>ML664230.1:1105532-1220510 GCA_007570785.1 Antilocapra americana | reverse complement strand
TCCATCCCAGACTCCCTGACTATCCCTTCCCCCATCCTTCCCCCTGGTGACCATAAGGTTATTACAGAGTACTGAGCAGAGTTCCCTGTGCTGTCCAGCAGGTCTTTGCTGATTCTCCATGTTAAATACAGCGATCTAGTTCCCTGCCCGGAAGTCAAACCCAGTCCCTCTGCATTGGGAGCATGGAGTCTTAGGCACTGGGCCACCAGGCAACTCCCAGATTTATTTTTAGTGTTGACAGATGTGCTTCTTTCTAAGGTGCCTCAGCCGCCACAAAGGTCTAGGAAGCACCACCTGAGTGCCTCGCGGTGGTTTCAGATTATTCCTTGGGGGACTTTTGCGATGGAGTTTGATGGAATCTCCTGCTTTTTCAGACACGGTCATCTGGCCTAGTCCTCTGTCCCCTGTCACTGCCTTTTTTTGTTGTTGTTTTATCTATTTTGCCAAATGTAGAACCACTAATGCAGAGACCTCACATTCTTGGTTTTCAGAAGCTTTTTACTGTAAAGTAAGATTCTCATTATGTATAATTCCTTTTTTTTTTCTAAATTCAGGTATACCATGTGTACATTTTATTATGTATCATAATACTTTTATAAAATTATACATCCATTTATTGTAAATAAAAAACTGAGTTTTGTCCCTCCCATTTTTCAAGATTGAGGCTGGTAGGATATATTTTAAGTGCAGTTATGTAATTTATTGAGAAAAGAAAATTATTTCATACTCTTTAAGTTTATAGTGTCCAGAATTATTAAACAGATTTGGCTGTCTCGTAGTGCTATCATAGTCTTTTAATAAGAAGAAAACCATTATAAGTGTTTGCTGAGATACTGGGTGAATGAATGGATTAATGAATAAGTGAATGGATGAAGCATTAGTTGAATTTAGGACAATTTTCTTTTTAAGGCCCATTGATTAAAATGGGCTTTAACAAAACAGCTCCATGTAACTGCTTGAAACTGGAGAAGGACATGGCAACCCACTCCAGTGTTCTTGCCTGGAGAATCCCATGGACAGAGGAGCCTGGCGGGCTACAGTCCATGGAGTTGCAGAGAATCGGACACGACTGAATGACTAAGCACAGCGCAGCAGAAGTGGTAGATAGTTGCCTTATGTTTCTCTGTGAAAAGATGTGCATATTAATTTATACTATATATATTTTTTCTTCTCTTGGTTACTGTATCTTTTTTTCCTTTTATTTTTAAGCAAAATTTCTGTAAAAGCCCGCTAGTTTATGATGAAGTTTCCACAGGCACTAAAACCAAGAAAAGAATTTAAAAAAATTATTCCTCTCGTATCCAGAATTTCAAAATTGTTACTTTTGGATCATTTTTAATCATGTTCTTCATTTCTCTCCCCTGGAATTTGCCTATACTCTACATATTTTTATACTAGGGTTTCCCTGGTAGCTCAGATGGTAAAGAATCTTCATGCATTGTAAGAGACCTGACTTTAATCCCTGGGTCGGGGAGATCACCTGGAGAAGGGAATGGCAACCCACTCTACAGTTCTTGTCTGGAGAATCTCAGGGACAGCAGAGCCTGGTGGCCTATATAGTCTATGGGGTCACAAAGAGTTGGACACGATTGAATGATTAACACACACCTGTTGGGTCCAGAATTTTTAAATTGTTGTTTTTAGATCCTTTTTAACCATGCTCTTAATTTGTTGGGTTTTTTTTATCTGAATTTGGCTATACTTTACTTATTTTTAGCATGTACTTTTTATTTCTTGCTGGCCAGGTTTTTTTTTTTTTTGCCTTTCAAAACTGGTTTAGAAATGATATCCCTCATGGAGACCTCTGTTACTCTCTAACTGTCCATGCGACGGACACAGACACTCTGCTAGCTCCATTGGTGAGGCAGAGTGTAAAAGCACAGGTGACTGAAAGCTAACTGAAACTTGTATTCTGGAGCCGGAGACGCAGAACACACAAAACGCTCAGTTTTTGATGAAGGAGACTAGAAAACATCGATACAGTGGGAAAAAGATCGCCTCTTTCACAAATGATGTTGGGAAAACTGGACACTTGGATGCAAAAACTGAAATTGGCGAGTTGGACGACTGTCTCACTTTGGACAAAAGGCCGTTCTCTGCTCTCAGCTTAGTTCATACTTAGGTGGTGTGTCTGTGGCTTCTTCACAGATCCAGCCCCCAAAAGACATTATTACCTGTGAAACTCAAAAAATTTTTGAAACAGTTTTTAACCCAAGCCCCTGTACGGGCTTCCCTGGTGACTCAGTGGTAAAGAATCCCGTGACAGAGGAGCCTGCTGGGCTACAGTCTGTAAGAGTCCAAACACAGAGTAACTAACACATGCTTAATCTAGGAAGGTCTTTTGGGGGCTTCCCTGGTGGCTCAGCTGGTAAAGAATCCTTCTGCCAGTGCAGGAGACGTGGGTTCGATCCCTGGGTTGGGAAGATCCCCTGGAGGAGGGCATGGCTACCCACCCCAGTCTTCTTGCCTGGGAGATCCCTTGGACAGAGGAGCCTGGTGGGCTACATTCCATGGGGTGGCAAACAGTCAGAGATGAATGAGTAACTAGACAACAAGAAAGACCACTATGTCATGCCATACACAAAAATTAACTCAAAGTGATTTAAGGACATCAGTGTAAAAGCTGAAGCTGTGAAACCCCTAGTATAAAACGTAGGCAGTTTTCTGCTCTTGGACGTCAGTCTCAACAGTACTTTCTGGGATCTGTCTCTTCAGGCAAGGGAAGCAAAAGCAAAAATAAACAAAAGAGACTAGGCCAGGCTGAAACGTTTTTTCAGGGCTTGCTTTGGCAGCACGTATACTAAAATTTGAGTGATAGAGTGAAGATTAGCATGGCCCCTGGGCAAGATATCTGTGAAGCATTCTGTATTTAAAAAAATAAAATGTGAAGAAACGCTTTGGCACAGTTAAGGAAACCATCAGCACAACAAAAAGGCAGAGCCTATTGAACGGGACAAGATATTTGCAAGTATTATACCTGAAAGGGTTAAGATTTGTGTGTGTGTGTCTGTAGCGAGAAAGAGACAAGGGAGGGAAAGAAACTCATACCACTTATTGTTAAAAAGAAAAAAATAGTCCGAGGAAAAAATGGGCCAAAAATACGAATACCACATGCCAGTGGTCAGCAGCCACGTGTAACGGGGCTGTACGTTGCTAATTGTCAGGAAAGTGCAAGTCGAAATCCCAGTGAGGTTTCCCCTCACACCACTCAGAATGGCCATCAGGAAAAAAAAAAAAGTGTTGGTGAGGATGTGGAGAGAAGAGAACCCCCCAGCACTGTTGCTGGAGATGGTAACTTGTACTGCCCCTGTGGAAAGCAGTTTGGAAGTTCCCCAGAAACATTAAATCCTGCATGATCACGATTTTCACTCATGGGTTTTTAATCTACAGAAAGTGAAAGCACTCATTTCAGAAGGTCCACGCACCCCAGCGGTCTTAGCAGCGCTGGTTAGCGGTAGCCCGGGCATGGGAGCAACCTAAGTATTCATCAACCTAAGATGAGTGGACACAGACGATGTGGTAGGTACGCAGGATGGAATATTACTTGGCCATAAAAAAAGAATGGCATGTTCACATTTGAAACCACATGGGTGGACTTGGAAGGTGTTACACTTAGTGAGACAAATGAGAGAAAAAGTTACTAGTGTATTTTTTTCACTTACATGTGGAATGTACAAGATAGAACAAGTGGACAAGCACAACAAAACAGGAATAGACTCACACATACAGAAAGCAACCTAATAGTGGCCAGAAGGGAGGGGTTGGAAGATGGGGAAACTAGCTGAAGGGGAGTGAGAGGCACAAAATACCAGTTATAAAATAAAGAAGTGAGAGAATGTGTAGTGGGGGGAATGTAGCCAATAATATGGTCATAACCCTAGTCCATAAATATCCCTTATTTCAAATAAAGACACTGTAATTTCAGGTGCTTCCCTGGTGGCTCAGATGGTAAAGAATCTGCCTGCAGTACAGGAGACCCGGGATCCATCCCTGGGTCGGGAAGATTCCCCTGGAGAAGGGAATGGCCTCCCCGTCCAGTATTCTTGCCTGGAGAATTCTGTGGTGGTCTACAGTCCCATAAAAGAAAGAAAATGAAGTCGCTCAGTCGTGTCCGACTCTTTGCGACCCCGTGAGCTGTAGCCTACCAGGCTTCTCCATCCACGAGATTTTCCAGGCAAGAAGACTGGAGTGGGTTGTCACTTCCTTCTCCAGGAGATCTTCCCGACCCAGGGACTGAACCTGGGTCTCCTGCATTGTGAGCAGACGCTTTGCTGTCTGAACCACCAGGGAAGTCTGGGACACGACTGAGCAACACAGACACACACAAATACACAGATTTTCAGGGGCTTAAGGAACTTGGTAAAGTCCTGGATCAGTTTTGTGATAAGCTCAGAGTCTGGAGCTTTTCCTCAAGAACTACTAATACACCTTCTTAGGCTTACATACGTAATGACATCCAGGGGGAAAAAATAGTTAATCAATGAAACTGGCCCAGAAAAGACCAACAACAAATGTAAAAATAAAGCCACCCATCCAGAGGCCCCCTTTGTATCATTTAATGCTCTGTTCCATATACACACAAGGTCCGTTTCTTTTATTGGTTCACCAAGCGGAGTAATTCATTTCACTTTCCTCTGAGGGTTTTTTCCCCAACCCAAAAGAAAAAAAAAAGTGGACCAGCACAGAGAGAATTCTGATCGTGAGTGGAGATCAGGGGACTCTGCAGTGGATGGATGTACTATAGACAGAGACTTACAGAGTTTCGTTGATGCAGATGCCATATATCTCTGCATAAACTATATATTAGCATTCACACCTTTTCGGATAAAGAGGATAATTTTTACGCAGGCATGTGAAAAGACAAAATTGTTTACGAATGCATTGCCGATTGGCATATAATGAATTCCGTGCGATATATAGATGTCTAGATGAGTTGAGAGATGGATGATGGACGGGTGGATGAGGGAGCAGTGAAGAGGGGACACAGGGCAATTCATGAAGCACTGGAAGTCTCTGGCCACTGGGTGTCATGGTTTTCCCCATAATGGTTAAGCCATCACAAGTATTTGAGGGGTTCCTGTGTTCCTGGTGCAGGAGTCAGCAAGTTTTATGAAATCATGCCACTGTCCTTTTTCAGGTTGCTGCGCTGTCTTTAAAACACATTGGCAGTTTCGTTTTTCTGCCTAAAACTGGATGATGAGGAATAAATCGGCAAATACTATTTTTTCACATCTGAATCTTTAAATGTCTGGAAATCGCATAATTGTGTTGTTCATCTGTAGGTTTTATCGTATCAAAGTCAAATCAGTAGAATTTGTGCAGTGGGTTTTTGCATGTGCTTGGATACATTTTTCATGAACTCTTTGCTGTACGGAATTTCGATAGTACAAAGATGTAGCAATTATTAGAGACTGTCGTTGAGTCGCTCAATTTTTGTCCACCTCTTTGCGATCCCATGGACTGCAGCACGCCAGGCTTCCTTGTCCTTCACCATCTCTCGGAGCTTGCTCGCACTGATGTCCATCGAGGCGGTGATGCCATCCAAGCATCTCATCCTCTGTCGTCCCCGTCTCCTGCCACCTTCAGTCTTTCCTGGCATCATGGTCTTTTCCAGTGACTCGACCCTTTGCATCAGGTGGTCAGCGTACCGGAGCTTTGGCTTCCCCATCAGTTCTGCCAATAATCATTAGACGTGGTGATCCCATTTGAGCGTCTGCTTGCTGTTACCAGTATGTTGGGGCCAGATGCATCTGTGTTGGCTGACGTATTATGAGAGTGCACCATTAATTCGAACCGGACAACTGTATTTCTCCCCTGAGGATGTGATTCACCCTGCCAAGTCCGATGGCAGTGAGTGGTTGTGACAATTAAAAGCGGTTGTGCTCCTTCCGTCACAGAAATGCTACTGAGCTTGCTTAAAAAAAACCAAAACACTGTCAGGGTAGCATGTGCCAGAGGAGAAGATTTGGGCCACATGCTCCCAGGACACCGTGGAACGTGTTGTTGCATTTTTCTCACCCTGAAGACTAGTTATCGCCAGAATTGCTAAGGTGAATCTGATGAAGAGGCTGCCTAGTTTAGAAGTCCCGGTACGATGGGATTCATGTGTGGAAATCATTGGAAAGGTGACAAGGAGCTTGCAGGTCTGTTTTATTTTTCTTGTTTCTGTTTAAATCTCGAAAATGTGCAGGCTGTGCTTCAGTGGCGTAGCACTGAATCTTGGAGGAATCTTTAAATGACAGTGTTTGCATATTCTGGTTGTTGTGGATATATATATATATATTTTAAATGACCTTTTGTGAGTCGGGGTTGACATCTTTAGTTTCCACACAAAGCTGATGGTGGCGTCGCGATTCTCACTTAAAAGTTACTGGGAGAGATACAACAGAAAGAGTTTGCAAAACGGATGGGTTCATGGAAGGTCTGCTTTTGTTTGAATGAAAGGGTCTATTTTTTTCCCCATTCAAATGAGGAAGAACACAGCCAATGCCCAGTTCTTTCACATCCACATTGAAAATAGTTTATGGATGGTGCCAGAGGAGGACTCAGAAATCAGCAAGAAAATGGGGAGGTGCTGTTCTCGGTCACAGTTGTCAATAGGAAAAAAAAAAATTTAACGAAATAAAAATGAAGGTAAATTCAAAAGCATTCATTAAACATCTTCAGGCACTCACTACTTGAATGAACCTGAAGTTCCCCTTCAACAAAACCCGTGGCGTCAGGGAACTGTCAAGCCAGCGAGGAGTCAGATGCTAAACAAATGTTCCCAGAGATACGTCATTGAAAACGTGAGAAGTTCTGTGGGTAGCCCTGTGTGGTTGTGGGGGTGCAGAGAAGGTTTCCCTGATGAATCGATGTGTTGGTTCATCAGACCAGTGGGAACAATACTTGGGAATTATTTCAGCTCAGCAAGGCATCCTGTTGAATCCTGAACTGGAATCGTGAAGCTGAAGCTCCAGTTCTTTGGGCACCCAGTGCGAAGAACCGACTCGTTGGAAAAGACCCTGATGCTGGGAAAGACTGAAGGCGGGAGGAGAAGGGGACGACAGAGGATGAAATGGTTGGACGGCATCACCAACACGATGGATATGAGTTTGAGCAAGCCTCGGAAATTGGTGATGGACAGGGAGGTTGCAGAGTTGGACACGACTAAGCGACTGACTGAACTGAATGGATCTGTCTAGTGGAGGAAAGATCGTACTAAGTACAGATTGAACACATCTGGAAATTTCGTAGGTCTCCATCTGTAGCTGAGTTGTGGGAGGAGGTTGGCAAGGGGGGTCCTCAAGAGCACCCCTCAGGCCTGTGGTTGGATCGGTGGATGTTGGAAGGATACCAGCCTCAGGAAGAAGGTGAGGAATCTTACCTGGAGGGCAGCTGCGGTCATCACGGTCCTGCTCACGCTGCACATGAGTTCTGTCTGGAGTGGCTGAATTTGCCGGCGTGTCCTTGTAACCTTGGTGGAGATGAGTATTGACAGACATTCGGTCAGTGCTCTGAATCTCCAGAGAGACACATGGGTTAGGGATAAGCCATGATGAATTTTCCTTGTCAGCTTGCCTGGCCCAGGGCGTCTGGGTCTGTGTGCTGTTCCCACAAATACCTGCCGTCGATCCAGTCAGTTGCTGAGGACCTACCTACAGATGAACCAGGAAAAAAAAAAGAAATGACATCAGTAAAGGAATGATCCTCCAATGAAGAATTAAAAAAAAATGGCGTCAGTAAAGGAATGATCCTCCAATTAAAAGTTTTTTTAAAAAAAGGCATCCCAGTGGAGCTCAGTTTTCTCAGGCCAGCAGGGGGTTCCTTCCCTGTGGGTTGGCGGTGTTGATGGCCTCACGCCTGGGGACTCACACCTTGAACGAGGCCGAAACGTGAGCGTGGTGTCTTTGCCCGCCAGGAGGGCCGTTGAAGAGGCGGGGTTGGTGCCACAAACCAAGGTTGCACAGCTTGGCTCTCGTGCGTGGTTTATCACGGCAGACCTTGTTCTTTGCTATTTGCCTTTTCCTTTCTGACATCTATTTAGGCCAAATGAAAAGCACAAAGCCATTATATACACCCTGACCGTGCGCGTGGGCAACTTAAAACCAGTGAAAGCCCTTCTGAATTACTTCGACTTGGTGAGGCAAGGGTGGGCACTTGGACTCGGTGAAAGGTCTCGGGAAGGACTTGAGCTCAGCACAGGCCTGCCGTTGAATCCCGATTTGGAATCCCCTTCTGTCTAATGGACGAAATGCCGTCCCGAGTGTAGACTGGACAGACCTACAGATGGCGTAGAGGGTGGCCGGCCATGCAGAGATGAGTGGCCGATTGCCATCTTGAGGGTGGCTTGTCCACGCCTCCTGTGACGTCTCAGCTGTGGTTACCGACAGAGGGTGGGCGGTGCTGGGGTCAAGGTCAGCACTCCCTGATGCAGAAGTCACTGTCTTACCAAGTTTGCAGGCTGTGAACTCACAACCCCCCGTGTGTGCGCCCTCTGTGGCTTCAGTCGTTTCTGCCTCTTTGTGACCCCATGGACTGCAGCCCGCCAGGCTCCTTTGTGCATGGAATTCCGCAGGCAAGAATGCCAGAGCGGGTTGCCGTGCCGTTTCTCCAGGAGATGCTCTCAACCCAGGGATCGAACTTGAGTTTCCTGTCTGTCCTCCATTGCACTCAGATTCTCTACTGCTGAGCCACCGTGGAGGACCGCATCTTGATTTATTTGGCCTTAATAAATGATTTGTCACATAAAATGTGTTTTAAAAATATATAATTTTAACATAAAGTCTCATGTGTGTGCTAAAACCTTCTCTCCATAGGCTAATACTTCTGCAGGCAAAAATACTGGAGTGGGTAGTAGGTGACCATTTCCTTTCTCTCCAGGGGATCTTCCTGACCCAGGAATCTAACCTGGGCCTCCTGCACTCCAGGCAGATTCTTTACCGTCTGAGCCACCAGGGAAGCCCATCGCAAGCACAAATGTCAGTCACTTTCTTCTTCTGAAACTCTGCCCACCCCAACACCATGGGGCTGTCTGGAGGAGTGAGACGATGTCGTCCCGCTGGGTCCTGCAGGTACATTTGGAGCGTGTAGCCCAGAAACAGGCTGAGCAGCCCATTTCTCTATACGCGTATCCTACAGATGAGTCAGAAGTAAAGACCCTGATAACTCCTGTGTCCTGTTGGGGGTCTGACTTCCCAAGGGTGACTGTCAGAAGACCCACCATGGTCGTGTCTGTGCTACGGGTGTACATGCCCTGTAGCAGGGCAAAGGCGGCGGTCAGCCCGGAAGTGACCGCAGTGACTCGCTGACTCCCGAGCCCCTTTACAGCACTGTCTCAGTGGATGGACTGAAAAGCTCAGTGGCATGGAGCAAGGAGGTGCAACGCTCTTTGCCTCACCTCAAGATCAAATTGAATTTGACTGTGTGTCAGCAGTGAGGGTCAGATGGATCACTGATTGTTATATGAATTTATAAAATTGTGAGCTTGACAGTATCGGTGGTCTAAGTGATCAGCAGATGTGTTAGAGCTGAATACACTGCATTTCAGTTCAGTTCCGTTCGGTTCAGTCTCTCAGTCGTGCCTGACTCTTTTCCACCCCCCTGGACTGCAGCACGCCAGGCCTCCTTGTCCATCACCAACTCCCGGAGTTTACTCAAACTCATGTCCATCGAGTTGATGATGCCATCCAACCAACTCATCCTCTTCCGTCTCCTCCTGCCCTCAGTCTTTCCTCGCATCAGGGTCTTTTCCAATAAGTCTGTTCTTTGAATCAGGTGGCCAAAGGATTGGAGCTTCAGCTTCATCAGGCCTTCCAATGAATATTGAGGGTTGATTTCCTTTAGAACGGAGCAGTTGGATCTCCTTGCAGCCCAAGGGACTCTCAAGAGTCTTCTCTAACACCACAGTTCAAAAGCATCCATTCTTTGGCACTCAGCTTTCTTTAGGGTCCAGCTCTCACATCCGTCTCTACCTGATAACTGGAAAAGCCCTAGCTGACTTGATCGGACACTAACTTGAGAGGACATCATCAAGGCTCACCCCGCTCAGAGCAGACACACAAGCCCTGAGATTGATCTTCACATATAGTATGTCCTTGTAGCAGAGCCGTCCAGTGGAATTTCCTGTGCTGACCCAGACTTCTTGGACCTGGGCTGTCCAATATGGTGACCACTGGCCACATGTGACTTTGACCCCTTGGCTTGTGCACAAGATGATTGAAGAGCTGTTATTTTATTTTTGGCTGCACTGGGTCTTCTTTGCTGTGCATGATTTTTTTTGTTGTGGTGTGAAGTGGAAGTCACTCAGTCTTGTCTGACTCTTTGTGACCCCATGGACTATAGAGTCCATGGAATTCTCCAGGCCAGAATGCTGGAGTGGGTAGCCTTTCCCTTCTCCAGGGGATCTTCCGAACAAAGGGGTAGAGCCCAGGTCTCCTACATTGCAGGTGGATTCTTTACCTGCTGAGCACCAGGCAAGTCCAAGAATCCTTGAGAGGATAGCCTATCCCTCCTCCAGGGGATCTTCCCAACCCAGGGATCGAACCCAGGTCTCCCTCATTACTGGCGGATTCTTTCCTAGATGAACCACCAGGGAAGTCCAAGAATATTGGAGTAGGTAGCCTATCCCTTCTCCAGCAGATCTTCCCAACCCAGAAATTGAACTAGGGTCTCCTGCATTGCAGGCGGATTCTTTACCAGCTGAGCCACCAGGGAAGCCCTTTGTTGTGGTGAGCGGGGGCTAATCTTTGGTGCAGGCTTCTCATTGCAGGGGCTCGTCCTAACTGCAGACCCCAGGCTCTAGGGCACGTGGGCTCCGCTAGTTCAAGTACACAGACTTTGCTGGTCCATGGCATTTGGGATCTTCCTGGACCAGGGATCGAACCCACGTTTCCCGTGTTGGCAGGCGGATGCATAACCATTGGGCCACCAGGGACGTCCCTCATTTAATTTTAGTTTCACTTAAATGTAAATGAAGTAGCCAGGTAGCTACCGGGTAATAGTATTAGCCTAACTGTACAAGATGGTAGCATGAAAAAGAAAGCCTGTGCAACATATTGAATGACACAAGACGCATTGTGACCGTTCGAGGTTAAGGAATTTCTCCCATTTCTGTTTCTGATGCTCTTATCAAGGTCACGATCAGTAGGTTCCTGCTTTATTGTGATGCTTTCGGTTCAGAGCCTCATCAAGGACACCCTGGAGGGCGTAATGAACAGTCTAGGGCCTGATCTAATTTGGTGACTCACGCTTCCTCTTCTTCTGTTACACTTACTTGACCGATTTTAATTGAACATTTATTCGTGTGGGGCTTATCAAATGACCTCAGCATTTTGAAAGGCACTGCCTGGTGGCAGCTCCTTTCTGGGAGTGGATTTCTTCAGCAGGCTGAGAGAAACGCCCCCTCCAGAAAGTCATTTCACGCTCAGAGATTTCCTGCCCTTGTTGATGTCCGTGTTGGGCAGAACAGTCGAGGTGGATGAGACAGGCGTAAGGAGAAAGGTCACCAGCAAGAGTGGAGAACAGTGGCTGAGAGACTGCCGGCCAGGGCAACAGTGGCTGGGGAGGTGTGGGTGGGAAAGGAAAACCCCACCCAACCCAGGGACTGCAGACCGCGAAATGAGGACTGGAAGGTTGCTAGTCATTGCTGAGATGGCTCGGCAGTCTGCCTGCCAATGCAGGAGGTACATCTGGGATCCCTGTTTTGGGACGATCCCCTGGAGGAGGGCATGGCAACCCACTCCAGCATTCTTGCCTGAGAAATCCCTCGGACAGAGGAGCCTGGCGGGCTACAGTCCACGGGGTCGCAAAGAGCTGGACACGACTGAGGGACTGAACAACAGCAGCAGGGTCTTAAGATGAGACCTCCTCTTCTTGTGAACATGATACAGAGGAAGAGACAGATTTGACCCCAGTCCCACTCAGCGCCACCCTTCAGGCACCTCCATGGAGCCTGCGTTCCACAGAGAACAGAGCCAGAGAAAGTAGTGATGTAGAGTAGAAGAAATGATCTCCGTGCTGTGCTGGGAGAAGTGATTCCTGCCCTCACCAGGGTTACCCAGAATAGTTGAAGGACAGACAAGGGCAGATGAAATATGATGAGACCAAAAAACCCAGAGGTCGAAAACCCAGCCTTCAGCTTGAGGAGGACAATCCAGACGTGTACGGTCTGACATGTTCATGGTTTACGTTAGCATTTGATGTGGGCTTCCCTGGTGGCGCTGAGGGGAAAAGAACCCGTTTACCAGTGCAGGAGACACAAGAGACCCGGGTTTGATCCCTGGGTCGGGAGGATCCCCTGGAGGAGGGCCTGGCAACCCACTCCAGTATTCTTGCCTGGAGAATTGCATGGACAGAGGAGCCTGGCGGGCCACAGTCCACGGGGTCGCAGAGAGTCAGACATGTGAGCATGCATGCACAGCATTTGATAGGAAAAGTGATTATTCGTTTCTGTGTACAGCATCTGCAAGTGAAACAACAAATTGAGATCTCATAGATGCCATAACAACGAGAATTGCTGCAGAAATGACCTTGATCTACCAATACAGAATTTTTTATATCTTAGGAATATGTAGTAGTACTGTGAGTCGCTCAGTCGTGTCCGACTCTCTGCGACCTCATGGACTGCAGCCCCGCCAGGCGCCTCTGTCCGTGGGATTCTCCAGGCCAGAATACTGGAGTGGGTTGCCATTTCCATCTCCAGGGGATCTTCCCCACCCAGGGATCCAACCTGGGTCTCTTGCATTGCAGGCAGATTCTTTACCATTTGAGCTACAGGGAAGAGCTTAGGAATAGGATCATTCAAAAAAGGCAAACAACAGCCCGCCTCATTTCTAACCCCGTTTCAGGCTTTCGAGCCTCACAGGTAGGGCCTGAACTCGGATCTGCCGGGTTTCTATTTGTGACATGTGTCTCAGCTTCCGAGACGCCCGCTGAGGGAACCTGTTACGACTTGCATTCTGTGTGAGTCCTCAGGCTTCCGCTGGTTGTGTAGAGGCACACGGAGAATCAAAGGACCACTCCTCCGAACAGTTGGGGGTTTCCATGCTGTGGTTTCTCACGACAAGGCAGTTTTTCTTCGAAAAATGTTTTTGGACGTTGACTTCTGTTGATGGAGAAGACTCTTGAGAGTCCCTTGGACTGCAGGGATGTCCAACCAGTCCATCCTAAAGGAGATCAGTCCTGGGTGTTCATTGGAAGGACTGATGCTGAAGCTGAAACTCCAGTCCTTTGGCCACCTGATGGGAAGAGCTGACTCATTTGAAAATACCCTGATGCTGGGAATGATTGAAGGCAGGAGGAGAAGGGGATGACCGAGGATGAGGTGGTGGGATGGCATCACTGACTCAATGGACATGAGTCTGAGTAAACTCCAGGAGCTGGTGATGGACAGGGAGGCCTGGCGTGCTGCAGTCCAGGGGGTGGAAAAAAGTGGGAAGTGACTGAATGATTGAACTGATGTGAACATGCCTGAGGCAGGAGCTTTTCACTCCCCCGTGGAGTCCAGGACTAAGAGTCTCTCGAGGAGACACTTGAAAACGAGGAGGAATGGGACTCGGCAGGGAGACTCGCGGGCAGGTCAGGGATGGGCTGATGGAGATACTGGCTGACGTCTTTTCCTCGGGTACCTATGTGAGTCAGAGTACTATCTTCATTTCCGCACAAAATACAGCTGTGGTCAGATAGTGCCTCTTGCAGTGTTCATTAGCCAACTGTCCTCTTACCCAGGGATCGCGAAGCAGCTTCGTTGTGTACATTGTCACTGGCATGTCCGAAAACGGCAGTGAGGAGGAAGGAGTAGGTGAAGGAAGAAACTGCTGCTGTCTATGGTAGTCTAGCTGATGTGTGTGTCAGTCGCTCAGTCGAGTCCAACTCTTTGCGACCCCATGGACTGTGTAGCCCCCCAGGGTCCTCTGTCCATGGGATTCTCCAGGCAAGAATACTGGAGCGGGTTGCCATTCCCTTCTCCAGGGGGTCTTCCCAACCCAGGGATGGAACCCAGATCTCCTGCACTCTAGGCAGATTCTTTACCATCTGAGCCACCAGGGAAGCTGATAATTTAGCTGATAAACATTCACTAACATTGGACTTAAACTGTCACATGCTGTTTAAGGACATTTTGGCAAGGATAATTTTTAACGCATATGAATTGCTATCATGTAGGGTTTTTTCAGTAATTTGAGTCATTTCTTACTGTGAAACTGAGAATTTCTATTTTATTAAAATGTCTTACTTTTATACCACAGAAATGCTCAGTGGTCACAATTAACATGGAATTAAGATTCTTTGCTTAAGGAGCCTGATGCCTATCTTTGCCTGAAGCCTTCTAGAAATCTTTTTAGTTTATAAAGAAACATAATACCTCCACTGTTCTTAGCTCACATAGTTATTAACATGTGTATGAAAACAACCCAAGTGTTTTCTTAAGCTCCTTTGGATAACAGCATAATTGTTCTACCTGTATACAGGATTATATCAGCACATGTGACAAACAGATCATTTTCTAGAAAAACAAAAAAAGAGCAGAGATGAATGTTAGGGCCCCTGCACGAATCACCAGGGACCAAAATTGCTGTACCTCAAGCTCTTGGAGTCAAGTAAAAAATGTCTGCTCACGTGCTCAATGAGGTATTTGTTCCAGATTTAATCTCACAGCTATTTAGGCGGGGAAGATTGAACTTCAAGGTAGAATGTCCCTAGATGTGTTTTCAGATCTTTCTCAAAGCTTGATTACTCTGTTTATGGTTAGTTACCTGGGGAATAAAGTTTTCATGCTTGCCGTGTGTTCCCTGAAAACTCCTGGCATGTTTCTCTGAGATTCGTATCCTGGGAGGAGGGAGGAGCATCTCTGTACTGAAGCTGGAAGTTTAGCGCTGGACGGGCAGAGGGCTGAGGTTGGGGCTGACGCTTGCTCCTTCGGACAGCAGTTTGTGATAAATCAGTCATACACTGTCACGGCCGACCTTCCAGGAGTCTGCAGTACCCTGCGTGTGGTAGGGTTGACTCAGGAGAGCCATGGATATGAAGACAACAGACAGAGACAGTATATTACTGCAGAAACACGACCGGCGCGATGTAAAGCAGTGGGTCAGGGCTTGCCTGACCGTCCAGGGGTTAAGAATCTGCCTTTCCGCGCAGGGGACCTGGGTTCAATCCCTGGTCGGGGAATGAACATCCCACACACCGCGTAGCCCAGCTGGAGAGCCCATGGGCTGCAACGAAAGATCACGCCTGCCGCAACTAAGATCTGACACGGCCAAGTAAATAATTCATGATCCAATTATTATTTTATTTAGTTAATGTCATTTTTTTTAAAAAATGGGCTTCCCTGGTAGCTCAGTTGGTAAAGAATCCACCTGCAATGCAGGAGACCCTGCTTTGATTCCTGGGTCAAGAAGTTCTGCTGGAGCAGGGAAAGGCTACCCACTCCAGTATTTTTGGGTTTCATTGGTGGCCCAGCTGGTAAAGAATCTGCCTGCAATGTTGGAGACTTGGGTTCAGTCTCTGGGTTGGGAAGATGCCCTGACGAAGGGAACGGCTACCCACTCCAGGATTCTGGCCTGGCCAATTCCACGGACTGTATAGTCCTTGGAGTCACAAAGAGTGAGACACAACTGAGCGACTTTTACTTTCTTTCACTTTCAATTTCAAAATGCTTTATAAAAATTAAGCAGTGAATGGAGCTAACCAGACAAGAATATGGAGGTTGCTGGGAGATCTTTTGGACAGAGTCCAGGTCATCTGATGGGAATGGGGTTTGAGAAACAGTCTTCTCCCCTCTAATAAAACTCCATTTTGTGATTAGCACGACACTCCATATTATTTTTCCCTTTGAGTTGAATTGGGTGTCTGCCTTTTGGCATGTTTCTATGCAAGGATGGAACATGTATTATGATCTTAAGGAGAAGGCAGTTGGGGATATGCAGACAGTATTCCCGTTAGAAAAGAGGCAGCTGCATGGGCTGCCAGGGAGATCGCCCAGCCAGTGGAGTCCCAAGTGCTCTGCGCAGCGACTCCCCTGCATATGCATCTCCACGCTGTGAACTGTCTGCGACACGAGCGTGCGTTCATGTGTCCAGTCGCTTGCGTTGGTCCACGGGCCGGACGTACGTTGTCGCGTGCCTCTGTCCTCTGCGAGTGCTTGCATTCCTGTGTGTGTACCTTGCTGTACGGGGCTGCGTAGAGTCCTGCAGACAGTGTGTTTATTTCCCACCAGGATGTCCGAACGCAGTCATAGAAGCAGCAGTGATGTAATACGGCACCGCTCAAAAGCGCCAGCTCTTGTAGGGTGCCGCTATACTTTTCAGGGTACTGCATCGTCACCTTGATACTTGTTGGCTAAGCTTTGTATTTGTTTCCCTAAAACTTTTTCCAAATTTTAATTTAATTAATTTTTTTTTTTTTTGGCCATATAAGACCTTCATTGTTGCGCAGGAGCTTTCTCTAGGTGTAGCTCTTGGGCTTAGTTGCCCCAAGGCATGTGGGTTCTTCCCCAGCCAGGGGTTGAACCCATGTCCCTGGCATTGCAAGGCGGATTCTTGGCTGCTGAACCACCAGAGAAGTTCCCCCCCCTTTTTTTTTCATGTATTATTTGTGTGAAAAGTATTATAAAGCTATTACACTACACCACTCTAGGGGGCTCAGATGGTAAAGAACCTGCCTGCAATGGAGGAACCTGGGTTAGATCCCTGGGTTGGCAAGATTCCCCAGGAGAAGGGAATGGCAACCCACTCCAGTATTTCTGCCTGCAGAGTCCCAGGGACCGAGGAGCCTGGCGGGCTACAGTCCATGGGGTCACAAAGACTCGGACACGACTGAGTGGCTAACACACACTCTGTAGCTTGATGACGTTAGTTGCGTACCTAGGCCAAGTCTGTTGGACTTTTTGGACCAGTTGGACTTGCAAAGATGCTCTCTGAAGGGAATTGATTCGTACGTTGGAGACTAACTGTTCTTGAGAGACAGGAGGCATCACTTTGGGGGTGTCATTGAGCCTTCAAGGGAGCTGAGAGACAGGTGAGAACTGAAAGAAGCACTGCACTCATGGGAATAGAGGAGTTCATGCTTGGGGTTCAGCTGGGCATTGCTTAATGATATTTCCCCCAGCTGTATTGCAGTATACTTGGCATATGAGGTGGTGTAAGTTTAAGGCGTAGGAAGTGTTGGTTTGATAACCGCTGTCGGCTGCAATACGATCGCCAGCCTTGGTGAGCTCACGCTTGCGTCGTGTGACCTAATTCCACTTCTGTCTCGTGGTGGGTGCATTGGCCATCAACTCTGTCGGCTCCGTTCAAGTGTATGGTATGGAGTTAACCATGTTCTTACGGAGTAGAGGAGGGTGGTGCTGTTTCGTCTCTGAGTGGTTCCTGTGGGAATTGAACTAGGATTTTTTTTTTTTCCCCCAAAGGGCTATTTCTGCCCTCGTTCTCCTCTGAGGACGGACGTCTAGGTACACAGAGGTGTAAAGCAAGGGTCCAAATGGTATTTTTAGTGACAGTCTCTCTTCTTGGAGAAGGAAATGGCAACCCACTGCAGTACTCTTGCCTGGACAAATCCCATGGACGGAGGAGCGTGGTAGGCTACAGTCCATGGGGTTGCAAAGAGTCAGACATGACTGAGCGACTTTACTTTCAGTTTTTCACTTTCTCTTCTTGGAACAGGCGGCTCCTATGTGCTCTTCTGCAACTCAGTTCATCTTTGCAACACCGTAGATGGTACCCGCATGGAATCTTCCCATGTTAAGGATAGAAGGTTCCCAAATCTGTGGTATCTCCAAGGGCTTCCGGACAACTTGGGGTAGCGAGAGGGTGTCGTTGAGAAACAAGAGTCGTTTCAAAGGAGGTTTGAAACAGATTTTCAGATGAAGATGTTGCTTAATGAGATGAACAATACCACGAGGGTGTTGAGGTTTCAGAAGCGCTGGGACGGCGTGGTTTTACCCATATGACCCATAAATATAATTGTGAGGCTCTTTTGGTCTAGGCAGGTGCCTTCTGCAGTTCCCTGGCGGCTCAGATGGTAAAGAATCTGCCCCCAAGTCAGGAGACTCGGGTTTGATCCCTGGGTCAGGAAGATGCCCTGGAGAAGGAAATGGCAACCCACTCCAGTGTTCTTGCCTGGAGAATCCCATGGACAGAGCAGCTTGGCAGGCTACAGTCCATGGGGTCGCCAAGAGTCAGACGTGACTAACACTTTGACCTCTACATTTTCTTATGTGGTGGGAAGTCTATTCCTGTTGCAGATTAAAATGGCAAGAATTCAAAGTAAGCACTGGTTGCAGGCACGCATAGTACCAACAATGACATATGCCCTTTGTCTGCAGCGTGTGGTTAAATGATGTCGGTGCCATGGGCAGAATGAGGGTTCCGGGCCTCTGGATTCTTTGGCGTCTTTGGAATTAATCTCATAACCGTCTTTTATCAGGTATTCATTTCTCCCAGCAATTATAAGATGCTGAGGAATAGCTTGAGGTCAGTCAGTTGAAGCAAATGCTTGAGTTTGTTTGATAAAATGGTACAATGAAAGCAGCTTGCCATCTCCCCCAGGGCGGGGTGGGGGGCAGAATTCATATTACAGCCCTCTATTTGTACAGGTATTTTCAAAACCTGAACTTAGCGTGACCTGGGCACTTAGTACATAATGGGAACCATTATGTAACTGAGAACATATTATCAAAACATACAGAGAACAGGCAAGTCAAAACTGCCGCAGAGGCCAATTGTTTCATTAGGAGCAGCGTTTTTCTCATTATTTGCTGGAGTAAAGAAATGCTGAGTCCAAGAATAACCAACTTCTTTACAATTAGTCAGAGGGCCGACTCCCTGCAACTAATAATGGCTCGCAACGGGGAGCGAGGTTGAGAGCTCCTCCTCACGGTAGACAGCTCAAGTTTGCCCTCAGGTAAAGCTAGTATGAATAGTAATTTTCTAAGTGTCTCCTACCGGTTGAAGCTGCACCGTTTCTCACGTGGAGACCACATATTTGTGACCAGGGGCCTTGTTGCCTCTCTGACCCGGGCAGACGGGTGAGTTTGATGGGTGAGAGGCTGAGGGCATGCTGGGATTGTCTGTGCGGGTGAGTCGGGGCCGGGGGGACACAGCAGCCCCCACCCCAACCCGCACAGCAGTCCTGCACAGCATTACGGGGTGTCTGAGAGACCTCCCTGGAACCCACTATGCTTACCTGCAGAAAATTCTGCTGTCCCTATCAGGGCTAGACCTCCAGTCCACGGGCTCTCATAGCTTTGGGGACCCAGGCTGGGTATTTAGGGGAGCCTTGGGGCTTGTCCTGCCTTTGGGCGTTACTGGTTGGGAAGGTCCAGTGGTCTGCAAGGCAGGGTATCCTCAATTCAAGATGAAAACGGGTTTGTCCTGAAAGGAGAATGCACATGTGTTTATTTTTTTATTCACCATGTAGATTTTCAGTTCAGTTGCCCAGTTGTGTCTGACTCCTTGCAATCCCATGGACTGCAGCATGTCAGGCTCCCCTGTCCTTCACCAACTCCTGGAGCTCGCTCAAAATCATGTTCATTGAGTCGGTGATGCCATCCAACCATCTCATCCTCTGTCGTCCCCTTCTCCTCCCGTCTGCAGTCTTTCCCAGCATCAGGGTCTTTTCCAATGAGTTAACTCTTTGCATCAGGCGGTCAAAGTATTGGAGCTTCAGCTTCAGTATCAGGCTTTCCAATGAATATTCAAGACTGATCTCCTTGAGGATGGACTGGTTGGATCTCTTTGCAGTCCAAGGGACTCTCAAGAGTCTTCTCCAGCACCCCAGTTCCAAAGCATCCATTCTTTGGCACTCAGCTTTCTTTCTGGTCCAACTCTCACTTCCAAGTAGATTGTACTCTGTTTCAGTTTTAAATTTATTTTTTTACTGAGGTAACTGGTTATATGTTTCACATATGCAGTGTGCTCACCACCAAAATCGTCTCCACCTGTTACTGTGCGGTTGATCCCCCGATGCCCATTTCACCCGCTCCCTACCCCTTTGCCTTCTTGTAACCACTGCGGTGTTCTCTGTATCAGAATGTTTTTGTTTGGTTTGTTCATCCGTATCTCTTTCGTATTCCAAACACGACTTAAATCTGATTCTTGTCTTTCTGTGTTTGACTCATTTCCCTAAGCAGAAGAACCTGAAGGTCCATGCATGTTGTCAGAAATGGCAAAATTCCATTTTGTTTTTATGGCTGAGTAGTATATTCTAGTATATATGGGTTTCCCTGGTGGCTCAGATGGTAAAGAATCAGTCTGCAGTGTGGGAGGCCTGGGTTCCATCCCTGGGTTAGGAAGATGTCCTCCAGGAGGGGCATGAACCCACTCCAGGATTCTTGCCTGGAGAATTGCATGGACAGAGGAGCCTGGCGGGCTACAGTCCGTGGGGTGGCAGAGAGTCGCACACAACTGAGCGACTGGGCACAGCACCGTCCGTTCTATTATGAACATGAACACTGCTGGCTAAAGTGAAGTTTAAGCAGGGCTGTCTTCTTTTTAAGTGAGCTTTTTTGTCTTTCCTACAGGAAACCGGTCAATCTTTGGAATGTTATGTACCCTAGTGTGTGTTTCTGTATGTATATATATATATACACACACATGTATGTTTACAGAGACAGTATAAAGAGAAGGGACGACAGAGGATGAGATGGTGGGATGGCATCACCGACTCAACGGACATGAGTTTGAGCAAGCTCCGGGAATTGGCTATGGACAGGGAGGCCTGGCGCGCTGCAGTCCACGGGGTCGCAAAGAGTCAGACGTAACTGAGCAACTGAACTGAACTGATACACAGAGAGAGAGAGAGAGACTTAGTGTCCTGATAGATTTCATATATTACACTTGGAAGTTTCCATAAAAATTCAAAATGATAGTTGACAGTTCTATTTGCAGTTTTTTAAGGAATCTCCACACTGTTCTCCATTGTGGCTGTACTAGTTTGCATTCCCACCAACAGTGTAAGAGGGTTCCCTTTTCTCCACATCCTCTCCAGCATTTATTGCTTGCAGACTTTTGGATGGCAGCCATTCTGACTGGTGTCAAGTGGTACCTCATTGTGGTTTTCATTTGCATTTCTCTGATAATGAGTGATGTTGAGCATCTTTTCATGTGTTTGTTAGCCATTTTTAGGTCTTCTTTGGAGGAATGTCTGTTGAGTTCTTTGGCCCACTTTTTGATTGGGTCGTTTATTTTTCTAGAATGGAGCTGCAGGAGTTGCTTGTATATCTTTGAGATTAATTGTTTGTCCGTTGCTTCACTGGCTATTATTTTCTCCCATTCTGAAGGCTGCCTTTTCACCTTGCTTATAGTTTCCTTTGTTGTGCAGAAGCTTTTAATTTTAATTAGGTCCCATTTGTTTATTCGTGCTTTTATTTCCGATATTCTGGGAGGTGGGTCATAGAGGATCCTGCTTTGGTTTATGTCGGAGAGTGTTTTGCCTATGTTATCCTCTAGGAGTTTTATAGTTTCTGGTCTATGATTAGATCTTTGATCCATTTTGAGTTTATTTTTGTGTATGGTGTTAGAAAGTGTTCTAGTTTCATTCTTTTACAAGTGGCTGTCCAGTTTTCCCAGCACAACTTGTTAAAGAGATTGTCTTTTCTTCATTGTATATTCTCTGCCATATGACCCAGCAATCCCACTGCTGGGCATACACACCGAGGAAACCAGAATTGAAAGAGACACATGTACCCCAATGTTCATTGCCGCATTGTTTACAATAGCCAGGACATGGAAGCAACCTAATGCCCATCAACTGACAAATGGATAAGAAAGCTGTGGTACATATACACAATGGAATATTACTCAACATTAAAAAAAAAATTCATTTGAATCACTTCTACTCAGGTGGACGGAACTGGAGCCTATTATCCAGAGTGAAGTAAGCCAGAAGGAAAAACAAAAATACAGTATACTAACGCATATGTATGGAATTTAGAAAGATGGTAACGAGAACCCTGCATGCAAGACAGCAAAAGAAACGCAGATGTATAGAACAGTCTCATGGACTCTGTGGAAGAGGGCAAGGGTGGGATGATATGAGAGAATGGCACTGAAACATGTGAATTATCATATGTGAAATCAATTGCCAGCCCAGGTTTGATGCTCGGGGCTGGTGTACCGGGATGACCCAGGGGGAGGGAATCAGGAGGGAGGAGGGAGGGGGGATCTGGAAGGGGAACATATGTATACCCATGGCGGATTCATGTCAATGTATGGCAAAACCAACACAATAAAGTAAAGAAAAAAAAATTCAAAATGATAGTTGAAATGGCATTGGAAAGTTTTCTCTGTTTCTTGTTCATCACCTCTGTCTAATGGAATGTAAACTTCAGCCAAAATTTGAAGTGCCTCTGTTATTGTAAAACTTTTAGCACTCTCATTAAAAAGGTAAAAAAGAAACTGAGGCATGTATACCTTCGGCTGATTCATCTTGAGGTTTGACAAGAAAACAACAAAATTCTGTAAAGCAATTCTTCTTCAATTAAAAAGTACATTAAAAAAAGAAACTGGTGAAATTAATTTAACATTATAGTATATTAAACACAATGTACCTAAAATACTGTGTTCTACATGCAATCAATGTAAAATGTCCCCTGGGGGGCTCTGACAGTAAAGAATCTGCCTGCAACGCAGGAGACCGAGGTTCAGTCCCTGGGTTGGGAAGATCCCCTGGAGGAGGGAACGGCAGCCCACTCCAGTATTCTTGCCTGGAGAATCCCATGGACAGAGGAGCCTGGCGGGCTACCGTCCACGGGGTTGCAGAGAGTCAGACACGACTGCATGAGCATCGGGGTGTTAAATGGTGTACGCTAATGGAAATAAGAAAAGGATTACTGGGTTTCTCTGAGTTGCTTATATGACATGATTCATATCAGTGGAGCTTCTTAGAACTGACTGTCACTGGGAGCTTGTGAGGGATGCTAACGTCAGATACCACCGTGCAGAGCATCTCCCAGGGGTTCGAGTTTGTTTGTCGGAAGGACCCTAGGAGGCAGGTACCACTAGTAACTCCAGGGGCCTGGGAAGGCTTAAGAACCAACTCCGAGAAGAAGCTGTGAGAGCAAGCTGGCCCTGGTACCTGTATTCTGTAAGCAAGAAGTATTTCTTGGGACTTCCTGGGGGTCCAGAGGTAAAGACGTTGCCTTCCAGTATATAGGGTGTAGGTTTGATCTCTGGTTGGGGAGTTAAGATCCCACGTGTCTCTGGCCAAAAAAACCCCCCAAAATCAGAGGCAGCACTGTAACAAATTCAATAAAAGACTTAAAAAAAAAATGGTCCACATCAGTTTCTCAGAGCTGTCTGAGGTCCTGTCTCCTGAGCTGCAGTCATTTTGCCCCAAATAAAACTTCACTCAAAAAAAAAAAAAAACGTGATTTTTTTTAATTAAGGAAAAAAAAAAAGAAATACTTCTTGAATCCAGAATAGAATCTGCCTACAGAAAGTGTCCATAAGATTCTTCAAATGGGTACATGAATGAGGCCGATGACTTCCTGTTTTGCAGTTGAAGTAAGAAAGTGGCGTCTTCAGTTGAGAATAGGTTTGGGGGAGCTTTGGAGGCAAACCGTTCAAAGGGATTCCAAGAGCGTGTGAGAGAGAGATACACCATAGAGGGCAAAATAGACAGGGGGCAATTTTGAAAAGTCAAAGATGATGTCCAGATGTCAGCGTGATCTCGTCAAGAAATACGGCTCTTTGAGACGTCATGCAGGAGGCATAAGAGATGTGAGTTCGACCCCTGGTCGGGAAGATGCCCCGGAGAAGGCAACCCATCCCAGTATTTGTCTGGAGAATCCCATGAACAGAGGACCCTGGTGGGGTATACAGCCCATGCGGTCACAAAGAGTCGGACACGACTGAGCAACTTAGCACAATCATAGTCAGATAGCTGTGGGCTTCTGTGTGTCTGCTTAGTCACTCAGTCGTGTCTGACTCTTTGTGACCCCCTGGACTGTGTAACCCACCAGGCTCCTCAGTCCGTGGGATTTCCCAGGCAAGGATACAGGAGTGGCTCGCCATTCCCTTCTCCAGGGGATCTTCCCGACCCAGGGATCGAACCCGTGTCTTACAGCCTTGGCAGGCAGATTCTGTACCGCTGAGCCACCGGGGAAGCTATAGGCTTAACTCAGCTGTAGGCTCAACTCACCTCTTCCTAATGGTGAGTAAAACCAGTGATACAATAAGTCCCCAGATTCAGGGAACGGTGGCTCTAAGTTTTGTGTTCTGTTTGTTTTCGCTTCTCCTTCGAAGACGTGGCTGTTTGATCTTCGGATCATCCCAGAGCGCTCTGCAACTGGATGCTTCTTCCCCCAGACGAGCGCATCATCCTGTCTGGTTTGCTGTGGCGCCGCTGGCCCCTGGCTCACGGCTGTGTTTCCGTCTCTCCTTCCTTTTGCAGGCTTGCCTGGTGACTGAGCTGCACGGGGGTGGGGGCAGGGGGGCGGGAATTGTTTCAGCTGCAGCCCCATGAATCAGGCCCTTGCCAACTGTTCACAGCTCGGGAAAGAATTTTTCACTCAGCGCTTTCAAAACCCAGCATTTGACGGGATTCGGCTTCGGTGAAACAATGGGAGGCCTTGTCAGTGATGACCGCATTCAAAGTTAATGGGCTTGAAGGAGCCTTTTGGGGGTGGTGGCGGGGGTTACCCGTTGGAAAGCCTGGGATCTGAGGACACCCCCCCCAATTGGCTGCCCACTCTTCAGCGGCCGAGGGCACAGTTGAGATGCTCAGGGCCGGCTCACCAGCCTGCAGACAGGTCGGCCGTGTTCTCAGGGGCTCTTCTGGGAAGTCAAAGGTGCGTCCCCATAGACTGTGATGAAGCACCGCCCCCCTCTGGCCTTCGATCAGATGCAGGGGTCGGCCCCGAGGTGGGTAATGGGGGATTGTGCCCCCCTGTGCTTCATGCTGCCTTCATGCCGAGGTCACCCTAGCCCTGATTTTCCGCCTGCCAGGGAACAGAGCCCTCCAACAAATTTATGAAGTCCCCGGTTATTTGCAATTCATGCGCCCCTTTGCAAGTCAGGAGGACATGATGAACACCACGCCCTCGTCACACAAAGGCCCCTAAGTACGGGGAAGAGTCTAGACAGCCAGGGCGGGGGTGTCAGGAAGCCCCTCGAAATCCTCGGGTAACCCCTTCAGGTAGCCTTTTATGCAAACCATATGGAACTTTGGTCTTGTCTTCAGACTTTGGATCACTTGCTCATTTTCTTTTGGAAGTTTGTTTAATTCCGAATTGTTGTTTCACATATTGTGACGTACCGTGCCATGGGTTCAGACTGTCTCAGCAAATTACTGTTGAAGACCTCACCTCAACGTCCTACCATCATAAACATTTCATTTTCTGAGCTCTGCAGAAGGGGGGTTTTTTTGTGTTTTTTTTTTTTTTTTTTTTTGGCTTACAAAGTTACGTATTTTATTTCTCAGAGCACTTTTAGGTTTACAGAAAAGTTTCCCAGGAAGTGCAGAGTTCCTGTGTCTCCTTGCTTCTCACTCCAGTCGGTCTTTGATTAACATCCTTCATTAGTTTCATCCGTTCTGTTACAGTTGATGGTAGCTCAGTTGGTAAAAAAAAATTCTGCCTGCAACGTGGGAGACCTGGGGTTGGATCCCTGGGCTGGGAAGCTCCCCTGGAGAGGGGAAAGGCTACCCACCCCAGTCTTCTTGGGCTTCCCCGGTGGCCCAGCTGGTAAAGAATCTGCCCACAATGTAGGAGACCTGGGTTCCATTCCTGGGTTGGGACGATCTCCTGGAGAAGGGAAAGGCTACCCAACGCCAGCATCCTGGCCTGGAGAATTCCATGGACTGTGTCGTCCACGGGGTCGCAGAGAGCTGGACACGGCTGAGCGACTTTCACCTCACTTCGCTTATGGACACATGACGGTTAACCGGAGCCTCTAGTTTACGCTGCGCTTTACTTGTTGTGCTGAGGGTGCTGTGGATTTCAGCCAACACACCATGTCCTCACCATGACAGTATCTTCTAGAATAGCTCCGCTGCCCCGAGAGCCCTCTGTGCTCTCCAGCCCCTGGCAACCACTAATTTTTCTACCACCTCTACTTTTTTTTTTTTTTCCATTTTTAAATATGTAAAATGTAAATGCCGTCTGAATATTTTTGTTTTATCAGCTTTCCTGACGTTGACCCGACACCGACAGAATGAAGCAAACAGTTGTAGTTTCAGATCATATATTCATACATTTGTTATGTGTAACAAGTTCTTTTTTTTTTTAAGAAATCCACTTTCATCACATGCTTGTTTAATAATATTTAAACAAATATTTCAAGAATTTAAAGAATCGCATTTGTTTCTTTAATAATAATGGAAATCATCAAGTATCTCTAGACAAAAAAATGGCCAAAGGATGCAAAATGTGTACTAAAATGAAAATTTAAATTCGGGGTTTGTTTGTGATTTTAAAGAAACGTGTTCTGAAGGGCTTGGTAAAATATGGTTGAGAAAGGTGGTTATGAACCGTTACCTAAGTGTTCGGCTAAGAAAAACTCATAATTTAAAATAAAAAACAACTTGACGATTTATTGGAGTCTAGCTGATTTACGGTGTTGCGTTAGTCTCTGCTGTGAAGTGACTCCGTTACGCATATGTGTGTGTGTGTGTGTGTGTGTGTGGACATCCCTTTTTCGTATTCTTTTCCATTATGGTGTGTCGCAGGATCTTGCACGCTGTTCCGTGTGATGTACAGTACGACCTTGTTGCTTATCCACTCTGTGTGTAGCGGTCTGCGTCTACTCATCCCGAGCTCCCAGTCCGTCTGACCCCCACCCTCATCCCCCCGGACACCCACAAGCCTGTTCCCCGGGTCTGTGAGCCTGTTCCCGTTCTGTAGTAAGCTCACGTGTGGCGCGTTTCAGACTCCGCGTGTCGGTGACGTCACGCGGTGTTTGTCTTTGTCCTTCTGACTCAGTGTGACCATCTCTGGGTCCACCCCTGTCGCTGCAGATGGCCTGATTCCATTCGTCTTCATGGCTGAGCGGTGTTCCCTCGTTTCTATCTACCACATCTTCTTCCTCCATTCTTCTGCCGATGGACATTTCGCTGGTTTCCCTGTCTCCACTGTGCTGTGTGAACACAGGGCTGCACGTGTCCTTCTGAGTTCGAGTGTTGTCCGGGTATATCGCCCCAGGAATGGGGTTGCTGGTCGTACTGTCCTCCCTAGGAGCTGCGCCAGTTTACATTCCTTCCAGCGGTCTAGAGGGCTCCCTCTTCTGCAGGCCCTCTCCAGCATCTATTATTTGTAGACTTGTCGGTGGAGGCCTTTCTGGTCCTAAACATTCATTGCAA
Source organism: Antilocapra americana (assembly GCA_007570785.1). Lineage (NCBI taxonomy): Eukaryota > Metazoa > Chordata > Mammalia > Artiodactyla > Antilocapridae > Antilocapra > Antilocapra americana. The sequence continues at coordinate 1,193,237 of ML664230.1, read as the reverse complement.
GGACCGATGCTGAAGCTCCTTTCCTTTGGCCACCTGATGAGGAGGATCGACTCCCTGGAAAAGAGCCTGATGCTGGGAAAGACTGAGGGTGGGAGGAGAAGGGGACGACAGAGGAGGAGATGGTTGGATGGCATCGCTGACTCCATGGACATGAGTTTGGGTGGACTCCAGGAATTGGTGGTGGACAGGGAGGCCTGGTGTGCTGCAGTCCATGGGGTCGCAGAGAGTCGGACACGACTGAGCGAATGAACTGAACTGATTCCGACAGCTGTGAGGTGACACATCATTATAGCATTGGTTTGCATTCTGCTGAGAATCAGTGACGTTGAGCATCTTTTGCTGCGTTTGTTGGCCATCTGTGTATGCCTTCTTCCTGGGGCCGGGGAAGAGACTGGCTGACGCTCCCTGAATTCTTGAGCTCCTCCTCCACCATAAGCCCCCACTTGGTGAGCAGGAATATACTCTGTGCCTGTTCTGACCCAATCCTCACATTTCCTCTCCAGACATCCTTATCACAGTCTCCCAATCTTGCTTTTCCCGGAATCTGAGCCAGACCCGCAGACGCGGCTTCTGTGTCGCTTGAAACCCAGCCTCAGCCTGTGTTTGGTTCCACACCAAGGGGCCAGCTGCACATACTGTTTCGAGTCTTGCTTGCCGAGGTTCCTTCAACATCATCTTCCACCCTTTTCACGTCGCTGAGATCCTACAGCGCTTGGACAGTGTCAGGACTCTGGGGTGGGGGGCAGTGTCTTGAAACGTGGCTTTTACTATTATTCCACTGTGGTCAGAGCACGGGATCAAGACATAAGGGCCACTGGAAAGAGTCTTACTCAAGAGTTCTGAACAGTAGGGTCATACCGAGTGATGCCAGACCACATGGGGATGCCCCGGAGCTGGTTAGGAGGCAGAGAGGGGAAAGTGTCGAGAAGAGCCTTTCCTTTGGAAAGGAGTGCGTGAGTTCGCTGTTGCAGCAACTTTAGCGTGGGTGGTAGCTGTTGCTGTTTAGTTGCTCAGTCGTGTCTGACTCTTTGCGACCCCGTGGACTATATAGCCCGCCAGGCTCCTCTGTCCATGGGGTTTCCCAGGCAGGAATACTGGAGTGGGTTGCTATTTCCTTCTCCAAGGGATCTTCCTGACCCAGGGATTGAACCCATGTCTCCTGCACTGGAAGATGGATTTTTTTTTTTTTTTTTTTTTACCACTGAGCCACCTGGGAAGCCTGCTTTCTACATCATCTATCACAGGAATTGGCCTTTTCTCGGATCCTTGATGTTGAAAAGCCCAGCACAAGATCAGTGTCCTGCTGACCCATGGTCCCTTCCCCATGGTCCAGTGCACCCCCCATGGGAGAGGCAAGCCTGTGCCTCCTTCCGTAGGAACCCCAGCTGCCTGTATCCTGGAGCTGGGCTATGCCCAGCATCCACCGTGCTGGTTCTGAGGACAGCAGAGGTTGTGCTCGTCTCCCTCTGCAGTTTGAGGAGAGCGTGAGACTGAGTTCTGACAGATCCCGGAGGAGAAGGGAAGGGAAAGCTGTCCCCAGGACTCCGCTGGACCCACATCCTCCAGGTAACGTCCTGGGGTTGCTGAGGAGACTCGCCGAGGCTCACTGAATTCTGCAGCTTCTCCTCTTCCATAAGCCCACCCCTCCTTGGTGAGCAGGAATTGCCTGCTTGGGCACCCAGGTAGGGACTCACATGCTTGGGGACCAGGTAGGGGCCTGGGAGGCTACTAAGCTCTAGAAGTGACAGCTGGTGGATGAGGGGTCCCCCTGAGGGTAAGTGGGCCAGAGATACATCTTTGTCCGTGTGGAGTCAGTCAGAAAGGGGCGCGCACTTGGTACCGTATCACAGTCCACCCTGACCTTGAGAATCTTATCAGTTCAGTCAGTTGCTCAGTCGTGACCCCACGGACTGCAGCACATCAGGCCTCCCTGTCCACCACCAACTTCTGGAGTTTATGAGTCAGTGATGCCGTCCAGCCATCTCATCCTCTGTTGTCCCCTTCTCCTCCCGCCCTCAATCCTTCCCAGCATCAGGGTCTTTGCCAATGAGTCAGTTCTTCCCGTCAGGTGGCCAGAGTATTGGAGCTTCAGCTTCAACATCAGTCCTTCCCATGAATATTCAGGACTGATCTCCTTTAGGAGGGACTGGTTGGATCGCCTCACAGTCCAAGGGACTCTCAAGAGTCTTCTCCAACACCACAGTTCAAAAGCATCAATTCTTCAGCACTCAGCTTTCCTTATGGTCCAACTCTCACATCCATACATAACCACTGGAAAAACCATATCCTTGACTAGACGGACCTTTGTTGAGAAAGTACTGTGTCTGCTTTTCAATATGCTGTCTAGGTCATAACTTTTGGTTATAACTTTCCTTCCAAGGAGTATGCGTCTTTTAATTTCATGGCTGCAGTCACCATCTGCAGTGATTTTGGAGCCCCCCAAAATAAAGTCAGCCACTGTTTCCACCGTTTCCCCATCTAGTAGTTGGTGTTATCTGCAGGTTTTTTCTTGGTATGTTTGATTTTCTGCGACTGTACTCTGAGTAAAGTGGAGGATAGATCTTGGATTACTGTTCCCAGGAGCCTGTAATGTTTTATTTACTAACATGTCAGCATCAAGTTAAGGAATAACTCTCAAGTGACAAGAATGATTCCGTGTGTGATATAGAAATATATACCATATACATAAACCGTGATCTGCGTATGTGACCTAGTACACCTATGGTCTATATAGCGTATTTAGGGAAGCTGACTTTTCCTTCCTCCATCCAAACACCTTGTTTCGCTATTGTCCCCAGAAAAAAAACAATACAAATCATTAATGATGTCGTGACGACTTAGAAGTACCCCATCCCATCAGCAATGTCATGCAAAGATAAAATGTCTCATCACGGGGCTCCCTTGGTGGCTCAGTGGTGGAGAATCCGCCTGCCAGTCCGTACCTGGGTGCACGCATGCGTACCTGTATATCTGCACTTGACAAATGATAAAATATACCCATATTTAGAATAAGAAGAGAATGGAGTTAGTGGATAGTTTGCTTCCTCTGTTGGCTTTTCCTTCTTCTGCGTTTGTCAGTGATTTATTTCTAGCTGTTTATAGTTCTGATGAGTTTAGCTGTGTTTTCGATCCAGTTGTGAACTTTTTAAGGCAGCGATGTTAGCTGTCAAAGATGTCACCAAGGTGATGAACAGCAAATTGGAAATACATCGTCATGTGTGTTGAAACTTGGTCTGCAGCCTGGAGGTGTAATAACCTATATGGGCCATTGGATGGGTGGTCACAAGGCCCCCAGTCAAACAGGCTATTCTAGAGGCAGAAACATGGGACTGTATCATACATGGTTTAATCTTTACACAACTCTTTTTTTAAGATGCGGTTATTTTTTTTAAATTGTATATGTGTTGGCTCTGCTAGATCTACATAGTCTGGCTGCATTTCTCGTTGCACAGGCTTCTCTTGTGGACCCAGGCTCTAGGGCATGTGAGCTGCAGTTGTTGGCACTCAAGGACCCAGTAGTTGTGATGCGTGTCCCAGCGGCCTGTGAATCTTCCTGGACCTGGGATCGAACCTGTATCTCCTACACTGGCAGGCGGATTCTCCACCATTGAGCCACCGGGGGAGCCCCGTGATGAGATATTTTATCTTTGCATGACATTGCTGATGGGATGGGGTACTTCTAAGCTGTCATGACATCATCAATGATTTGTATTGTTTTTTTTTCTGGGGACAATAGCGAAATAAGGGGTTTGGGTGGAGGAAGGAAAAGTCGGCTCCCCTAAATAGACTGGCATGGCCAGGCTTCCCTTGACCGCCAGCGCTCCCTTCTGCCATCAAGGCTCCTTGTCTGACCAGTGAGTGACACCCTCACAGTGAGGCAGGGAGTGTCACCCCTCGATCCACAAGGAGAGGAGTGGAACTCATGAGACCTGGCCTGTCTATGCTCTGTGTCTGGTTCAGAGACCAACTGAAGGTCACATATGGAGGGAGATGGAAAACACAGCCTCGCATCAGCTATCCGCCCAGTGGAGATGGCTAGACCATCTTCCTGCTGAGAAAATAGGGCATTTCTGTGGTCCTCTTAACAGAGCCAAAGAAAGATCTGAATTTTTCACTGGTAAAAGCATACCATGCCTGTCCGGTGTTACTAAAGAAACCAAAATCGAATGGGAAAACACAGCCAGACACCTCCCTCTACATAACTCACTGTGCAAGATGACGCCAGTGAGTCTGCCTTTGGACAGTAGCTGCAAATGTGGAGAAGGGCATGGCAACCCACTGCAGTGTTCTTGCCTGGAGAATCCCATGGACAGAGGAGCCTGGCGGGCTACAGTCCTTGGGATCGCAAAGAGTTGGACACGACTGAGTGACTTGGCGGGCACGCACGCAAATAGAATCTCTATTAATACAGAAGGATACTCATTACAAATTAAACTCAAGTGATAAACTGTCTACCAGAGACATACCTAAAACAAATGGATTCACATATTTAGGAAACATTTAACCAAGTTTAAACTAACCATGGAAGTTGTTAGTCGCTCAGTCGTGTGCGACTCTTTGTGACCCCACGGACTGTAGCCCGCCAGGCTCCTCTATCCATGGGATTTCTTCAGGCAAGGATACTGGAGTGGGTTGCCATTCCCTTCTCCAGGGGACTCTTCCCGACCCAGGGAAATTAAACTGTGAATTCACTTAATCATTGTGGGTAAAACAGAAATTCAGGGAGAAGCCGGGGCTGAGACCTCCAGGGTCCTTGTAACTGAAGAGGCAAATACGATAGTGAGAAGGTTGTAGCGTGTAAGTCTGTCTGCTTAATACCTGTGCACGCAAAGCCCAGCCAGGCAGACTGAGCCCTCCTCTCCAGGACCCAGAGAACATTTCCAAATTTGGCTTCATATTGGGCCACAAGGACACCCCCCAATAAATCAATAAAGGGAGCAGTAGTTGACGCCACATTTTATGACTCAGGAAGAATAAAATTAGACCTTAATAAGAAAACAGTGTAATAAAACCCTAAGTGGGCGTGTTCTTTTAAACATACCGCTCAAAGTAATGAGAGTTATTTAAGAGGGCATTTAGAGATTAAGGACATAAAACAAGGGAACGTTTAAAATATAATTGCAAGCCATTTAAAAACTAATGCTGCTGGGCAGAGTACAAATGAGAACACACTGGCGTGGTTAGTGGTGGGTTAGTAACTATTCAGGGCTTCCCTGGTAGCTCCAGTGGTGAAGAATCTATTCAACCATTTAGCAGCGGCTTTTGTAGGCTGTTTTAAGCATACGTGGGTTTGTATATTCATTCATATTAATGAGTAAGACAAAAATAAAACAGGGAACGTGTACATCAGGACTTCACTGGTACATGAGTAGTTGAGCACTTTCTTTGCTGAGGTGGGTAGTGAATGAGCTTCAGATACTAGAGATAGTTTCTGCTTTTTGTGTGTGTTGGTTACATCACAGTATAATGCCTGTGGACTGGATGTTGGTTGTAAAATAGTTATTGTTGCCATTAACAACGTTGAACTGTTACCATTGTAACCAACATTTCCTTTAGTCTGAGCTTCCCTGGTGGCTCAGATGGTAAAGAAATCCGCCTGCAATGCAGGAAACCTGGGTTCGATCCCTGGGTAGCAAAGATCCCTTGGAGGGGGAAATACCCGCTCCAGTATTCTTGCCTGGAGAATCCCATGGACAGAGGAGCCTGGCGGGCTACAGTCCATGAAGTCGCAAAGAGTCAGACGTGACTGAGCAACTTTCACATTCTTTAGTCTCGGAAATCAACAGAAGTTTCACTTAAGTCCCGATTCATATCCCTTGCCTGTTTCGGTGTTGGAGATGCCCCTGCCGTGGCCAGTTTCAAGTTCCCAATGAGGGTTATTTGTCATGGAAATGTGAAGAAATGTGCAGTATTCACCAGTATATAGCTTTCCCACCATGGATGCGGTATGCTCGGTTGTGTCCGACTCTTTGCGACCCTGTGAACCATAGCTCACCGGGGTCCTCTGTCCATGGAGTTTCCCAGGCAAGAATACTGGGGTGATTTGCCATTTCCCCTACACAGATGTGAATACCCAAATTAGCCATAAGAAGTAGGGAGATGATGAGAGAATTACAGCTTTTGTTTACTAGTATGGCTTTAATACAATTTTGACTGAAAGTTTATATACATTCATTTTTAATAATGACAGTGTTGAACAACGGGCACCGCCCCCACCCCAAATTCCAGAACATTTAACAGATCAGAGTGAGCCAGCTGCAGATGTCACTGGCAGGCAGTTCGGTCCAAAATGCCCTTTGAAGAAAATTCAAAGGAGATAATGTTTTCATTTCTAATCCCATAAAATAAACCTTTCAGTAATTGGACTGGATAGCCTGAAAAATAAGAGGAAGGAGAAGTTAATTTAAAAAAAAGATTTATGAAAACAGGATAGGATTTATAAAGGAATACCCTACCAGTTTCTTTCAGCTATTATGCAGTGTGAACGCAACCTATGTCTGGCAACGCTATCCTTGTTCCTGTGGACCCCAGTTCTCCTAAGAGAGAACGTGCCAGATGTTGAAACCAGAACACATAAGGGCAGAAAAGGAAGGAGGTGTGGGAGTCTTTCTGGGAGGTTATGGGATGGATTCAGATGATTCTCTACGGTGATCTGCTGTCCACCTGTTGTGGAACTCATGTCAGCTCAAGTGACACGTTGTTTTCAGTTGCTAACTTGTGTGTGACTCTTTGCGACCCTATGGACTGCAGCAAGCCAGGCTCCCCTGTCCTCCACTGTTCCCTGGAGATTGCCCATATTCATGTCCATTGAGTCACTGATGCCGTCTAAACATCTCATCCTCTGCCGCCCCCTTTTCCCGCTGTCCTGAATCTTTCCCAGCATCAGGGTCTTTTCCAATGAGTCGGCTCTTCCCATCAGGTGGCCAGAGTATTGGAGCTTCAGCATCAGTGCTTCCAGTGAATATTCAGGGTTGATTTCCTTTAGGATGGACTGGTTTGATCTCCTTGCTATCCAAGGGACTCTTAAAAATCTTCTCCAGCAGCACAGTTCAAAAGATCAGTTCTTTGGCACTCAGCCTTCTTTAGTTTCCAACTCTCGCATCCATATATGACTACTGGAAAAACTATAGCTTTGATTATATGAACATTTGTCAGCAAAGTGATGTCTCCTCTGCCTTTTAATACACTGTCTAGGTCTGTCATAGCTTTTCTTCTAAGGAGCAACAGTTTCATGGCTACAGTTAACCTCTGCGGTGATTTTGGAGCCCAGGAAATTAAAATCTGTCACTGCTTCCATTGTTTCCCCATCTATTTGCCATGAAGTGGTGGGACCAGATGCCTTGATTCTAGTGTTTTGAATGTTGAGTTTCGAGCAGCTTTGTCACTCTCCTCTTTCACGCTCATCAAGAGGCTCTTTAGTTCCTTTTCGCTTTCTGCCATAAGGCTGATGTCATCTGTATAGCTGAGGTTGTTGATAGTTCTCCGGGCAAGTATTTGGCCTAGTTCCGAGAGCTTGGGAATGGCGGAACTCCACTGTGGCCACAGCATTGGGTATGCCTTAATACAGCTTCATCTGGTCCGTACTGGGGGGCCTTTCACCAAATGTAAGTCCTGGATCTTGTTCCAAGGATGTAGAAAATCTTGACTACAGCAGTTGTTGGACCAGTTTGTACCCACCTGGCTTCTTCGGCTCTCCAACCTGAGCTGACCTAGTTGAGTCTTTTCAGAAACGCAGACTCATTGCCCAGCCTTACTTAGTTGGGTGCAGTAGGCCAAAGGAGCCGGGGCCTAGTCTGTAGCTCTTGGTCCCCGTCCTGGGCACTGTCCTGCTCTAGGGCTGTAGTGGGGATGAGGGGTGGCTGACCACAGATGCAAACGCCTCATTCTGTCTTGCTCGGGTCGCAGCCAGGCACCCACCGCGGATCCACGCTCTGGAGGGTCACCAGAGTGGAGTCCGGGCTCAGAACATCCCCCAGTTGACAGACCAGTAGTGACCACTTCAGCCGCCGTGGTTCTGGAAAAGAACCTTGCTGTTTCCTTGGTCCTTACGCTGGGGAGCTGGCTTCTCATCATCTCATTGTAGAACAAGGTGACCATGTTCCCTCTAAGTGGTTGCTTCATGCTGGTTACCGTGGGTTTCTCTGTGCAACTTAGGATAAGACAAGAATTAGCAGCTTGCAGGTTTACGGTTGTGCTCCTTGAGCTGGTTTATAGTCTAGACGCAAACTTGGTGATCACTCACAGAGTCTAGTTTCCTGAGACATGGTACACATGGCAGAACCTATAGAAAAAATCCTGCATACACTAGACCACGTGAGGTGAAGACAGAAGTAGGAGAGATGGACAGAGAAATAGAGATGATAAGTGAGAATTTAAGTGGGGATATATAGGGAAAGCTATAGAATATTTGTAAGTTACGAGGTACATCTTCTTCTTGGTGAAATTTAGGAGGGTTTAAAAGACCAAGAGTCACAGTCCCAGTTGGAAAATGTTGTCAAAGACTTGGTCTACTTTCTCTGCTCATTTACAAAGTGACAGATAAAGGTTATTTCCTAGGTAATTTCCCCCATAATACAAGGCAAGTGAAATTACTATGCTACTGAACTTTAAAGGAACAGTTAATCCTCGTGGTACTAAAACTGACCAAGGCCGTATAAAAAGGAGTAGTTGTATTAAATATCATAAAGGTAGGTTAACTCTGATATTAAAATCTGACAGAGTTCAGAGAGTAATAAAGTTATATGCATAATATGTGTCATCTGAATTATATAAATATTAATGGAAACTCTTTCACTGAACATTTGATCCAGCAGCATATTAAGAAGTAATACCCCATGATGAAATAACAGCTATTTTAGGAATACCAAAATGATTCAATATTAGGAGATGTATTAATGTAATTCATGACATTATTAAGTTAAATGAAAAAAAAAACCCACTGCTGTTTCAATAAGGGCAGAAGAAGAATTTGATAAAATTCAGCCACTGTTTCAGATAAAATTCTAGGTAACATAGAAATGAAAGTAATAAAAGTAACTACAACCAAATGCCTAAATACATCTTGAGGCTGGAAGGAGCATTCCACTAGAGTGAACAAAGATAGGAAAGCCAAAAGAATTCAAAATACTAATGATAATAGAAGTATGTTGTGGCCAGTTGCAAAACCACTATATGTAGGCAAATATGACATGAAGAATAAGGAGAATGATAATAATGATAATTTTAATGGTGTCTGTGGTTCATTTACTGCTCAGTCATCTCAGGACTTGCTCGGGGCATGTTAAAGGCACTGCATTTATTATTTTTTTTTTTAATTATTGTTTTAGCCATACATTGTTATGATATCACCATGGGTTTACATATGCTTCCCCTCCGGGTCCCCCCTCCCTCCTCCCTCCCCCCCGGGAAATCTCGCTGCACCAGTCCCGAGCATCAATCCTGGGCTGGCGATTGATTAGACACATGACAATTAACATGCTTCAATGCCCTTCTCCCATCTCATCCCACCCTTACCCTCATCCACAAAGTCCACAAGTCTATTTTATACATCTGCGTTCCTTTTGTTGTCTCCCATGTTGGGTTCTCATTACTGTCTTTCTAAATTCCATATATATGTGTTAATATACTGTATTGTTGTTTTTGCTTCTGGCTTACTTCACTCTGGATAATGGGCTCCAGTTTCGTCCATCTGAGTAGAATTGCTTCAAATGAATTTTTTTTTAATGCTGAGTAATATTCCATTGTGTATATATACCACAGCTTTCTTATCCATTCGTCAGTTGATGGGCATCTAGGTTGCTTCCATGTCCTGGCTATTGTAAACAATGCAGCGATGAACATTGGGGTGCACGTGGCTCTTTCAATTCTGGTTTCCTCGGTGTATATGCCCAGCAGTGGGATTGCCGGGTCATATGGCAGGTCTATTTGCAGCTTTTTAAGGAACCTCCACACTGTTTTCCATAGTGGTTGTACTAGTTTGCATTCCCACCAACAGTGTAAGAGGGTTCCCTTTTCTCCACATCCTCTCCAGCATTTATTGCTTGTAGACTTTTGGATGGCAGCCATTCTGACTGGTGTAAAGTGGTACCTCATTGTGGTTTTGATTTGCATTTCTCTGATAATGAGTGATGTTGAGCATCTTTTCATGTGTTTCTTAGCCATTTTTATATCTTCCTTGGAGAAAAGGCACTGCATTTAAATCGTCTCCACAACCCCATGAGATAAATGTCATTCTCGTTGTACCGGCCAGAAATGCTCCTCACCGTATATGCTGATTATATATACTGATTAATGCCTATTGATGACGGCACTCCCTGGTGATTATCCGATAACATTCTTGGGAAAATGCTAGAGAATGCAAGTGACAGGCTTGGGACAAGAAAATAAGGGATTTTTGCCACCTTGTGTTTACGGGATGTCCCTGTAGAGGTGCCTCAGAAGCATCAGCAAAGCAGTTGTGGGGCTTGCCTGGGAAGTGAGAGGCGGGTCATAGATTTGGGAGTCATCACCTTATGGACAGTGAGGGATGCTCCCTTCTCACGTGCAGACTTGATGTGTGAGCTGTTTCTGTTGCTCATCGACTCAATGTTTAGCATTCATATTGGCTGCCGGCAATGGGCACAGCTCAGCATGGAAGTTTAATCACTTGTTTTTAACTTTGGGAAATAGTGTAGTATTATGACATTTGATCTCATTGACTTATTGGTATATGTTTTTAAGTTAGAAGTGGGTGCGCACTCGTACGGTTGCGTGGGTGGAAACGTGTCTGTGTGTATACATACGTATGTATGTGTGTATATGTGTGTGTCTGTATATAAATATTCAAATACTGGAATATACATGTAGATTCTAATACTGAATATGTATATATTTATATATACACTGGATTGTAGAAGAACTGAAGAACTGAATTGTAGCTGCATGCAGTAACAGATCATCCTTTTTTGACCACGTAGTATGGTATTTAGAAACATAGGCTGATGATAGTAAAATGCACCTAGATCATTTTCATGGCTAAAGAATATTTCTGTGTATATTCTTTGAAAAAAATTCAGTCTTCAACTTTGGGGCAATAAAGTTGCTCATGCCTCCCCCCCCCCCTAAAATTACCCATGTTGTGGCAGCTGTTTTTCATAAGCTTTCAATATTTGAAGTCTTTGAACCGAAGAGCCTGGATTCAGGATTTCTCTTTCATGAGTTATGCTTTCTGAACGGTGACATGAGTTTATTTTTTAATGTGCAGTCGTAGTACAGTGAAAGACTTCCCTAGTGGCTCAGATGGTGAAGCATCTGCCTACAATGTGGGAGACCTGGGTTCAGTACCTGGGTGGGACCCAGAGAGAGGGAATCGGGAGGAGGGAGGGGGGTTCTGGAAGGGGAACATATGAACACCCATGGCATATTCATATCAATGTATGGCAAAACCAACGCAATAAACTAAAGAAAATTAAAAAAAAATACCTGGGTGGGGAAGATCTGGAGAAGGAAATGGCAACCCACTCCAGTATTCTTGCTTGGAAAATCCCCTAGATGGAGGAGTGTAGTGGACTGCAGTCCATGGGGTTGCAAAGAGTCTGACACGGCTGAGCGACTTCACTTTAATAGTGAAAAGAGAAAGTGATTCCTAATATCACCGTCCAGATGACGCCACTTACACTTGAAAAAGTAGACACGAATTTAAAAATTCATAGAGTGCTAAAAATTGAAAATGACAGGTGACAGCTTTTTTTATTTTCCTGCTGACGAAATATATAAATTGACAAGCTGTGCATATGGGCATTAGACAAGTCTAACTCATTGTTTCTATTGCTGTTGTTTACTGAAGGGCCGGTCTCCAGGAGTGGGAAGGATTCCTAGAGCAAGTCACCTTCCTGGAAGTTGCCCCATAGTCTGTTGTTCTCCAGCGCTTTGGGCCCCATCTTCTGGAATGTTCTTTTCCTTTCTAACGTGTTCCTTAGCTGCTCGATAACCAGAAACCGCACCCTTTGAACAGATTTCTCAACCTGCTTCCTGCCCATACATAGCGGTGAGTGCTGAGGGTCACATTTACCTTTGGAACTAAGCCATTCTCTTCTGTTCCAGACGGGTCACACTTTGGCCAATACAATTGACTCAAAATTTGGGAGGGTCTCCTATGACTTGGATTCCATGCTGCTGCTGGAATGGGATTAGCACTTCCTTTTGAGATGTATTTTAGACTCTGTCACAACTCTGAGAGTGTAGGGCTGTGCCAAAACACGGCCCTCACATTCCTAGTAGCTGTGTTTTCCCAGCCAAGAGGTTCTCCTAGACCTCTCTTAAGCACCTCTGAAGCCTTATCACAGGTCGTACTGCCGTACTCCTGCTTTGGTGTGTGAAAGTGAAAGTCACTCAGTCGTTTCCGACTCTTTGCAACCCCATGGACTATATCGTCCATGGGATTCTCCAGGCCAGGATACCGGAGTGGGTAGCCTTTCCCTTCCCCAGGGGATCTTCCCAACCCAGGAATCGAACCCAGGTCTCCTGCATTGCAGGTGGATTTTTATTTTTATGTTTTTAACCAACTGAACTGTCAGGGAAGCCCACTTCACTTTGGTGTGTACCCGAGGCTGTAACTTTCTGGTAGTTTGCCGGACTGTCCATCACAGGGTTTTAACTTTTTGGGAGGAGTCATTTTCTTACTAAACAGGGTTGTGTTTAGTAAGCATGTTTGTTTTCTTATTTTGCTGTTCCCAGAATCTCGATTTTTCTCTCAATTCTGTCTGCGCGTTAGCCTGCTCTTTCTGCCTCTGTGCCCTGTTACTGCGGTACCTTCTCAAGTGCAGTTAATAAGGACCAGATGACTCTCGTAGTAATTTGGGTCTAGACCTCTGTCCCAGAGTACCCATGGGTTCGGTACGTTTTCTGCCTTCCAGAGTTACCCTGTGACAACAGTGTTACCCGTACACTGTGACTGCAAAACCTGGTCACAATTTTTTTCAGCCTCTTAGAGCAGTTTCCACGGCACCTGGGTAGCCTGCTACATTCTCAGAGATTCTTGGTTTACCGTTCCATTTTGACCATGTTTGCCGTGGGTAGCCGTGTCCAGAGATTGTACTTTTACTGATAGGATGTGAACAAATGCTTGTCAACACCCTTCCCGTTGTTTTTTTTTTTTTTTTTTTGCTATGGAATGGGTTTTATTAATAACTACTGAGTTATCTTGAGCCCTTGAATTTGAGGAAGGTGTGTCTGTGGTCTTCTGGGAAATGCTGTGCTTTGCCTGGCATAGTTCTGCTCTTTTGTGTAGGGACGACGTCTCCTCCACAGAGCGGGGCTACTCTAAGGGACCTGCTTGGTCTCTGAATTCACGTGAAAACCTTGGGGCCTTTCGTCCCATTGTACAATCAGCTTGGTTCTCCTTCTGGCCAGACCCAGGTGTTTGACCTGAGGTGTCGCCACAGCTCCTTGCAGAAAGTGAAACGGTGAGGGTGTCTGATCTCAGCCACTCTTCTGCAAGGGTGGGCAGGAAAACTTGACGGGGGGCTCTCAGCTGTCAGCTCATTTGTGAGGTCTCGGGCACCATGGTTTCCCTTTAGTTTTCCTTTCCGCTCAGTTCCTGAGAGCCAGAGAAGCAGGGTAAAGGAAAGAACTAGAACTGTGTTGCCTTCCCATTCTCCCATCTCCACTGGGGCTCCCTTGGTCTTTTCGTGTCTTCTCTAGCACATGGTCTTCATCAGCGAGCTTGTCTTCTTGGAAAACCTCCTCTACTCTTATTAGCGTCGGTTGTCATTTACTCGCTCAGTCGTGTCTGACTCTTTGTGCACCCCCTTGGACCATAGCCAGCCAGTCTCCTGGGTCCTTGGAATTCTCTGGGCGAGAATCCTGGAGTGGGTTGTCGTGCCCTTCTCCAGGAGGTCTTCCCGACCCAGGGATCGAACCCGGGTCTCCTCTGTGTCGTGCATTGGCAGGCAGATTCTTTACCACTGAGCCAACCCGGAGGCCCACCATTTGCTCTATCCTGGGTCAAATGTTTGGTCTGTGCTAACACCGCTTTCAAAAATTGAGGGGAATTTCTGATCATCGAACAAGATTAGACTGACTGAGATGTCTCCTTGTACAGCTTATTTTTTATTTTTTTTGGCTGCACTGGGTTCTGCATTGTGAGCGCATCCGTTTCTCAAGTTGTGATGCATGTGAGGCTGAGTTGCCTCATGGCATGTGGGATCTCAATTCCCTAACCAGGGATGGTACCCAGGCCCCTTGCATCGGAATGCAGATTCTTAACCACTGGACCACCAGGGAGGTCCCCTAATCGGATAATTTAATTTATTCATTTATCTAACTGTAGCGAGAGTGTAAATCTCAGCTCACATTCTGTTACTTAGGTGGAAAAAAAGCAACACACACATTTAGATTTTCAAAGTGAAAAATTGGCACCTCTTATCTTCTCAGTATGATCAACTACTTAGATTTTTTTAAATGTACATATAAATTCATGGATCTAAATAGAAATCTGTGTGCAAGTCAAGAAGCAACAGTTAAAACTGGACATGGAACAAGAGACTGGTTCCATATCGGAAAAGGAGTACGTCAAGGCTGTATATTGTCACCCTGCTTATTTAACTCATATGCAGAGTACATCATGAGAAACGCTGGGCTGGAAGAAGCAGAAACTGGAATCGAGGTTGCTGGGAAAATATCAATAACCTCCGATATGCAGAAGACACCACCCTTATGGCAGAAAGTGAAAAGGAACTAAAAGGCCTCTTGATGAAAGTGAAAGAGGAGAGTGAAAAAGTTGGCTTAAAGCTCAACATTCAGAAAAGTAAGATCATGGCATCTGGTCCCATCACTTCATGGCAAATAGATGGGCAAACAGTGGAAATGGTGAAAGACTTTATTTTCTTTGGCTCTAAAATCTCTGCAGATGGTGAGTGCAGCCATGAAATTAAAAGATGCTTGCTCCTTGGAAGAAAAGCTATAACCAACCTAGACAACATATTAAAAAGGAGAGACATTGCTTTACCAACAGAGGTCTGTCTAGTTAAAGGTATGGTTTTTCCAGTGGTCATGTATGGATGTGAGAGTTGGACTATAAAGAAAACTGAGTGCCAAAGAATTGATGCTTTTGAACTGTGGTGTTGGAGAACACTCTTGAGAGTCCCTTGGACTGCAAGGAGATCCAACCAGTCCATCCTAAAAGAGATCAGTCCTGAGTGTTTATTGGAAGGACTGATGCTAAAGCTGAAACTCCAATCCTTTGGCCACCTGATTTGAAGAACTGACTCATTGGAAAAGACCCTGATGTTGGGAAAGATTGAAGGCAGGAGGAGAAGTGGACGACAGAGGATGAGATGGTTGGATGGCATCACCGACTCAGTGGACATGAGTTTGGGTGGACTCCGGGAGTTGGTGATGGACAGGGAGGCCTGGTGTGCTGCAGTCCATGGGGTCACAAAGAGTCGGACACAACTGAGTGACTGAACTGAAATATATTAGTGAGGTTCCACCCAGTTACAGACCTTTCCTTACTTACTGAAGCTCAAACTGACTCAGCATCGGCAAGTGTAAGCTCTTCGGCTCGGCCCGGGGAGTCTTTCTGATTTAACCCTGCTTGTCTTTGATATCGTTCTTTCTCTGGATTTGTCCAGATGTTCTGGTCTCATCCTGCTTATCCCCTGACCCAGAATGAGAACCAGTCATTTCTCCAAGAAGCTCTGGCCTCTTAAAAGAGGAAAAAGTACATCAGAACCAAAATCGTAGTGCTCTGAAGGGGACCGTCAACAGTCAGTTGTTCTAAGAGTTTTCACACACTGGAAAAGTCTGTATGAAACTTGAGTGTTCATCCTGATGTGTCTGGGGCCATTCTGCTACTTCTATGCCTGTCTTATGGTTGTGTGTTTACACCCGAGAGGCAAGTGACTCATCTCTTTGGTTCGCATGCCTTCAGATCAAAAGGAGCCACACCCAGGTCAATCCTTCTGCAGCTGAAGGTAGTCAGGAGATGCACTTTTGTGACTTCAGCCCGCCCTTGACTCTGGAATGACGTGACCTCGGGGTCTTGGAAGAGAACTGAGTATTTGGAAACCAGATATAGAACGCTGGTCCCAAAGATGGGCTTCCCTGGTGGCTCAGTGGTAATGGATGCGTCTGCCAGTGTAAGAGATGGAGGTTCAATCCCTGGGTCGCAAAGATCCCCTGGAAAAGGAGATGGCAACCCCGCTCCAGTATGCTTGCCTGGGAAATCCCACGGACAGAGGAACCTGGCGGACTGCAGTCCATGGGGTCACAAAGTGTCAGACACGCCTGAGTGACCGAGCGTCCACGCACTCACTCAGAGATGACTTCCAGTGAACCACAACGCATATGCAAGCCCTCACGTAGCTGCTTCCCTCCTGAACCTGGGCTCTCTGTGACCTCACTTCACCCATGAAATGCGGCCGCGTGGTGCTGTTCCATTACATGCCTCAGTCTCAGGGAAGGTGATAGATGTCATGTTTGGGATGCTGTAAATCCCTGAGCCTCCCATGGAAGAAATCCAGCTTCCAGGCTGCAGGGAAAGCAGGGGGACTCTCAGAAGGAGGCCCCCAGACTCTGTATTGGGTTGGCCACAAAAGTTCACTCGAGTTTGTCCATAAGGTCTGAGACATCTCAGTAACTTGTCATCAGCACATTGAGTCAATCCTTAAGCTGCTCTCAGTTCTGTATTGGCTCCCTAGAAATAAAGATGAGACCTTGTATCCCCCAAGGAGGATTTAAAATGGAAACTAGGCAAAAACACGGATCCTTAGACTCACAGAACTTTTGACTAGGTGAGCATTTAGTGGGATGTTTGATATATTCTCTGGGCTTCCCTGGTGGCTCAGCTGGTAAAGAATCTGCCTGCAGTGTGGGAGACCTGGGCAAGATCCCCTGAGAAGGGAATGGCTACCTGCTCTATTATTCTGGCCTGGAGAATTCTATGGAATTTTTTTTGTTTTTTTAGATATTTTCTGGACTCAAATTGGTCACCGTTTGGAAACTTGCTGTTCCATTTCCACTACTTGTACATCCAGCTGTGTATGAACAATTCCAGGAATGGAGAACTTCCAGGTCCTCAAAGGCATCATATAAGTGCCTGAAAAATAAAACTGGATACTAAGATGTGAATTTTGGCATTTGAGAAAAAGGGTCTTGCCCTCTAGCTCCCTGGTGGCTCAGATGGTAAAGGATCTGCCTTCCAGTTCAGGAGACACGGGTTCAGTGTTCCTGTGTTCAGGCCAAAATACACTGGACAATAAATTACATGAGCTTCTTGTAAGTTCAAGGACTTCCCTGGTGGCTCAGGTGGTAAAGCATCTGCCTGCAATGTGGGAGACCTGGGTTTGATCCCTGGGTTGGGGAGATCAACTGGAGAAGGAAATGGCAACCCACTCCAGTACTCTTGCCTGGAAATCCCATGAACGGAGGAGCGTGGTAGGCTACAGTCCATAGGGTCGCAGACACGACTGAGCGACTTCACTTTCTTTCACTTTTCTCTTGTAAGTTCATTTTAGTTATCTAAAATTCACAATGGTTGCGGGAGGGTCAGTATTAATCAAACATCCAGTAGTGAAATTTTTCTGAAATATAAGGGATTGGGAGACCTTTCAGATTCAAGCAACAAAATGACCGATACTTGGAAAAGAAATCCTTTACATGCTCCTCAGTTGAAAACCACATCAAGAAAATAGATTCTAAAGATGATAATAGGAAAAATCAAGGGACTTCCCTGGTGGCTGAGTTTGGACTTAAGGATCTTTTCTGTCGCAGACCTATTTGTCTCAGGTCGAAGCTATGGAAATACAATACCTGTGTGGTTTTCCAGTAAAATTGGAGACATTTACAAATCATACTGCGCTGCTCCAATGGTTTATGTAAAACTTCTGTAACTTACTCACTTTTAAATTCATTTCTTGGTCTCACTTATTTCCTGTTATTTTAGTTTCTCAAGACAAGATGAAATTTAATCTCTTTAAAAGACATTTATGTCTAGGCCACTGCACAAACCCAGAATTCCGAAATTGCTTTCCTTCTTGGCTTCCTTGGAAGAATGTGTCAAGATCATTCTTTCATGAGAGTCCAGAAGTCTGGTCAGTATACTGGGATTGTTTTGGACCATTTCTTAGAACCTCCTGGGCTTCCCTTGTGGCTCAGCTGGTAAAGAATATGCCTGCAATGAGGGAGATCGGGGTTCGATCCCTGGGTTGGGAAGATCCCCTCGGAGAATGGAAAGGCTACTCACTCCAGTATTCTAGCCTGGAGAATTCCATGGACTGTATGGTCCCTGGGGTCGCAAAGAGTCGGACACGACTGAGCGACCCTCACTTAGAACCCCCTAATACTAGATGTGAGGTGTAGATGCCATCTAGACTGGGCACTTTGTAAACTAATGAGACTTAACTCTTGTCCAAGACCAGAAAGAGCGTCGGTAATTATTCAGATAGGTCCGTGTTGATGATGACCCCTCAGGTCATACCCCTGAGAAGCTGCGGCTTTGTCGTCAAGCACAGTCTGTGGCTATGTGGAGTTGCGTTAGATGTTGCTTTCTATGTGAGTTGTGGCCTTCACAGCCGGGAAGAATATAAAAAAGGTATTCGGAGGAGAACAAGGCTGCTTATCGGTGAGTTCAGTGTGTCACCGCTTGGTTTGAACGTCCTGGAATTGGTTAGCGTCCTTCGTAAATGTTGAGCACGGTGGCACTGTAACGGTTTGAGTGTACATTACAGGCACGAAAGAGGTTTCAAGATAGTGAAGGGAGTTTTACGAATTTCATTCTACGTGACTGGATCTCCATCCTTCATGTCCTACCCCGCTTTTTGGGCCACTGTCTGTTTGGGTTAACTTAAGGTATGCACGTTAAGTAGATTTTTCCATTTGAATATTTGATTTCCAGCCCCACATTGGAAATCTTCCTAGAATCCATCGGTAGAAAAATGAATTGTCTTTCCCCTTACACGTCTATACAGACCTATGTGATTTATCCTGAGCTGAAATGGTCCAAGTTCCATGTTTTTGATTATCTCACTTACTCTAAAACTGTTCTTTTGTTATACATTTTTCCATGCTGGTGAATTTGCTTCTTCTTTTATGTTTTCCTCCTCGGATTTATAAAATTCAGAGAATGTTACCAGTGAAGGCAATTTAAGGATTGACTCCAAAACTACCCTTTTTCAGATAATGAAACCTATTCAGAGAGGTTACACCAACAATTCCCAAAATGCAAAGGTCGCTTGTAGAAAAAAGACACTTCACACTTTCTCTGGGGCTTGTTAAATGGCAAAAAGGTACATTAGTGGCATTATTATTTTTTTCTATTACAAGACTCCAGACTTAATGGGTCTCTGTTTTGTTAATCACATCTAAATGGGTTTCTTTGGAGATTTTCATTACATTCAAATTACACACAACTAAAACTAGTATTTTCATTGTCAGAAGCTCAAAGCCTATCAATAAAATGATCCCTGCCAAAACAAAAGTAAAAATAATTGGAATTCTCACATACTCAAATCACATTCTAATGATTTTTAAAGGTTGCTTAAGTTATATTTCTAATGTGAGAAATTATAATTCTGTTCAGTTGCTCAGTTGTGGCTAACTCTTTGCGACCCCATAGACTGCAGCACGCCAGGCTTCCCTGTCCGTCATCAACTCTGGAAGCTTGCTCAAACTCGTGTCCATCGAGTCGGTGATGCCCTCCAACCATCTCATCCTCTGTCATCCCCTTCTCCTCCTGCCCTCAATCTTTCCCAGCATCAGTTCTTCGCATCAGGTGGCCAAAGTATGGGAGCTTTGACCATCAATCCTTCCAATGAATATTCAGGACTGATTTCCTTTAGGATAGACTGGTTGGATCTCCTTGCAGTCCAAAGGACTCTCAAGAGTCTTCTCCAACACTGCAGTTCAAAAGCTTCAATTCTTCAGTGCTCAGGTTTCTTTATAGTCCAACTCTCACATCCATACATGACTACTGGAAAAACCATAGCTTTGACGGACCTTTGTTGGTAAAGCGATGTCTCTGCTTTTTAATATGCTGTCTAGGTTTGTCACAGCTTTTCTTCCAAGAAGCAAGCATCTTTTAATTTCATGGCTGCAGTCACCATCTGCAGAGATTTTGGAGCCCAGGAAAATAGTCTGTCCCTGGTTCCATTGTTTCCCCATCTATTTGCCATGAAGTGATGGGGCTGTATGTCATGATCTTAGTTTTCTGAATGTTGAGCTTTAAGCCAACTTTTTAACTTTCCTCTTTCACTTTCATCAAGAAGCTCTTTAGTTCTTCACTTTCTGCCATGAGGGTGGTATCATCTGCCTATCTGAGGTTACTGATATTTCTCCCGGCAATCTTGATTCTAGCTTGTGCTTCCTCCAGCCCAGCGTTTCTCATGATGTACTCTGCATATAAGTTAAATAAGCAGGGTGACAATACACAGCCTTGACGTACTCCTTTCCCAGTATGGAACCCGTCTGTTGTTCCACGTCCAGTTCTAACTGTTGCTTCTTAACCTGCATTCAGATTTCTCAAGAAGCAGGTAAGGTGGTCTGGTATTAGAAGCTGTAGTTTTCATAAAATGTTTTCATCTGCTTTTTCATTTACTGGTTTATCAGTGTCATTTTCTATAATACCAAATGCATTTCAGAATTATAAGTCAACTCTTGTCTTTTGATCCATATACCAAACCTTACTTACTCGTCCCTTCTTTGGGTGCTTCACAGTTTCTACTGTTATGAATATTTCCATGCACTCAACTTTTGATTAGTGAACAGTTGCTTTTCAATAAAGGTTTAGGTGGGAGGTTACTGGGAATATTCTTTCAAGAGCATGAGTAAAACATTGTGATATAAGACGTAAGAGCAGATACGTAAGGAAATGCCTCACACTTAGTCCCACATCATCCCTCCAGTAGTGTGAAGTCAGCATTTCACATAGTCCTCCAGAGTTTCATTTTCTTCTTGCTGTTACAATGATTGTAGGCACACATACTGAGCACAACTATTATTAGGGAAATTTATCAATAACACAGTCTGTCAAGTGGCATAATATGGCAAGTGCTTTGTTACTGATGTTGAACATTTCTTTGTGAGTCTTAAAAGACTCATTTCCTAAAGGGTTGTGGCATTTTCCTTTCCTGTAATGCCCTAGTCCATTCCTTTCTAAAATGTCTGGCTTATCTATTGATCTCAAACTACACATTGAGTTTGCTCTGATTTCAATGTCTCTAATTGTCTCTGATTTTATCCTTCTTAAATTAATCCAGTAGTTATCCTATAAGGAAAGAAAAAGGTAATCCAGAAGGAGAATGTCCGTCCTGTTGATGGATTGACACTGGATAATATTTTAATGACTACTTTTCAGTCTTCAGAGGCCCATTAGAATCCCCAGGTAATATATATCATTTCTCTAAACATGGGAAGTAAGCCTATGATATCGATCCTAGGCATATTGCAATCTAGGAAAAAGAAAAGCATGACGAATGGATAAGGAAGCTGTGATACATATACACAATGGAATATTACTCAGCCATTAAAAAGAATACATTTGAATCAGTTCTAATGAGATGGATGCAACTGGAGCCTATTATCCAGAGTGAAGTAAGCCAGAAGGAAAAACAACAATACAGTATGCTAACGCATATATATGGAATTTAGAAAGATGGTAACAGTAACCCTGTATAAGAGACAGCAAAAGAGATGCGGATGTATAGAACAGTCTTTTGGACTCTATGGGAGAGGGTGAGGGTGGGATGATATGGGAGAACAGCATTGAAACATGTAGGTCCATATGTGAAATGAATCGCCAGCCCAGGTTTGATGCTTGATACAGGGTGCTCAGGGCTGGGGCACCAGGATGACCCAGAGGGATGGAATTGGAGGGAGGTGGGAGGCGGGTTCTGGAAGGGGAACACATTACCCGTGGCGGATTCATGTCAATGTATGGCAAAACCAACATGATAATGTAATGAAAAAAAATATGTATTAAAAACAAAACAAAGCAGTGTTTGTTTCCTTATGGCTCTGCAGGTAAGCTTTCTCTTGCGGTGGTGAGTGGGTTTCTCATTGTGGTGGCTTGTCTCGTTGTGGAACACAGGCTCCTGAGAACAGGCTCAGGAGCGGTGGCTCCCAGGCTCCAGAACACAGGCTCAGCAGCTGCTGTGCACGGGCTTAGCTGCTCTGCAGCGCGTGGGATCTTCCTCGATCGGGGATGGAGCCCCCGTGTCCTGCACTGGCCGGCGGATTCTTAACTGGACCACTAGAGAAGTCCCCAGCATATTTTAGAAGCATCTAAGTGAAGATATTCCCTGAGAAGTGGAACCCACAGTCGTGGTCTAAAAAGAAAAGTGTCAGGCCACCCCCAAGTTAAATTAATAAAATGGGGTTACAGTCTCACAAAAAAGTTTGGTATTCACTTCCGGCTGAGGATGCCAACTGGCTGGTTCTTGTTCCTTGTAAAGTCGCCAGGATGTGATTTGGGACTGTGATGATGGGAAATTTGGGTAAGATTAAGAAACCATCCTATTGCTTCGTAGCGAGCTGGGAACGTAGGAACACTCACAAGTCAGAAACAATTGAATCAAGTGTGTTAAAGCAAATACCGAGGGGGACATCCCTCTGTTGGCTTCCCCTCATTTAAATGAATGTTATGCAGTGATGATTAAGTAAGTACATGTGTAGATGGAGAGAGCTAGAGATCCAGTATCAGCTGAACTTGACAATGTGTCCAGAAATGAATGAGGTATACAATACATAGTCACAGCAACCCCGGGACCTGGGTGGTATTACTTCAGGCTTATGGAGGCACCTCATGCAAATTTATTTGTAAATTCATCTGTAAATCTATATCTGTGTTTTATTGGTAATCTGTAAATTTTATTGATAGATGTATCTATAAGATTTTTTGATAGATGTGTCTAAAAGATTTTTTGATAAATGTGTCTGTAAATATTATTGATAGATATATCTGTAAGTTCTATTGATAGATTTATCTGTAAGTTTTATTGATGTATCTATCAGTTTTATTGATAGATCTATCTATAAGATTTTTTGATAGATGTGTCTAAAAGATTTTTTGATAGGTGTATCTGTAAGATTTTTTGATAGATGTGTCTAAAAGATTTTTTGATAGATGTGTCTGTAAGTTCTATTGATAGATCTATCTGTAAGTTTTATTGAAGTATCTATCAATTTTATTGATAGATGTATCTAAGTTTCATTGATAGATGTATCTATTTTATTGATAAATCTATCTGTAAGTTTTATTGATGTATCTATCAGTTTTATTGATAGATGTATCTATAAATTTCATTGATAGATATATCTGTTTTATTGATAAATCTATTGTCTAAAAGATTTTTTGATAGATGTGTCTATAAGTTTTATTGATAGATCTATCTGTAGGTTTTATTGATATACCTATCAGTTTTATTGGTAGATCTATCTATAAGATTTTTTGATAGATATATCTCTAAGTTTTATTGATAGATGTATCTATAAGTTTCATTGATAAATCTTATCTGTAAGTTTCATTGATAGATGTATCTATAAGTTTCATTGATAGATGTATCTGTTTTATTGATAAATCTATCTGTAAGTTTTATTGATAGATGTATCTATAAATGTGCACCCTGTACAAATTTAGCTACACATTAATTTATCCATCCATCCACTTATTCAGTCATGTATCATTACCTCATGCCCATACTGGGGTCGGTTCCCTGTTGCTGCTTGAACAAATAAATACACAGTTAGTAGCTAAACACGGCCCACAGTTAATCATCTTTTAGGTCTGGAGGTCAGAAGTCTGCAGTGGGTCTCCTTGGGCTAAAATCCAGGTGTCGGCGGGGTGGGGGCAGGGCAGCGTTCTTTCCAGAGGCTCCAGGGGGCAGATCCAGGGCTTTGCCTTTTCCAGTTTCTAGAGGACGTCCCCATTCCGAAGCTCGCTCCCCCTCTCTCCATCCTTGAAGCACATCCTTTAATCTCTGCTTCTTACCTCACATCACTTTCCCACCTTTGACTGTCCTGCGTCCGTCTCGTAAGGGTCCTGTGATTCCATTGGGCCCACCAGATAAGCCAGGATCATTTTCTACCCCAGGATCCTTAATTTCTTCCCATCTTCAGAGTCACCGCAAGGTACCATCTGCACGGGTTTCTGAGGTCAGAGCATGGGCGTCCCTGAAGAGGGGGAGTTACTGCGTCTACTACGGTATTCCCTAGACACTTACTGATCAGTTTCTCTACGACAACTGTGGTTTTTACTGATCAACTTTTGAACTTAAAGTCACACTCCTTGGTTAACAATCTACATGGACTGCGCGTCCCAGCATTTGTGGCTGATTTACTCGATGAGAGTAATTACAGGATTAATTACTGTAATTAATTACTGATGATGGAATTACAGGAACCCGTGACTTCTCTCTCATTCCTCTTACCTTGGACTTAAAACCGTGTTTTCCAGTTTTTATATTTGTAAAAATAACATATTCCCTTCTATTTTCTCTTTCTGAAAAGTGTTGTAGTGTTTTTAGAGAAAAGAAAATACAACTCTTGATTGGACAACTAAATAGCTTATATCTCAAATTATATACGCGTTGTCTTTTAGTTTTGTATTCTAGGCGTTTCCCTACCTAGTCTTCCATTGTTCTGATAAACTGTTCCCATCCTTTAATTTTCAAGTAGTCTTTCTGGCTTTTTCATTGTTTTCCTTTGCACATAAATTTAATCTTTGCTAACAGATGCGGAGTGACGAGAATGCTATTGAGCGTCAAGTCGGTGTGTGTGTGTTTCGGACTCTCTTCGCTAAACCGCTTCTAAATCACTGAACCACTTCTCTTTGCTCAAACCACGTTTGAGATCAGTGTTTAATTTGCCGGGTGGTTGGCGTGCATTCCTGTCACTGCAGCTCCGTGATGTTCTGCTTCCATATGTCTTCCCCAGGGAAAGCGAGAGCTGTTCAGGCGTTCGGTACAGTTGAGCAGGGTTAGTGATCTCTAAGGTTGTGTTGGATTGCACCTCTGAGGGTTCCATTCAAAGTCACCGAGCCCCCGCATGGTACAGCAAGAATATTACTTCCTCTGGGACATCAGAACTCACCCTAGTGGCTCCCGTTTCTCCAGGTAGCCTTTCTGCTTATAACAAGAAGAGCCCTCCGGGTTGTTGGCTTTTGTGCAGGCACATGGACGGCAGGCTGAGAAACCGTAGGCCACTCTGTCACCCAGCTCTGTTTATCCATCCACTGGCCTCTTCTTGTTCTCCAGGTCTGATCGTCGTCAGAGAGTGAAACGCACGTTGTGGAAGGTGGGTTGGATTTGCTCAGTTTCTGCCGTGAATAGGCCTTCCAGGATGAGACGACTGGATGGCATCACCGACTCGATGGACATGAGTTTGAGCAAGCTACGGGAGATGGTGATGGGCAGGAAGGCCTGGAGTGCTACAGTCCATGCATGGGGTTGCAAGGAGTCGGACACGACTGAGCGACTGAACTGAACTGAGTCCTTCCAGAAACCTGTTGGAACCAGTTGTTCAGTGTTTAAGCTCATCCACTTTTCTTTCCAGATAGAGATTCCTTCCTGGTTTCAATTTTTGTTTTCAAATGTGCGTCTGGGAGTGACTTAAGACCTGTGATCCTTCTCCGCCCACAATGTGGAACAAGAAGATCATGAGAATGTATGTTTAAATAATTGTGTTTACAGAGACGTTTGTTTCCATGAACACATTGTCATGTATGCACAGGGCAGTTTGGTTTTCCATAGCGGAGACACAAAGAACGTAATCTCCAGAATAACCCCTCATTTTGCTGACTCTTTTTTCTTTTGTAAATGAAGAGATTGGATAAGTGGTCAGTGGTATTCCTTCTACGCTAATATTCTGTATTCTTGCCCTCTGCTATAATATAGGGAAACATTCGAGACACAAGTGACATATGCTGGTTTTGAAATTTGCTTCACACACCGATACACTGAAGTACTAATGACAGCCTGTTTCTATGAAATATTTACAGATTATGTGACAGCTACACCAATCACTCAAAACTTGACGTTATATTCTTGGAATTTAGTTTCACAAATAAAGAATATAGGCTTCCATCTGAAAGAAGAGAACATAAGATATTTTTGTATAGACTTTAAGAAAAATTCTTCGATTCGGTAAATATGAAAGCACATCTCAAACATCTCCTTTTCAACAGTTTTATTTTAAATATCGGTTGTTTTCCCTGTTTTCTGAAATGATGGAAATGGAAGGTTCGATCCTGCCGAGTGACTTGAAGTCTGCAGAACTATAGACTGCCTTCTCTTTTCAAATATAAGCAAAGAAAGCGCCTCCCAAGTAAGGACTCTTAAACTTTGGATTTTGCATCCATCGTACTTTCATCAGGCACATTTTACGTCTGACCCCTACTGTGTGCCTAAATTAGATTGGGAATTAAAGAGCAAAGGATGCTCGTGGCACTGAACTGCTCATTGTTGGACGTTTGAGAAGATAGCAGATGAGCATCAGTTGGGCGTTTCTACCTACGACTCATCACATCATCCTGGGAATTGCTCATACAAGTAGGCGTAAGGTGTGAAATACAAAGACAGAAATAATGGGTGAAGTGTGTGCCATATAAAAATAAGACATTTCATATTTCATTTCATCTTACTCATAGGCAGTCATCAGTCTTAGAATTTTATTTTTTATACCACTTGAGCCCAACTTTCTTTTTTTCCCGTTTCTCCTTTCTTCTGAAAATGAATCAATGCAAGGAGGGCAACCACAAGAACAAAAGTCATCTCATGCAGGGTATTCTGTAAACTGGCAGCTTTTCAACTTTAGTTCATACGTGTCTCTATTCTGAGAAGATGCTCACATCCTTCGGTATTCTTCATGTCCCGCACGAGTCCGCCCTCTTGGGGACTCCTCATATTGTAAGGCATTGAACCGAGGGTTTGAAGGGAGACAGTGAGGAATCTGGGGCAGATTGTTGCCTTTTGCCTGCAGGGGCTGCCAGATGTGGTTAGATGATGGAGCATAGATGTCCAGGGCCATGTCGCTGGGAGGTGCAAACTCATAATAGAAGAGACACTTAACGCCGAGCATGAGGTCCTCACGTGGCACGTCGCATCTGGACTGAGCTGTCAAGAATGGACAGCACCAGGCAGAAGGCGGGAGGAGAAGGGCACGACAGAGGAGGAGATGGTCGGGTGGCATCACCGACTTGACGGACAGGAGTTTGAGCAAGCTCCTGTGGAGCTGGTGACGGACAGGGAGGCCTGGCGTGCTCCAGTCCGTGGGGTCACAAAGAGTCGGACACGACTGAGTGACTGACCTGAACTGATGCAGGTGTGCCAGCGCCACGCCTGTGCCAAGGCATACGTTAGCACGTGCTGCAGAAACAGCCAAGGTGCCAGTTTGATGGGAGTCTGCACTGTGTGATGTCATGAGAATTAATCACACAGATGAAGATGGAGAGGGGTCCTGGAGATCTTGACTTTTGGCTGGAGAGCTTGATGCTAAATAAAGGAGGTTACGATGGCTCCTTTTGTAAAGCTGATTTCATTGATTTATTGGCTGTGCTGGGTCTCTGCTGCCGCACAGACTCTTCTCCAGGTGGAGTGAGTGGAGGCTGTTCTCTGGTTGTGGTTCACAGGGCTTCTCATTTGCAGTGGCTTCTCTTGTTGCAGAGTGCAGGCTCTAGGGCACACGGACTTCAGTAGCTGCGACCCGTGGGCTCCGTGGTTCTGATTCCTGGGCTCTGGCACTCAGGCTCAGTACTTGTGGTACGCGGGCTTAGTTGTTCCGAGGTGCGTGGGATTTTCCCGGACTGGGGATCGAACTTGTGTCTCCAGCACTGGCAGGTAGATTCTTTACTACTGAGGCACCAGGGAAGTACCCATGATGATTCCCCCATGATGATTCCAATCATCATTTTATTTTATTTTTTTTTAAAGCAGCGGTATAGGCGGGTCAGTCCCAGCTCTGTTTCGGGAGGATGAATCTGGCAGTGGACTGTTAGAGGGAGCTCACAGCAAAGGCTGGAGATGAGATGAGAGAAAGAGTAGGTTCTTCCCAAAATGTAGGTGAAAGTTACCCAGCTGAGAACGCAGGAAGGATGAATTTAAGAAACGTGTAGATGGTACAAGCAGTGTGAATTGTACACTGCCAGAGAAAGGAGACAGGATTAATCCCCCAGATGGACCTTTATTATAGCCCATTTGTATTGTACGAAAGTGAAAGTTGCTCAGTCGTGTCTGATTCTTTGCGACCCCCATGAACTATACAGTCCGTAGAATTCTCCAGGACAAAATACTGGAGTGGGTAACCTTTCCCTTCTCCAGGGGATCTTCTCAACTCAGGGACTGAACCTGGGTCTCCCACATTGCAGGTGAATTCTTGACCAGCTGAGCCACCAGGGAAGCCTAGGAATACTGGCATGGGTAGCCTATCCCTTCTCTAGGGGATCTTCCCAACCCAGGGATCGAACCCAGGTCTCCTGCATGGCAGGCAGATTCTTTACCAGCTGAACCACCAGGGAAGCCCATTATTGCCCATGGTCATCTCGAAATAGCCAGTCCTAAGCTTTTTGGGCATATTATTTTGTGTTCCTCTCATTGAAGTATAGTTGACTTTACAATACTATATTAGTCTGACTTACTTCACTCAGGATAATGATCAGTAAGTAGGTCCATCTTGTTGCTGCAGATGATATTATTTCATTTTAGGTAATTGTGTCTATACACACACACACACACACACACACACACATTATCTTCTTTATGCATTCCCCTGTCAGTGCGCATTTACATTGTTTCCATGTCTTGATTATTATAAATAGTACTGCAGGGAACATAGGCATGGATAAGAAATGCTACCTGCGTGGATAAGAAATGCTACCAATGAACCTATTTACAAAACAGAGACAGACTTGCAGACTTGCAGGCTGAAGAATGAGGGGAAGGATAGTCAGGGAGTTTGGGGTGGACATGGACACACTGCTGTATTTAACATGGAGAACCAGCAAGGACCTGCTGGACAGCACAGGGAACTCTGCTCAGTACTCTGTAATAACCTTATGGTYMCCAGGGGGAAGGATGGGGGAAGGGATAGTCAGGGAGTCTGGGATGGACATGGACACACTGCTGTATTTAACATGGAGAACCAGCAAGGACCTGCTGGACAGCACAGGGATCTCTGCTCAGTGTCATGTGGCAGCCTGGATGGGAGGGCAGTTTGGGGGAGAATGGATACACGTATATGTATGACTGACTCCCTTTGCTGTCCCCCTGAAACCGTCGCAACACTGTTTATCTGCTCTACACTGGTGCAAAATAAAGAAAGTTTAAAAAATAGTATATTAGTTTCAAGGGTACAGCAAGCTAATGCAATATTTTGATAGGTTATACTCCAAAGTTATTAAATATTGACTACATTCCTTGTGTTGTCCGCTGCATCCTCGTAGCTTAGCTTATAGCCGGCAGACTCGGAAGTTCTCATGGAAGACATTGGTATTAGTTTTCTACTGCTGGATAGCAGCTGACCAAAGGTGTGGCGACTTCAGCCTAAATCTGTTTACTAGCTGACGGTTCTTATAGGTCAAGGATGCCTTGCTGCATTGCTGAATTCTTTGCGTAGGGTCTTGGAAGACCACAGTCACACAGCGCTCGGCAGGACAGGTTCTGGGCTTCGGGCTCTGTGGAGAAGACTCTAGATCCAAAGTCCCTCCCATGGTTGAGAAGCAGATCCTGGAAGCTTCTAGGTTCGGGTCCTTGCTGTATTGCTGGATGTCGGGTGGTGGCCATTCTCTGTTCACAGCCCTTCTCGCTTGTCCCTGCATGTGGTCGTCTGTCTGCCAAGTTGGCGATAGTGCACAGACACTTTTTAAAAAATTATTTTTAAATGTAATTATTTCTAAATTGCAGCATAATTGTTTTACAGCATTGTGTTGCTTTCTGCCATTCAGTTCAGTCCAGTGGCTCAGTCGTGTCCGACTCTTTGGGACCCTATGAACTGCAGCTCGCCAGGCCTCCCTGTCCATCACCACCTCCCGGAGTTTGCTCCAACTCATGTCCATCGAGTCGGTGATGCCACCCAACCATCTCATCCTTGGTCGTTCCCTTCTCCCGCCTTCAGTGTTTCCCAGCGTCAGGGTCTTTTTGTTCTTCACATCAGGTAGCCAAAGGACTGGGGTTTCAGCTTCAACATCAGTCTGTCCAACGAACACTCAGGACTGATCTCCTTTAGGATAGAGGACTTAGATATTTCCTAGCAAGCTAGAGACTTTGTGGCAACTGGCTGCCATAACTTCAACAGTAATACAGCTATGCAAGTAGCTTATTTCAGATCGGTTCAAAGTGTTCTAAAACTCCAGATGTGATATTAATAACAGACCTATACATAACTGTGGAGCCATTTATGCCTTTAAACTTAGTTTACTGGAAGCTAGAAATCTATAAAGGCTGATAGACTGGCAAAGTCTACATAGTAACATGAAAGATGCTTGAGAAGTGTGAGTTTTTCTTCATGGCGCAACAAATTTCAGAGATGGTATATACAATGGAGTTAAGTGTTCTTAAAATACGATGTAGCTTTGTGGTTCACCCTGTGTGATATGAGAGCGTGGTACACTCAACAGAAGTAGATCACATTTAAAATTTAGATCACATTGCTTGTACTTGCCCACATCTTGTTTTAGGCATTAGATATTTAATTAAATGAGCAAAGAGGCAAATTATTTAATTCTTGATGCTTTCTGCATAACCTCTGAGTAATTCATAGGTGATTGCACCAAAGTGACATTTGCTGGATATTATGAACATAGTACTCCATGGTTATTTCTTAGTTGATAAGATTCTGGATTTGAAATAACATTCCGATATTGAAGGTGAAGTCATCCCCAGGCTGAGTTCCACATTTTGCTCTTAGCCCCAGGGAGAATCACTTTGGAATACAGTCAGCGTTCTCCTTGTGGGAATGGGAAAGATGTGTGCAGACTTGACTTGCCCACATTTTCTCAAACCCTGAAACCTCAGATCTGGCTGCCAGTTAGTAGCTGGCTTCATTTTCCAAAGCCAGAGCACGGCTGAATTGTGAACCAGAGAAACGCGTTTTCACGCCCACAGCGGAGCTGGCTCAGAAGCTCGGGAATGTCCTGGTGTTTGTGCTTAGATGCCTGTGGTTGGTAGAAGGGGCAGGGGGGTGAGAGGGAAGAAGGGACATTCCAGCCTGTGGAACAGCTAGCAAGTGTTGCTTGAGAGACGATTTTACCCCAGAGGAAACTGAAATGTCTCTTGAGACCTGGGTTTGATCCCTGGGTTGGGAAGATCCCTTGGAGAAGGGAACAGCTACCCACTGCAGTATTCTGGCCTGGAGAATCCCACGGACTAGTCCATGAAGTTGCAAAGAGTTGGACACGACTGACGGCTTTCAGACTTTCAGACATGCCGCAGAACAGCAGAGCCCCATGCACGATTCTGTAGCCCCAGGGACAATTATATTTTTGTTCAAATGGCATGAAATGTGTCTTGGTAGAGATGAGATCCCTGTGATGTATTTTTTTACAGTGGCTTGAAGAATGAAAGCCTTGGTCCCTCAGTCGTATTCGACTCTTTGCAGCGACCCCACAGACTGTAGCCCACCAGGCTCCTCCGTCCATGGGATTTCCCAGGCAAGAATACTGGAGTGGGTTGCTATTCCCTTCTCCAGGGGCTCTTCCCTACCCAAGGGTCAAACCTGGGCCTTCCGCCACCTTGCGGGCAGACTCTTTACTGTCTGAGCCACCAGGGAAGCCCGCTGTTTACTAGTTTACACCTCCAGTTATAGCACTGCTTTAACAAAAAAATTTGAGGGTGTGCTAGGACTTTGTGACTGTGTGGGCTTCAGGATCTCCTCTCTAAGTTCCAGTGCATGGGCTTCTCATTGCAGTGACTTGTCTTGTTGCGGAGGGCGTGGTGTCGGGCCCATGGGCCTCAGGAGTTGTATCTTGGGCTCAGTCATTGCAACTCCCAGGCTGTGGAGCACGGATTCAGTCACTGTGCTGCACGGGGGTTACCTGCTCCACAGCCTGTGCAATCTTCCGGGACCAGGGATTGAACCCACGTCTCCTGCATCCTCAGGTGGATTGTTTACCACTGAGTCAGACACGACTGAGTGACTTCCCTTTCACTTTTCACTGTCATGCATTGGAGAAGGAAATGGCAACCCACTCCAGTGTCTTGCCTGGAGAATCCCAGGGACGGGGGAGCCTGGTGGGCCGCTGTCTATGGGGTCGCACAGAGTCGGACACGACTGAAGCGACTTAGCAGCAGCAGCAGCAGCAGGGAAGCCCAGCATCACTTTTTAATGGGCTTCATGTTTCAGCTGATGATACATCAAGTAAATGTTAGTTCTCCTCTGCATTTTTGAGTTGTGCACCTGGACTTTGAGCTCCCCAGGAGGGACTCTGACATGACAATGCATGGTTTATATTATCATTATTATTTTTGTCCATCTTATTTCTTTACCATTTGCAAGGGAGATAAATCCCGGGACTTCTCAGATGGAGCAAGAACGTAGGCAGAGCTGAAAAAATGTAACAGCAAGTTATCTGAGCAGAGCTGGTGTTTCAGTATCGCCGTGTAGTTTGCGGTTCTTGTGGTGGGAAAGAAAGTTGAGGGAGCAAAGCAAAGTACTGGCTCAGGATCACGTGGTGAATCCACATGGAAGGCTTCATCCAGTAACTGCCATCTTGGGGACCGTGTGAGTATGCCTCGTTTGTAGCTTACAGTTTGGGTATGAAGCCAGCCACATCCAGGAGCTGGGAGAGTCCTGTGAATAAAGGAAAAATAAAAGAGGGATCGCAGTTGTCCAGGAGGAGTCAGGTAGTTAAAGCTCAAAAAACCATTGACATATTGGGCATTTAAATTAGTAATTAGAACATCAGAGTTCTTTTTTAAAAATGTTTTTACTGGAGTATGTGTGTGTGTGTGTGTGGAAGTTGCTCAGTCATGTCTGACTCTTTGTGACCCCACAGACTGCAGCCCACCAGGCTCCCCTGTCCGTGGAATTTCCCTGGCAGGAATACTGGAGTGGGTTGCCATTCCCTTCTCCATACTGGAGTATAGTTGGTTTACAGTGTTGCGTTAGTTTCTGCTGCACAGCAAAGTGGATCAGCTATATGTACACACAGAGCTTTCCAGGTAGCTCAAATGGTACAGAGTCTGCCTGCAATGTGCGAGACCTCGGTTCAATCACCGGGTCAGGAAGACCCCCTGGAGGAGGGCATGGAAACCCCCACCAGTATGCTTGCCTGGAGAATCCCATGGAAAGAGGAGCCTGGCGGGCTGCAGTCCATGGGGTCTCCAAGAGTCGGACATGACTGAGCGACTTACACACACACATCCCCACTTTTTAAGATTTCTTTTGCTTTAAGTCACCGCAGAGCACTGACTTAAATGTTCTCTAAATTTCTGCCTTAATAAACAGACATTTTTCTTCACTGTGTCATATTACATGCCGGAATAGCAGTTGCAAAAGAAAGGAAGCAAAGCTACGCCTTGTAGCATCTTTGGGAAGTAATGTTGAGCCACATATGTTAACGGTGTTGAAGGGTGAACACATTTGGTACCCAGACGGGACACAGCAGGTCCATTTTCAGATAACGGATGATACACCCTGTACGCTTGGGTACCTGCCTTGGTGGAGGAGCCCGCCTCTTGGTGTTGGCAAGCTCCCGATTCCCGTAGGTTGTTGGGCTGCGAGCTTCAGCGCTCTGCTGGATGTTGGTTACGGGACACCTGCAGTTCCTTGCCGTATGGACCTCTCCAGCGTGGCAGCCTGCCCCGTGAAAGCCTGCAGCCCTGGGGCATGTCACAGAGAGCATCCACTCGCGAGCATCCGTAGGCTCGTCACGGAACTCAGCTCCTAGTACCCTTGGCACATGTTGTTCTTCAGAAGTGACTCTTTGCGAAGCCCTAGAACATGACACCTTGATGAGCCTCTTGGTGAAAGTGAAAGAAGAGAGTGGAAAAAGTTGGCTTAAAACTCAGCATTCAGAAAACTAAGATCATGGCATCTGGTCCCATTACTTCATGGCAAATAGATGGGGAAACAATGGAAACAGTGAGAAGCTTTATTTTGGGGGGCTCCAAAATCACTGCAGATGGAGACTGCAGCCATGAAATTAAAAGACGCTTGCTCCTTGGAAGAAAAGCTACGACAACCTAGACAGCAGATTAAAAAGCAGAGACATCGCTTTACCAACAAAGGTCTGTCTAGTCAAAGCTATGGTTTTTCCAGGAGTCATGTATGGATGTGAGAGTTGGACTCTAAAGAAAGCTGAGCACCGAAGAATTGATGCTTTTGAACCGTGGTGTTGGAGAAGACTCTTGAGAGTCCCTTGGACTGCAAGGAGATCCAGCCAGTCCATCCTAAAGGAGATCAGTCCTGGGTGTTCATTGGAAGGCCTGATGCTGAAGGTGAAACTCCAATATTTTGGCCACCTGATGTGGAGAGCTGACTCACCTGAAAAGACCCTCATGCTGGGAAAGATTGAAGGCAGGAGGAGAAGGGGAAGACAGAGGATGAGATGGTTGGATGGCATCACCCACTCAGCAGACATGAGTTTGAGCAAACTCCAGGAGATGGGGAAGGACAGGGAAACCTGGTGTGCTGCAGTCCATGGGGTCACAAAGAGTCGGACACGCCTTGGCAAGCGCACAGACCACAGCATCAACTTTCCATGTATGGCTTATGACTCTGATTTCTGTTAAAGTGAAGTTGCTCAGTTGTGTCCGACTCTTGGCGACCACTTTGATTTCTTTTACTCTCGGTTAAAGTTAGCATTTTGCTTGTCTTGTGTCTTTTTTTTTTTTTAAGAAAAAACTGTGTATTTTTCCATCCATAACGCTTTTCCTTTTGAAAATTAAACAACTGATGACTTTGGAGAAGAACCCATTTCTTGGGGGTGAGAGCCCGCAGGGAATAAAGAATGCAATCAGAGACAGGGAGGAGGATACTCAAGCTGTGTCCACGAGGAGGCATTTCTCTGCATGCCCTTCTTGCCCTGTGCCTTGCACTCAGTGATTCCACCAGAATTCAGTCATCGGAGATAGTCTCGGTCACAAGTGGCCTAGCCCTGTGGTTACCGCGTGGGCATGTGTGAACCTCCTTGCAGAGAGAGGCTGTCTATTATTTCTTGGTCCCTGTGCCAGATTCCTGGGCCCTCAGCTGGCCCTCTTCAAACGGTTGTCAATCAAAGCAGGCTTGGACCATGGGAACCCAGAAATAAAACTCAGTCCAATTCACTGGAGACTCCCTGGAAACCTGAGAAAAAACCCCTGAAAATCCTCGCACAACCACAGGCTGAAAGGGTGGCCCAGAAACGTCCTGCTTCACATTGTACAGAAGTTTATGGAAGACCCACATTTATTTTTAATTGACAGTACACCCTGTTAAACATTTGTATGCACCGATTAATCTTTAACTGGGAAAATGTTTCTTGATGTTTTTTTCCAAGAAGGCACGTTATAGTATGCCTGGGAAACTCAAGTAGGCATAATATAACAAAGACACCAGGAAGTGGTACGAACCATCTTTGACTTGTGTACTTTGTAAATGAAACAGAATTCCTATCACTATTTAATACTGAATTAGCCTCCCATTGCTATATGGTGACAATTACCTGACATTGGAATGATTCATGTTTAAGGTTTTATCTTCATACCTTTTATACATCTGTTTAACTTTCAGAGCCATGTAGGCATATGTTGCTACTTTAGTAATTAAAAAGAGATGGCCTGTCCGTTCAAATCTGTTGGGAAGAGAAAAGAAAACCTGTTAAATTAAAAATCCTTCCCTGTATTTGCTCGGTCATACATACTAGGATGAATATGCTGTGTTTATTTTTTCAAAGGAGAAAGAGACAGGATTTTCTCATCATTTCTGTCTTGAAAAGAGAATCGTATGTTAGATCATAGAGTGTGAATCGATGGATAATTTAGACATTATACAAGGAAATCTGGAGCATACCAACAGACACGCCACCAGCACCCACATCAGCATTGCTGTCAGCTGATCCTTACTGAGCTAAAGAAGGCATCAAGGGATCAAAACCAGTGTCTTGTGAACATGTAATAAACTCGACTCACACATTTTACCAGCCTAGCGAGAGTGGCTTCATTTTGTGGAGCCCGTGTAGAGATTTGTAGGATGGGTGTTACTTTATTTCTGTACGTTTTATATTTGTCAGCTCATCCACACAACTGTCAGGTTATCTCCTGTTTTCAAAAAGCTAAGTGAACCAGAGAGATAAATGTGATAATTTATCACATTATAATTTAGAACTTAAATTGCCTCAGTTACTTCAAAGGAAATTTAGGGCACTAGTTGCTGTTATTTAGTCGCTTCAGTCGTGTCTGACTCTTTGCCACCCCACGGACTGTCGCCCCTGTCCATGGGATTCTCTAGGCAAGGATACAGGAGTGGGTTGCCATCTCCTTCTCCAAGGGATCTCCCCGACCCTGGGATCAAACCTGGGTCTCCTGCACTGCAGGCGGATTCTTTCGGGTCTGAGCCACCAGGGAAGCCCAAATTTTGTTGATGCAAGTAACTGCTAAATAATTAGAGGGGACCCCAGGGCTGGACAGCTAACACAGTGGAATGTCAGAACGGAGTCTGGCCAGTGTGTGCCTTTCCAGTGTCCTCACCTCTTCTGTCCAGTGTGGTAGCCACCTGGGAGTACGGTGGCATTATTTAGGATAAAACTTAAAAAATCAGTCCCTCAGTTGCACTAGCCGCATTTCAAAATGTCACTCCCGTCTGGGAAAATACAGCTGCTGAACAGGTCCACCACCGAAGAGATTTCCATCGCACAACCCTGGGTTTCTTCAGCTCACATATCCGGTGTGTTTGCAGCCAAGTGTGAAAAGGAGTACTCCCTATCTGTCCGTCAGATCAGCCTCCTCCACCCAGAGTCCTTTTTATTTTTCTCTAGACACAGAAATGTGCCCTGGACTGAATGATAACCATCGAAACGTACCCATCTGCCAGCGGGGTAAATGATCTGTTTCCTGGCGTTCAGAGATGTGTTGAGATCCTCCCAGAGGCAGGATGAACATGAAAATGTCGGCATTGTCCTCCGCCTGGTGATTCCACTCTCAATTTCAGCACATTTGAAGTGTTCTTTCTATAGTTTTGCATCGCGTTTTACAGAACAAGTATTCAGACTTTCCCTGTGATTTCAGAGGTTTACAAGGAGGAAAGAGAAGCATGGATAAACAAATCTTGGACACTGTGTCTGCAGTTACTTTGCTGGTTGGTTTTAACTCATTTATGCAGTTAGGTTTACTTGGCTTACCTCACTCTGAAACAATGAGCGGTTAACTTACAGAAACATTCACAGGCTAGGGAAAATAGATATAATCAGAGTAAAGGGAAGTTAAGTTTAGGATGATAAACCCAAGCTTGAGCTGGGCTACATGTGTGCTAAATTGCTTCGGTTGCATCTGACTCTTTGTGATGCTATCGAAGGTAGCCCTCCAGGCTCCTGTGTTCCTGGCATTCTCCAGGCGAGAATACTGGAGTGGGTTGCCATGCCCTCCTCCAGGCGATCTTCCCAAACCAGGGATCGAACCCAGGTCTCCTGTGCCTCCTGCGGGCTGTTTTACTGCTGAGCCACTGGGAAGCCTGAGCTAAAAGCTGCTTATCACAGAAACCATATTGTTGAAAAGCTGTTTCTAAAAGCTGACACCCGGGATGAACTCACCCCCGCCCCCAGAGCACGGAGAGCTTGCATAACCTTCAAGCAATTTTCTGTGAATATGAAAATCGATCCACCTGGTTTTGGTGAAACTCTGGCCACAGACAGCGTGATGTTTTCAGTGCTAAGAAAATGGTTTGGCATCTCTTGTGTGATCAATTAAAGGCCAATCTGTATGACTTAATCTGGACACTGAAAGCCAAGTCGGCACATTCTTAAGGAAATGAAGTTATGAAAACATAGAACATGATTTGTTTATTTTTTAAACCTTTTATTTTGTATTGGGGTAGAGCTGATTAGTAATGTAGTAGTAATTTCAGGTGAATACCAGAGTGGCACTCAGCCATCCATGGACACGTATCCATTCTCCCCCAAACTCCCCTCCCATCCAGGCTGCCACATGGCACTGAGCAGAGCTCCCTGTGCTGTCCAGCAGGTCCTTGTTGGTTCTCCATGGTAAATCCAGCAGTGTGTCCATGTCCACCCCAGACTCCCTGACTATCCCTTCTCCCTTCCTTCTATCCCAGCAGCCGTATGTTCAGTCTGTGAGTCCGTTTCTGAAAACAGAAGTATAAAGAAATACCTCCTCCATTGGCAGCCATCATAGAATCTAAACGGTCCCCTTCAGATGGTGTTCATATGAGTGTGTTTAGTCGCTCAGTCGTGTCTGACTCTTTGCGACCCCATGCCCTGTAGCCCGCCAGACTCGTCCATCCATGGGGATTCTCCAGGCAAGAATATGAGACTGGATTGCCATGCCCTCTCTCTAGGGGATCTTCCCGACCCAGGAATCGAACTGGGGTCTCCTGCATTGCAGGCGGATGCTTTACCAGCTGAGGTACCAGGCAAGCCCGTGTTCATGTGGGAGAAAATGTCATTGGTAATTGAATAATTCATAGTTTATCTCCCAGTTACCCAAATGCATATTATCAATCAAGGTATACTTTCCCCCAAAGACATGTGAGTACATATGGAAATGTTTGCTGTGTTTCTGTGTTTAAGAAGTGTTGGGACTTCCCTGGTGTTCTAGAGGGGAAGACTGTGTGCTTCCAATGCAGGGAGTCCGATTTCGGTCCTTGGTCATGGACCTACATCCCATCTGCTCCACGTGCAGCCAAAAAAAAAAAAAAAAAAAAGGAAAGAAGAACATAATGTAGAATAGCAGAATAAATAAAGATTAAAAAATTAATTAACATGTAATAACGGAGCTTGCTGTCCCTAATAAGATTCAGCAACAGCTGAAATTGAAGGTGCATTTCCTGACCACAGATCAGAGGAACGTCAGCCAGCCACCCACCTGGGCTTGTAATGTACGCTTGACCAAGTCGCATAACTGACCTACCCAGCCAGCGGCAGCAGGAGGTTCGCCCTGCTGCTGTTATTCCAACTCTGTGTGTAACTTACCTCTCAGGGCAATTTACACACCAGTCACGGTTGTCTCTTTCAAACAAAGCGGTCGCTTTGATAATTTGGGTCCAATTTCATTTTTCCTGTTAACTCAATAATTAACCTTCTCTGTTGTAAGTGGACTTCCTCTGTGGCTCAGCTGGTAAAGAATCCGCCTGCAGTGCCAGATACCTGGGTTCGGTCCCTGGGTTGGGAAGAGGACCTGGAGAAGGGAGAGGCTGCTCACTCCAGTATTCTGGCCTGGAGAATTGAGTTTCACGGACTGTATAGTCCATGGGGTCACAAAGAGTCAGACACAGTGGAGTGACTTTCACTTTACTTCCGTGTTGTAAGTAGGCAGTGAAGCGTAGATGCTATATTCTCGAACCGATAGATTGTAGACAGTTTACACAACATCTTCCACTTCCTTTCTAGAGATCCTCAAGGCTAGTGTAGGAGAAGACTGCCCTGGGAGGGAATTCAGAACAGGAACTCATTTGCTGTTTTGCAAAGTCGAAAGTCACCAGATGCTGTTAGTGGTAAAGAACCCGCCAGCCAATGCAGGAGATGCTAGAGACTAGGATGCGATCCCTGGGTTGGGTAGATCCCATGAAGGATGAAACAGCAAGCCACTCCAGTGTTCTTGCCTGGAGAATCCCATGGACAGAGGAGCCTGGTGGGCTGCAGTCCATGGGGTTGCAGAGAGTCGGACATGGCTGAAGTGCCTTAGCGTGAAAAGTGACAAGAGGCCCCAAAATTAAATTTATGTCAATATACGACTTTTTCTTCCTCACAAGATTATTTCTGAGTGGCTAGTTCAAATTGCAAAACCGCATGATTGGAAACTTGAAGCACATCGCATTTCTAACCACGTAAATTAAAGCTAAGAATTCCTTAAGAAAGGGGAGCGCTGCTTTCCATAGGTATTGGCAGATTGGCCGGTAAATTTAATAAAAAGCCATTCATCATTTCAACATTCAGGAATGCTGCTTTAAAGGGCATCCAAGATAAAACTCCTGACTCAGAGGCACACTGTATATTGGAATTATAAAATGTCACTTCTAGGATCAAGAATGTGAATTGTAAGTGAATGTGATTTTTCAAGCGAAAGGGATATTTTCCAATAGACTGTGATATTTTAAAATAAAATTGTGGTTGAATCCAATTAAAGTGAAAGTATGTAAGTGTATTATTTGCTCTGTTGTGTCCATCTCTTTGTGACCTCATAGACTGTAGCCCACCAGGCTCCTCTATCCATGAGGATTTTCCAGGCAAGAACACTGGAGTGGGTTGCCATTTCCTCCTCCAAGGGATCTTCCCAACTGAGGCATCGGACCCAGGTCTCCTGCACTGCAAGCAGATTTTTTACCGTCTGAGCCACTTGGGAAGCCCTTAATCCAACTACAGTATCCTTTTTTTCTACTTAGGTAGAAATACCTGGCTTTGAAGGCAGATTTTCCAGATTTTGGATTAGTTTATTCATCGGCATTGGACATCTAGTTGACCTTCGTCTCTTGAAAATATAAAATCATGTAATGTTTTGAAGACACCAGGCCAGACCAGGAACTTTATAAAGGTAATTGCATCACCATAAAAATTTTTAATACAATAAAAATTAAAACAAGTTCTCCTAGACTGTAAGGTACAGTGTGTAAGTTAATCATAAACAATTTTATATGTATAAACCATTTTATCTTGAAGAATAAACAACTCTCAGTACAGTTCCAGTCAGAATACTTTCATAGGCTCTCTAATTCATTACGGTTTATGAGCGCTTTCAGTATGGATCGCGCCAGGTCACATTAATCATATGAGCTGAAATAATGTTCATTTCCATTTTGTTCCACATCGAGAGCTGGTGTTTGTTTCTGCTTTGACACTGGTTGCTTCATGTCTTGGAGAAAATAACGTTTGGCCTTAGTTATGTCTGGAAACTGAGCTGTTTGAGCTTAAAGATGTCTAATGGTGCTTTGACTCTTAAAAACTCCGTAATTCTAAATGTTGTATGGAAATCAGTGTTCAAAACAATTGCTATTAAGACTTAATAAAATCAACAATAATCTCCCCATTTATTAAGTACACAAGTGCACCGAAATAACCCTTTCAGAGAGTAGCAAAAACAAACGTGCCCAGAAAGAAGTGGATAATACAGCTGTTATTGGTGTTACTGACTTCCACGGGTAGTGATATAGAGGCTAAAGAAAGGGCGTTTGCTGTTGTTCAGTCTCTAAGTCATGTCTGACCCTTTGTGACCCCATGATTGCAGCAGGCCAGGCCTCCCTGTCCATCACCAACTCCCAGAGCTTGCTCAAACTCATGTCCATCCAGTCGGTGATGCCATCCAACCATCTCATCCTCTGTCGTCCCCTTCTCCTCCCGCCCTCAATCTTTCCCAGCATCAGGGTCTTTTCCAGTGAGTCGGCTCCTCACATCAGGTGGACAAAGCATTGCAGCCTCAGCTTCAGCGTCAGTCCTTCCAATGAATCTTTAGGATCAAGTTCATTTAGGATGGACTGATTGGATCTCCTTGCAGTCCAAGGGGCCTTCAAGAGTTCTCCAACACCACAGTTGAAAAGCATCCATTCTTTGGTGCTTTAGCCTTCTTTAGAAAGGAGAGGTGGCTTCAAAATTAGGGAGATGCACTTTTTTGTTAATGTTTATTTATATCAAAACTATTGGTAGATGCTTCCATAACTAGTTCTGGCGTTTTATAATTTTATTTATTTATTCTATGATTGGTGGCATGCAGGCTTTCTGTAGTTATGGAGAGTGGGAACTGCTCCCCAGTCGCAGTGCACAGGCT
Organism: Antilocapra americana; assembly: GCA_007570785.1. Classification (NCBI taxonomy): domain Eukaryota; kingdom Metazoa; phylum Chordata; class Mammalia; order Artiodactyla; family Antilocapridae; genus Antilocapra; species Antilocapra americana. Next base: position 1,151,367 of record ML664230.1, on the reverse strand, counting down.
TCTACTTGGGGGGGGCTTCTCTTGTTGTGGGGTACAGCCTCTAGACAAGCGAGCTTCAGTAGTTGGGGTGCATGGACTCAGTTGCCCTACATCCCATGAGATCTTCCCAGACTGTGGATCGAGCCCAGCATCCCCTGCACTGGAAGGCAGATTCAACTGCTGGACCAACCAGGGAAGCCAGAGATTCACTCTCGATTGTTTTGGTTTTTTGGAAGAGGCAGCAAACTGACTGGGGCCATGTGGTGAGCAGCTTTGGACGTGGAGTTCCAGCTTCTGTCCACCTCTGTCCCTTGATGAGGACCGTGTCGTGGTTAGCATGAGGCGATGAGAAGCAGAGAGCCCTGTGCTTTGGGAATAGGAGTCAGTAGACCTGCTGGGATCGAACTGGGGCAGAGAAGGACTGAGCCGACTGCGTGGAGATGCTGAAAGTGGGCAGATCCGGTCCAAGGGGAGACTGCCCAGGCCCCCGTTTGTTTTACTCTTCCCATGACCCCGCCCTCATTTTCTGCCAAGACTCCCCCGCCCCCCACTTCTTCCTCTGGCTCTGCCATCTCAATTTTCTTTTCAGGATGTACTTCCTTGCAAAGTTCTATAAAGAAGGCTTTTACCAGTGTGGCATTCTCAGCTATAGTTTTACTCTTAAGACTGTAGAAAATATTCCATGTTTTTTTTTTTCCCCAGTAGCGGAAACTTCCTCCCAGCTCTCCATCATCCCCAGTTAGCACATACACACTAACTGAATACCCACATGTTTCTAACTCTGTCAGTCCAAAGCTCGCTAACCTGCTCATCCTTGTGACCCAAACACTGCTAGACTAGATCTACCAAGTGAGGTGAAGTCAAGTGAAGGTCGCTCAGCCGTGTCCGACTCTTGGCAACCCCACGGACTATACGGTCCATGGGATTCTCCAGGCCAGGATGCTGGAGTGGGTAGCCTTGCCCTTCTCCAGGGGAATCTTCCCAACCCTGGGATCAAACCCAGGTCTCCCGCACTGCAGACGGATTCTTTACCAGCTGAGCCACCAGGGAAGCCACATTTAAGAAGAAAGCTGTGATCAATAAAAAGACTATTATTTTCACAAGGTATTCCTGATTTATTTCATGGGAGAAATAAAATTGACAGGTCTTATATTTGCCTTAAAAAAACGTAGCAGAAAACTGAATTCCAGCAATCTGAAGATCCAAGAAGCTGCCTGTTCAGTGAATTGTTCCCTGTCATTAGATATGTCAAGTACTAGAAAGCGAGTACTTGAGTTTTTTTAAAAAGGCAGTGTTATTATGGCGATAATGAACCTGATGCGAAATTAGATGACTCAGACTTTATTTTATTATTTTACAGTTTTTATACTTTTCACGTTCTCTCTGTAATTATCCAAAAGTCTTCGGGAATGCCGGATTCTACAAACTTATATCTTCTGAGAAACAGATTTTCACTGATGTCTTGTCATGCTTGCAATATTGCGAGTAACAAAAATAAGAGATATGTGTGATGATAAAATGAGGGTGCTGAAATTAAGATATTTCATAAGCAATTGCATTCTGATATCCAGGGCTATGTAATAGCTTTTGTGTGAGTTCCATTTATAAAAGATTAAAATTTTGAAACATTTCAGAGGGACACATAGTACTTACCTTTTGAGGTTATGCTGTAAATGAATGTGACAAAGAGCAAAGAACTGCCGTATCTGTTTGGACTTTGAGAGTTAAAACCCCTGCTTAAATCAGTTTTTTATAAATCACTCCAGTTAAGTACAAATTCAGTTCAATCCATAAAGTACCTACAGGAGGAGATGAAGCTTTTCCTTTTAACTTTTACCCCTATGTATAGTTTCATTATTTAATCTCTTCAGTCATCCTATCAATGAGGTTTTGTCCTAATAGAATGGCTACAGTTCACACCAGCACCTTTGAATGTTTATATTTCATGAAGTATAAATTTTAGAATTGGAAGCTAGTCATGAGTTCAGACATTTAATTTTTATTTTTTATTAAAGTATAGTTGATTTACAGTAGTGTTCGTTTCAGGTGTACAGCAGAGTTTTTCAGTTGTGTATATATATGCATGTATCTTGAGAGTCCCTTGGACTGCAAGGAGATCCAACCAGTCCATCCTAAAGGAGATCAGTCCTGGGTGTTCATTGGAAGGACTGATGTTGAAGCTGAAACGCCAATCTTTTGGCCACCTGATGCGAAGAGCTGACTCATTGGAAAAGACCCTGATGCTGGGAAAGATTGAGGGCAGGAGAAGAAGGGGACAACAGAGGATGAGATAGTTGGATGGCATTACCGACTCGATGGGCATGAGTTTGGGTAAACTCCAGGAGTTGGTGATGGACAGGGAGGCCTGGCGTGCTGCGGTTCATGGGGTCGAAAGAGTTGGACACGACTGAGTGACTGAACTAAACTGAACTCATACGTGTATAAGTACATACAGTTATAGGTGCATATATACAGTTATATATGTGTCTATATATACATATGTGCATATTTTTCAGATTCTTTTCCCATATACGTTATTATCAAATATTGAGTATACAGTTCTCTGTGCTATGCAGTAGGTCCTTGTGGGTCACCTACTTTATGTGTAGCAGTGGGTGTATCTGTTAATCCCAAACAACTAATTTATCCACTCCCTCTTCCCCCTTTGGTTACCATATGTGTGTTTACTCTGTTTGTGAGTCTCCTTGTGTTTTGTAAGTAAGTTCATTTATATCAACCTTTTTCAATTCCATGTAAAAGGAGTATATGACACTTATCCCTGACCAGTTAGCATTATAATCTGTAGGTCCATCCATGTTGTTGCAGATGGCATTATTACATTCTTTGTTATGACTGAGTAATATTTCCTTGTATATACGGACCACATCTTTATCCATTCGTCTCCTGATGGACGCTCAGGTTGTTTCCGTGTCTTGACAATGGGGTGCATGTATCTTTGGGAATTATGGTTTTCTCTGGATCTGTGCCCAGGAGTGGAATTGGGGGAACTTATGGTAGTTCTGTTTTTAGTTTTTTAAGGGATCTCTATGCTGTTCTTCATAGTGACTGCATCAATTTACACTCCTACCAACAATGTAAGAGGGACCTGTTTTCTCCTCACTGTCTCCAGCATTTATTATTTCTAGACTTTTGCAGTTTCGATTTGCATTTCTCTAATAATTAGCAGTGTTGAACATTTTTTCATTTACCTTTTGGCCATTTGTATGTCTTCTTTGGAGAAATACCTGATTAGGTCTTCCGCCCATTTTTTTTGGGATGGGTTGTTTTGCGCTGTATGGGCTGTTTGTATATTTTAGAGTTTAATCTCTTATTGGTTGCATCGTTTGTAAACACTCTCCCATTCTGTGGGTTAATTCCCCAAAGGCACTGTTGCAATTCATGTCAAAGAGTGTCCTGCCTGTAAGAATTTAAGTCTGGTCTTCCATTTAAGTCTTCAGTACATTTTTAGTTTATTTATGAGTGGTGTTAGAGAATGATCCAGTTTCATTTATTTACATGTAGCTGTCCAGTTTTCCCAGCAACACTTAATGGAAAGGTTATCGTTTCGGCAAATTATACTCTTGCCTTTTCTGTTGTAGAGTAGTTGAATAGATGTGTGGGTTTCTTTCTGGGCCCTCTATTCTGTTTCATCGATCTCTGTATCTGTTTTGTGCCAGTACCAAACTGTTTTGATTAGTATAGCTTTGAAGTACATTCTGAAGTCAGGGACCTTGATTGCTCCAGCTCCATGCTTCATTCTCAAGATTATTTTGGCTGTTTGGGGTCTTTTGTGTTTCCATACAAAATTTTAAATTATTTGATCTAGTTCTATGCAAAATGCCATTGGTATTTTGATGCATTGAAGAAAGCAGAGTCATAGCGAAAGAGAAAGGTGTGTTGTGAAATTCCATGAGAGGTATATTCTTTCTGGAAGGGTGGGCTTGCTTGCTGTATCATGGCTCTGTTGGGGAAGAGAGAAAGCTGTGCTTCTCAGAGTTCAGTTCAGTTCAGTCATGCAGTCATGGCTGACTCTTTTCGACCCCGTGGACTGCAGCATTCCAGGTCTCCCTGTCCATTACCAACTCCCAGAGCTTGCTCAAACTCATGTCCATTGAGTCAATGATGCCATCCAGCCATCTCATCCTCTGTCACCCCCTTCTCCTCCTGCCTTCAATCTTTCCCAGCATCAGGGTCTTTTCAAATGAGTCAGCTCTTTGCATCAGGTGGCCAAAGGATTAGAGCTTCAGCTTCAGCATCAGTCCTTCCAATGAACACCCAGGACTGATCTCCTTTAGGATGGACTGGTTGGATCTCCTTGCAGTCCAAGGGACTCTCAAGAGTCTTCTCCAGCACCGCAGTTCAAAAGCATCAATTCTTTGGCGCTCAGCTTCCTTTTCAGTCCAACTCTCACATCCATACATGACTTTTCAGTGTTAGAAGGACTCTGACTGAATCGAGGGATTAGAAGCTGTCTTCCCATGAAAGTAGTGGGAATGAGTGGACATGCTCTGAGGCTGACTGTCCTTCCTGGGTCTAGGATCCTGCCAGTAGCTGGCTCCCACTTTTAGAAGGCAGGTGTCTGCCAGGATCTGGGTCCTAATTGCCTGGCAGAGAAAGCATACCTGTAACGCTGGACTGTGTGTGCCCTCTCTCACTCTTGCCCAGCACACATACCCATTTCAAAACATGGAAACATTCTTCCAGGAAGGAAAGGCATTCCTAATCTGGGTAGGTCCTTAACCCACCCATTTCCTAATCTCTGTCAGGGGAGTAAGAATTAGAAGCAGTCAGAAAGTTGGCCCTCTCCAAACCTTCCCTTCAGATGCCACGAATACCAAGCGTTAATCAGTCTGGTGTCTACAGACAAGGTTTCCGGAATGCCATGTAGCTGCGTGATGACTAGGAGAAATGTCATGTGAGAATTTACACACACACTTGAGTGTTTGCCTTCCACCTGGTCCCTTGAAAGACTACACCTGTTTCCAAAAGTGTTATTGTGACCCTAGACAGTGTTGAAAACTTTTCTGTTTGTTTTTTTTTTTAATCGGTGTCAGAACCCAGCTTGTGAGTCCTGTAAAGGAAGGTAACTGAGAGGCGTTGGAAAAATAGGTCCCAGACGCTGTTGAAACACCTTCACGATAGAATACCTCAGACGACGTAAATATTGTCATTTCCTATTTTCTGTGAACGAGGAAATGAGTCTTGGGACTTGAAACTGTCAAGAACCTCAAACTGAAATATTTCATAGCTTTGCCTTTTCTCAAGGTAATATCAAATAAAATCACTTTCTCCATTCACCTGTGTGTCTCAATGCCCAATTAGCTTTTTTTTTTATTTTATTGACGTTTAGTTGATTTACAAGGTTGTGTTGATTGTAACTGTACGGCAGGCTGACTCGGTTATGAATCTGTGTATTCTGTTTCATCTCTTTTCCATCATGGCTTATCACAGAACACTGAATCTGCTTCCTTGTGCTGGACAGCAGGACCTCCTTGTTTATCTTTATCCCTGTATAACAGTTTGCCTCTGCTAACCCCACACTCCCACTCCTTCCCCTCTTTCATCTCCACCTTGGAACCGTAAGTCTGTTCTGTGTATCTGTCAGTAGGGTTTTGTTTTGGAGGTCTGTTGATTGCTACTGCATTTTAGATTCCACATGTAAGTGACATCCTAGGGTATTTGTCTTTTTCTTTCCGACTTACTTTGCCTAGTACGATCGGCTCTAGGTGCATCCGTGTTGCTGCCAGTGGCAACATCCCGTTTATTTTGAATGCCAAATTAGCTATAGCTCTTGTGTCGTTCCAAGCTTGCCTCAAAAGGCTTTCACAGTTGTGATAGTTAAAAAGCCTGTGCCAGATACATTTCAGTGATATTTAGCATAATCAGATAAGGCTGATTCAGAAATTAATTGCACACACTCATAATGAGAAATCAGCGAGGATAAAGTCAGGAGACTCTTCTGGATGATTCCAGAGGGAATATTTATTCTTGAAGTGTTCACTGTTCAGTCGTGTCCAACTCTTTTGTGACCCCATGGACAGTAGCCCATCAAGCTCCTCTGTCCATGGGATTTCCCAGACTAGAACACTGGAGTGGATTGCCATTCTCTTTTCCAGGGGGGTCTCCCCAACTCAGGGATTGAACCTCGGTCTCCCGCATGGCCAAGAGATTCTTTAGCAGCTGAGCCACCAGGGAAGCCCTATTTATTCTTTGTTATCTGAAAATATTCTCTGTTGCCTTTTATGTCTTAATATTCGAAAGAAATCACCGTGCAGTTTTATGGGAGGTTCAGGTGGCTGGATTTTAAAATGACCGGGAAGTGCCGTCGTCCTTTTTGGATTGTCTCCTTTTGTATTGGTGGAAGGTGTCTATTTGAAGGAACTTTCTGGTTATTCAGAGGCCTCCCGGCCTTTGAATGTTGACTTGGCACGGGTGCTAATTAAGGCAAGGACGGTGCCCTGGGCTCTCAGGTGGCCCGGCACAGTTGGACATCACTGAGTCTTCTGGGGACACAGCATTGTAGGAAGGAGCTCTTGCTAGGACCCTGAGATTTCCTGTTTCGGGAGCTGGTACTGTCTTTAACGCCGCAGTTAGCTTGGCTTTGCCTGTGCTGGGAGAAATGACCTAGTTAATGATACAATAATAAATGGTGTTTGTCATGGAATGAAAATGATACCCACCGTGTGGCGTGATGGAAGCAAGTTGCCATAGAAACCTAAATGTGCCCTGAGTACTAGATGTCCCTTCTCTGAACATGGGCTTCCACCAGCATTTTACTAAAGCCATTTCTGGCTCTTTGGTTGCAGCGTCTTTGATCTTCAGAGACGTCGAGGGCAGCTTTCCGGCCAGCCTCTCAGATCCTTAGTGATCGAGCTGGAAGGTTTTTTGTTTTTTTCTTGGATCTTGGGCAATGCAGTTGGAGTTTTCTCCACGTATTCAGTTCAGTTCAGTCGCTCAGTTGTGTCCAACTCTTTGTGACCCCGTGGACTGCAACACACCAGGCTTCCCTGTCCATCACCAGCTCCCAGAGTTTACTCCAACTCCTGTCCATTGAGTCGGTGATGCCATCCAACCATCTCATCTTCTGTCGTCCCCTTCTCTTCCTGCCCTCAATCTTTTCCAGCATCAGGGTCTTTTCCGGTGAGTCAGTTCTTCGCATCAGGTGGCCAAACTATTGGAGTTTCAGCTTCAACATCAGTCCTTCCAATTGGAACACCCAGGACTGATCTCCTTTAGGATGGACTGGTTGGATCTCCTAGCACTCCAAGGGACTCTCAAGAGTCTTCTCCAGCACCACAGTTCAAAAGCATCAGTTCTGCGGCGCTCAGCTTCCTTTATGGCCCAAATTTCACATCCATACATGACCACTGGGAAAACCATAGCCTTGACTAGACAGACCTTTGTTGGCAAAATAATGTCTCTGTTTTTTAATATGCTGTCTAGGTTGGTCATACCTTTTCTTCCAAAGGGTAAGCGTCTTTTAATTTCATGGCTGCAGTCCCCATCTGCAGTGATTTTGGAGCTCCCCCCAAAATACAGTTTGACACTGTTTCCACTGTTTCCCCCTCTATTTGCCATGAAGTGATGGGACCGGATGCCATGATCTTAGTTTTCTGAATGTTGAGCTTTAAGCCAGCTTTTCCCCTCTCCTCTTTAGGTAAGGGCCTTTGGGCGACATGTTCCACAGAGGAGAAAATCAGTGATAGAGTCCGGAAGGCCGTCGGGGTTGGGGAAGGGGCTGGCGGTTTCACCTGCTGAGTGTTGTCCTCCACAAGCTCCATCTGCCCGGGGCCTCAGGCCTCTGTGTGAACAAGCGTCCACTTTTCCCATCTTGTGTGTTGGGTTAATGGGTCACTCTCGCCCGTCAGCCCTCCTCGGTGGGACACAGGTTCAGACCCGAGACACAGAAATCCGTCTCCTCGGTGCACAGGAAAGGTAGCTGGCTCCCTGTCTTGTCCCAGATCCCCTCAAGAAATAGTCACTTAGTGTGTTTCAAAAGACATTCCCGTTCATGGATTTAAAACAGCTCTTTAAACTCCCAAAGCAATCAAGGGAGAAAGAATCCCAGAAAACTAGAAAATAAGATACTCTGCAATAAAAATTCTTTTCAAATAATGAGGACTATTTATTTTATTTTCCTGTTTATTTCTTTCTGGAAAAGGGGGCATTTCATTTTAAAAATTAATTCAAAGACATTCAGTGCTTCTCTGATGTGAAGGGGTTGGGAAAAGTTGGTTTCCAAATTATGTAATTCTGTAGTCAATGACTTGAAGGTTTAGAAATAGTAACGGAATATGGAATAATGTTTTTCTTTTTTTCCCTCATGAAATATTTGTTCTGGAAATCTTTACTTTCATACATATTTTTTTCCTAATTTTGTTGTCTTCTGAAGAAGTTTTAATGCCAGCAAATAACATTCAAACCCTTCACAGGATGCCAAAAATAGTAAAATCGGAGCTTTCATTCTTGATGACTGAGTGGGAAAAATGAGTAACATAAAGAATAAAAAGATTTTCAATTTACTTAAAAGGACACCATATGGAATGATGTATTCAATCTAATTTTATATTAGCTTTCTTCATTAAAGTCTAACATTGCACCGCTTTAGAGACATGATTGTTTAAGGTTCCATTTTAAGTTGTACATGGTTGATTTCAGAGACATGCTGTTAAATCAAAACCATAATATGCTGTTTTCACTTTTATTACTAATGATATTTCATAAAAGATGCTTAAAAGATGTGAAAGCGCCTTGTTTTACATACATTTGGATAGTCCAGGAAAGATTAGGTTTTGCAGCTCTTCCAGGGAGATCAAGGAAAAGCATTGAACATGAAAGAATAAGTTTTATTTTTGGCTCCGCGTCTGTCAGGACATTTGTTCACACCTTTTAGATTATCCCCGCCTGTTGCTGTCTTCCATTCATGAGACAAGATGTTTTTTTAAACATCTTCAGATGAGAGAAGATAACTTTCTTCTGATCTAAGGAAAGTAAAACTGACCCCTGGTTTCTAGCATTGAAAATTAATGTGATAGTCCTCTAAAATGGCAACATGCTGAGGTATCAAGTAGCCTCGCAGCCACAAAATTCTGTAATTTTATTGTGGACAATTTGCATATTAATGTACTCTAAAGTGGTTCATATTCAACCTTTAGAAATGCTGGATATTTCAAAGCAAGTCATCCATCTGATTTTTGCACAGTGTTCTGGTGCATCGCATACTATAATGCCAGTTCAAAGACATACCCGGCTAAAGGAAAATCTTGTTAATTTGACCTGCTCTCTTTGCTTTCCAAAGAAAAGAAAAACATACAGTTCATGATAATCTGGTCACTGACGTGGAAAGTATGTAACGAATGTGTAGTGTGCAGTTTCACACGGCACGGCCAAGAATTATATTTCTTTTTTACTTGTTTTTTCCTGTTGGTAGGCAGGTGTGTATGTGTCTAGTTATCCCCTTTGATTTCATGGCTCGGGCCTCTGCTTTATTCCCACCCCTGACCTGAACGTGAATGCTTAGAGCAGCTTTATTCACAATTGCCTTAATTTGGAAGCAGTGGTGATGGTCTTCAGTGGTTGCTGTTCAGTCACTAAGTCGTGTCTGAATCTTTGTGACCCCATGGACTGCAGCACCCCAGGCTTCCCTGTCCTTCGCTGTCTCCCAGAGTTTGCTCAAACTCATGTCCATTGAGCTGGCGATGCCATCCAAGCATCTCATTCTCGGTTGCCCTCTTCTCCTCTTGCCTTCAACCTTCCCCAGTATCGGGGTCTTTTCCAGTGAGTCGGCTCTTCACATCAGGTGGCCAAAGGACTGGAGCTTCAACTTCAACATCAGTCCTTCCAATGAATATTCAGGGTTGGTTTCATTGAGGATTGACTCATTTGATCTCCTTGTAGTCCAAGGGACTCTCAAGACCCTCCTCCAGGACTGCATTTTGAAAGAATCAGTTCTTTGGCGCTCAGCCTTTTTTATGGTCAAACTCTCACATCCATACATGACTCCTGAGAAAACCATATCTTTGACTAGACAGAGCCTTGTCGGCAAAGTGATGTCTCAGCTTTTTAATACGCTGTCTTGGTTTGTCATAGCTTTCCTTCAGTAAGGGATAGATAAACTGTGGCCCATCCATACAGTGGAATATTTCTCAGTGCTAAAAAGAAATGAGCTGTGAAACCACTAAAAGGCATGAAAGAATCTTAGTATGCTTATTACTGGGTGAAAGAAGCCCAACTGATAAGGCTGGGTGTGGTATTGTTCCTACTCTGACATTCTAGAAAAGGCTGATGCACAGAGACCATAAAAAGACCCGTGGTTGCCAGGGCCTGGGGGTGAAGTTCATGGTGTGTGGGTGGGGCAGTGTGGCGCTCTGCGTGATGCTAGGAGATGGATACATGGCATCACGTGTTTGTCCCAGGTTCACAGAACGTATAGCACCAAGGGTGGACCTTGGTGATCCAAACAGTCCATCCTAAAGGAAATCAGTCCTGAATATTTGCTGCAAGGACTGATGCTGAGGCTGAAACTCCAATCCTCTGGCCACCTGATGCGAAGAACTGGCTCTTTTGAAAAGACCCTGATGCTGGGAAAGATTGAAGATTGAAGGTGGGAGGAGAAGGAGATGACAGAGGATGAGATGGTGGGATGGCATCACTGACTCGATGGACATGAGTTTGAGTAAAGTCTGGGAGTTGGTGATGGACAGGGAGGCCTGGTGTGCTGCAGTCCATGGGGTCCCAAAGAGTCGGACACCACTGAGCGACTGAACTGAACTGAAAGGTGAACGTCTCGTGAACTATGGACTTTGAGTGATAGTGATGTCTTAGTGGAGGTTCATCAGTTATGACAAATACACTTTGGTGGTGGACGCTGGTCATCAGGGAGACGTGAGTCAGGACATGGTGTATATGGGAAATCCTTAGACTTGCTGCTTAATTTTCCTGTGAACATAGTTGCTTGGTCGTGTCTGACTTTTTGCGACCCCATAGACTGTAGCCTACCAGGCTCCTCCATCCATGGGATTTTCCAGGCAAGAATACTGGAGTGGGTTTCCATTTCCTTCTCCAGGAGATCTTCCCAACCCAGGGATAGAACCCAGGTGTCCCGCACTATAGGCAGACGCTTTACTGTCTGAGCCACCAGGGAAGTCCTATGAACATAAAACTACCCTAAAAAATATTTTTAAAATATATGTGCTTATGTGTTTGCTCACAATAGAGCATTCTGTCCATTTTACAGATGGAGATAAAATGAGCTTATGTGTGTGTGCATGCTCAGTCACTCAGTCGTGCCTGAGTCTTTTATGACCCTGTGGAGTGTAGCCTGCCAGGCCCCTCTGTCCATGTGTCCAGCTGTTTGCGACCCCATGAACTGTAGCCCGCCAGGCTCCTGTCCCTGGGATTCTCCAGGCAAGAACACTGGAGTGGATAGCCATGCCCTCCTCCGGGGGGTCTTCCCCACCCAGGGACTGAACGTGGACTCAGTTTCTTTGGGTCCTTTAAAGCAAAGCTGAAGGGGCTAGTCACTGTGTGATGGTTGGTGAGCTTCTTAACGTCCCTGGGTCTTCATTTCGCCATGCACACAGAGGGAATCTTGCTTGAAGAGTGTGTCGTGTAAATAGGAAATAATACGCATAAAGTCATGTTGAGTGCGCAGGGCAGACGTTTTTGAATATGTGGTGTCAGAAGCTCCCCTTTTGGATTAAGCATTTGTTCTGAAATCGCTGTTGCTGACTTGCCTGTCAATATCATAATTTACAAAATGATTATTATTCCAATGCATATGAAGGTTTTAAAATCACCAGGCTTGGTTTTTCATCACAAGGCTGCAATATATTTGATTTTTAGTATTCAGTATCTCTTGTCACCCAATACAGAATGAAAAGTGTTACACTAACTCCCTTACCTTCATTATGTTACGGGTGTGTGTGCGTGTGTGTGTGTGTGTGTGTGTGTGTGTGGTTAATCAAGAGCTGTGTGTCCGACTTCCTTTTTAATACTAGTGATCACAGCTTGTTGACACATTAATCATTCCTTGCACACTGAAGAATCTGCCTGCCAGTACAGGAAACACGGAAGACGTGGGTTCGATCCCTGGGTTGGGAAGATCCCCTGGAGGAGGGGACGGCAGCCCACTCCAGTATTCTTGCCTGGAGAATCCCATGGACAGAGGAGCCTGGGGGACTGCAATCTGGGGGGCTGCACAGAGTCAGACACAAATAAGCAACTGAACAACAAAAACACTACTTCGTAGGCGTGGGGTGAGAGGACTGTGGAGTGATAACCAGCGTGAGCTGGAGTACTTTGACATTTGTTACTTCCCTTCTCTGGATCCTTTCTTCCTAAAGAGGGGTCCTTGGGAACGCTTGAGAGCATCCCCCCTTCGTTACAAAGTGTCCACTTTACTGTGCCCGGGGCTTGCCTCTCAGCCCACCAGACAGCATCGTCTCAGACGTGGACAGGTGAGCGGGAGGCACCTGATGAATGTTCTGTGAAGAATTATGAACGGAAACAATCATTTTGTACACACCTCTTTCACTCGAACATCACAGAGGAAGGGGAGAATGAAAAGATCAGGGAAACAGCTCGCTAGCCAAGGGTTGGGGTTGCCGCCCCTCTGCTGAGAAGAGCGTAGTGATGCCATGCTTTTTAGTTATTGTAGGAGAGTTGATGTACTGTGTTCTGTTAGTTTCAGGTATAAAACAAAGTCATTCACATCTCTGAAAAGAATCTGAACAAGGATATATATATATGTATATATTTGAAAGTATATATATATATATATATGCAGATTCTTTTCAGAATTTGAGAAAGGATATATATATATATATATATTCAGATTCTGAGGAAGGATATATATATATTATATATATATATATATACATGTATATTCAGATTCTTTTCAATTACAGATTATTTACAAGATACCGAGTAGAGTTCCCTGTGCTATACCCTAGTTCCCTGTTGGTTATGTATTTTGTATATAGTAATTTGTATCTGCTAATCCCAAGCTCCTGTTTTATCCCTTCCCCTGCCCCTTTCCCCTTTGGTGACCGTAGACTGAGGGTCTGTTTCTGTTTTGTAAGTAAGTGCGTTTGTATAATTTTTAAAAAGATTCCGCCTGCAGGTGATACCATATGGGATTTGTCTCTCTAGGTCTGACTTTATCAATACCTCACTTAGTGTGACAGGCTCTAGGGTCGTGTGTGTTGCTGTTCATGGTGTTATTTCATTCTTTTGTATGGCTGAGTAATGTCTCATTGTGTGTGTGTGTGTATCTCCATGGGTGTGTATATGCATCTTCTTTATCCATCTGCTGATGGACACTCAGTTGCTTCCATGTCTTGGCTGATGAAAGTAATACTGCAGTGAGTATCGGGCTACCTGAAAAAATCCAAATAAGACCATCACTGTTCACTGTGATGATACATGGAGAATTGACAGGCAGCGCTAGAATTTGGCGCTAATAACGGTATCGAGGAATGTATACTATCCTGCTTTCTGTCGTGCCTCTGAAATCTTATTCCTCTGTACCCTTCAGTACTTGGAACAGTCTGTCACACTGCCAGAATAACACCATAAGAAAAGTCTCGGGAGTTTTTAAAGTGTAATGAAATCTTAGACACTGGTGCTCCAGGAGACTTGACTGTAAGAAATTTGGGTACCAGTAAAAGAAAAAAAAAAAAAACAAAGAAAACCCCACAGGTTGGCTCTGTGTGTGAGGGCGGGTGGTGTGTAGAACTCCTTGCTGGGTACCACGACATAGAAATGCTTCTGTCCCTGAAAGGAGAGCGTGAGGGAACGCGGTCCACTGAGGCCCTTGGAGCCTCCTCTGCCGGGACAGACAACCACGCGTGGAGAGGTCAAACCGGATGCCAAGACCCTACTGATGGATTGCGTGGTCCAGAAAACCATCATGATGGCCTTATTCTTACAAATGTGTATTACAAAGAGAAAAAAGCAATAGTTCTATGGGCTCCTGAAATAATTTTCAATAACATTAAAAAAAAAAAAAACTTAAAGGAGACCTCAGAAACTAATTTCTATATGTCTTTGCTACAAGGCAGAGCTCTTTAACGGGATAAATGCATGGCCTCAAATTCTTAAAGATGTACAGGCAGGAGCTTCCAGCCACAACATTGTTAATTTTATTTTTCAATTTCAGTGAAGAAGAGACGCTCGAATGTTGTGATAGTGCCTATAAATATACAAGATTATTTTTATGTTATGCTTGTCTTTCCGAAATCCAGATGAAATAGTTCCATGACTGTCTTGCTTATTTATTAGTTTTATCTCTCCTGCACATTTTTCTTGCTGTCTTGACTAATTCATAGTATGTGGCATCTTGTAAAGACAGAACCTTAATAGGCTAGTTAGGGAGTCTGGGATGGACATGGACACACTGCCCTATTTAACGTGGAGAACCAGCAAGGACCTGCTGGACAGCACAGGGAACTCTGCTCAGTCCTCTGTAATAACCTTATGGTTCCCAGGGGGAAGGATGGGGGAAGGGGTAGTCAGGGAGTCTGGGATGGACATGGACACACTGCCGTATTTACCATGGAGAACCAGCAGGGACCTGCTGGACAGCACAGGGAACTCTGCTCAGTACTCTGTAATGACCTTATAGTTCCCAGGGGGAAGGATGGGGGAAGGGATAGTCAGGGAGTCTGGGATGGACATGGACACACGGCTGTATTTACCATGGAGAACCAGCAAGGACCTGCTGGACAGCACAGGGAGCTCTGCTCAATGTTATGTAGCAGCCTGGATGGGAGGGGTTCTCGGGGAGGATGAATACCTGTATGTGTATCGCTGAGTCCCTTTTCTCTGCACCTGAAACTATCACAACACTATTAGTTGTTTATGAAAGTGAAAGTCACTCAGTCATGTCAGACTCTTTGCGAGCCCATGGACTACACAGTCCATGGACTTCTCCAGGCCAGAGTACTGGAGTGGGGAGCCTCTCCCTTCCCCAGGGCATCTTCCTAACCTAGTATTGGAACCCAGGTCTCCCTCATTGCAGGCAGATTCTTTACCAGCTGAGCCACCAGGGAAGCCCAAGAACACTGGAGCGGGTAGCCTGTCTCTTCCCCAGCGGATCTTCCCGACCGAGGAATTGAACTAGGGTCTCCTGCATTGCAGGCAGAGTCTTTACCAGCTGAGCCACCAGGTTGCCTATACTCTAATATAAAATAAAAAGTTAAAAAGAAACCAAAAATAAAGAATGTCTAATAATAAATTATGACCTTTAGAAAAATATTAGGAATCTCTCTATTTTCTGGACATACACAAAGCTGTATAATCCTCCTGCTTTTTGATGGAGTCCAAAATAACCATTGTGTATTCATATTCCTCTTTGAATACTGACTTTAAAAAACAGACCAATGATTTTTTTTTCTTTTTTTGCTTCTTTCCACTGTCTTAAAGAAATGATGTGATAAAAATGTCACACGGGTCAGAAAATAGCGTGGGTTATTATCATTGACGAGGGCAGTACATTTAGGATCCAGCCCAATTAAACTATAGAAATTTTTTGTCGATCTTACTGTCTATAAAAGGATGCTTTTCACCGCTGTTTTCTCATTGCTGGTGGACATGGCTTAGGAATACGGGCACCAAGGAATCCTTGCAGGAGTGCCCCCGACCTCTGCCTGTCCAAGTGGAGTGGAGACTCTCTTCCTTTAAGCCCCAGTTGCGATCCAACATTCAGTCCGCAGCACTTGGTCTGTAAACACGTGTGGTCACTTAAAGAGGACTCCAGCACCACTCGCAACACGGAACACGCCTCTCAGAAACCAAGCATGTCTGTGCCTCTGTCTCTGACCCTTACTGTCTGAACAGCCACTCAGGCACCAGCCTTCCTGCCCCGGGAGCCCCGCAGCTGCCTTGGGAAGCCGTTCCTCGCAGGGCTGACTCACTCTCCCTGGCAGCATCACCCCCTAATACGTCCACGCAGCAGCCTGTCCCTTGTTCCTTCTCAAACTCGCACCCTCTAGGGGGACACCCCTGAGGGCGCGTGTTAATCCAGGCGGGAAGGGGAATAGCACCCCCTGGGACAGCCCACAGTCCCTAGGGCATGGATGCTCTTCTGTAGGATGGATCCTGGAACAGCGTGGGTTTGAAATGCACAGGTCCCCTCATCTGTGAATTTTTTTTTTTTCCAAAATACTCCAGGAATACGGAATGGCCGGTTGGTTGAAAGCAGAGATGCAGAACGCCAGAGACAGGCAGAAACCGCGGGTGCAGGGATCGACTAAACTCACGTACAGTTTACTCCACCGCTCAGAGGATGAGCTTCCGAACCCCTGTGCCGCTCAGGGTCCACTGTAAATGCTCCTCCTGACTGTGCAATGCCCACAAACCCGGCTGTACCAGACCTCGGTGGCTAGGGGAGGATGAGCCCCTTTTATCCACAGCACTTTGCATTCTTTACCCAGATTCCAGAGATCACCACCTACATAAGCCAGCTGCACAAAAGGTCTTGTTGAGGTGTTCTTTTGGGGGGAACCCAAGATAAAGGAGTGGGCAACCCACTCCAGGATTCTTGCCTGGAGAATCCCATGGACAGAGGACCTGGTGGGCTGCAGTCCATGGGGTCGCAAACACTCAGACATGACTGAACAACTCTCTCTCTCACACACACACACACACACACACACACACACACACAGAATGACTTTTTCTTTTCCTTCTTCCCTCTCTTTCTCCTTCCTTCCTTTTTTCTTCTCTCCCCTCTCTGTGTGTTTCTCTGTCTAATCTATTATGTAATCTATCATGTTATCTAGTCTATCATCTACCATCAAACATAAAAGAGATACAGTGACTTCTAAAGAGTCATTTTCAAGGAGTGTTTGTGTTTTAATGACAACTTTGTCTGAATCTGGGTTTCCCTGGTGTCTCAGTGGTAAGAAAAAAAATATCTTCGTACAGTGTCGGAGAACTGGGCTGGATCCCGAGGTGGGGAAGGTCCCCTGGAGAAGGGAACGGTAGCTGACTCCAGTATTCTCGCCTGGAGAATTCTATGGACACAGGAGCCTGGCGGGCTGCAGTCTATGGGAGAGCAGAGTCAGACACGCTTGAGCACCTAGCACTTTCACACTTATCAGAATCAGTAACTGCAAATGATTTTCTATTCAGTGATTCTTCTTTTGGTTACTAGAGTTTATTGAAGACGTAAGTGTTACGGACTGAGTGTGTACCCCAGCTTCTTATCTCTGTGAGTCAGGAGGAAGGTCCCCCTCAGAGCCTGACCAGGCTGTTGCTCTGAGAGGTAAACTCTTACTGTTGACAAGCTCCCCTTTGCCTGAGACTGTGTTTTATCAGCCTGAGCTGAGACCCCAGAGTTCTCTGTCTTTGAGGAAAGATGGCATGGTAGCTGTAAGACGAAGATCTGAGTAAGTTCAGAAACAGACAGTAAATGACAGAGGACACTTTAAATATGTCCGATTAGAGATATTCCATGCGCTTGTTGAAAGAAATGGCGCAAGTCAAGCAGGATGATTGAAAGTTCACTCTTGGGCTTCTGTGGTGGTCCGCTGGATGAGAATCCACCTGCCCATGCAGGGGACACCTATTCCCATCCCTGGTCCTGACAGATCCCACATGCCCAAGGGCAGACCAGCCCGGGAGCCACAACTCCTGAATCTCACGCACTCTAGAACCTGTGCTCAGCAGCAGGAGAAGCCACCTCCGTGAGAAGCCCACACATCACAACTAGTAGCCCCTGCTCACCACAACTATAGAAGCCCCCGTCCAGCAACAGAGACCCAGTTCAGTTCAGTTCAGTTGCTCAGTTGTGTCTGACTCTTTGCGACCCCAAGAACCGCAGCACGCCAGGCCTCCGAGTCCATCACAAACTCCCAGGGTCCATCCAAACCCATGTCCATTGAGTCGGTGATGCCATCCAACCATCTCACCCTCTGTCATCCCCTTCCCCTCTTGCCTTCAATCTTTCCCAGCATCAGGGTCTGTTCCACAGAGTCAGCTCTTCATATCAGGTGGCCAAAGTATTGGAGCTTCAGCTTCAACATCAGTCCTTCTAGTGAACACTCAGGACTGATTTCCTTTAGGATGGACTGGTTGGATCTCCTTACTGTCCAAGGGACTCTCAAGCGTCTTCTCCAACACCACAGTTCAGAAGCATCAGTTCTTCAGTGCTTAGTGTTTTTTATAGTCCAACTCTCACATCCATACATGACTACTGGAAAAACCATAGCCTTGACTAGATGGACCTTTGTTGGCAAAGTAATGTCTCTGCTTTTTAATATGCTGTCTGGGTTGGTCATAACTTTCCTTCCAAGCAGTAAGTGTCTTTTAATTTCATGGCTGCAGTCACCATCTGCAGTGATTTTGGAGCCCAAGAAAATAAAGTCAGCCACTGTTTCCACTGTTTGCCCATCTATTTGCCGTGAAGTGATGGGACCCAATGCCATGATCTTTGTTTTCCGAATGTTGAACTTTAAGCTGACTTTTTCACTCTCCTCCTTCACTTTCATCAAGAGACCAGGCATGGCCCAAAATAAAGAAATCAACTTAAGTAAAGTGCCCTCTTGCCCCTCACCTCAGCTGGAAATCTGATCACTGGCCTGAGTGAGGTTCAAACAAACTCTTCCACGTCTCCTTAATCAAAAACACAACGCCGCATGGTTTTTGAAACAATACTGCGCTGTGACTCTGCTTGCTGCTGCCTTTTCCAGTCTTCCGTACTCATGAGATAACTTTTCTTCCTTGATTCTTCTTCTGATGACGAGCTGCCTGTTAAATTTCATATGAACGTGGCCCCTCAGCCAAGGCCAGGTCCAGTTAGGTCACCCTTGGCATCTCCCTCTGTTGAGTGTTATGCCTCCAAGCAAATCAGAGAATGGCGTCCAATTCCATAGGACGAGCACGCGTTCCTGGCTTCGTGTTGGCCTGCGCCTTGTCACTTCCACTTAAGGGTAATTCAACAGGCAGCTCTGGTACATGACGTTGTTGAGCAGAAGTCGTGTCCAAACGCTGGCCAGCAAGCCTCCTGGGAAAGAGATGGATGGAAAAAAGACTTTAGATTTGGAAATGGTTCCGCTGCGCAAGCTGTTGCATCAAATCACATATTCAGCCCACACCTGAGACTCCTTGAAAGAGGTTCACTTGAGTTGCCATCAGGTTATGATCAGCTATGGGCCACGGTGTGTGACACTCTCCCTCTCAACTGGTGTGCACAGACATTAAGCAGAAGAAACGCCAGAGGCTGGCACAGTTTAAACACGAGTGAGTTGACGTGTTTATGCGATTCACTGGATAATATGATACAGCAGATGATTTCCAAATCCTGGCTTTTAAACTCTCTCCACGTGTGTGGGCAGTTACGTACGTCCAATATTTCAAGCAACCCTTCACCAACTCTTCCCGTAAAGCAAAACATCATTCTGTGAACTAAATTATCCCTCTCTCTCGATAAACTTTGGTTTTGTTTCCCTGTATTTAATTTTCTCGAGGAAGAGCCCCTTCCAGAATTAGCTTGATTTTATTAAGCTCGAAATGACTTCCCACGTTGGAAGGATCACAGGTTTTGTTTTTCTGTCTATGACAAAGAGGCAAACATCTTTACTTGTGTGAAGACTGTAACTTGAAAGATGATTACGTTGATGCTATGAGGTCAGTCATCAGAGTCATGCAGCTTGCCTTACAAGATCCTCCCCCGCCAGCCCTCACTATGGGCCCGCTGTCACGCGTCCAGCTGGAACACACGCACCTGGATTTGTTTACATTTACGCACAACATTATCTGTGAAGATATACTTGGTGATTGGCGATGATCTCATAAATGCTCAGAACGTTTCTGCCCAGAGTATAACACTCTGGTTGGAATGAGACGTACGGAGATACTGCCAAACAGCATGGGTTTAGAGGTCCTGTCTGCTGGTCACCAACGCAGTGAGCAGAACTCACATGCTTGGTTGATTCAGACCCAAAGAGGGGAAGACGCCTGAACTGGCCAGCTGGCACAAATTATGCTTGGAGCAACATTTCTCTCCCGCTCATCCAAACAGAATAAGCTCATTCGTTCATTGTTGTATTGTGTCCATCAAGATCTAGTCTAGTACCGGACTCACTAGAGAACATCCTCACGGTTGTCTTGAGATTTGTAGGTTGCTCAATTTTTCGTTTGGTCCTTTCCTGAATCTCTTTAGGACTCTGCCTGAAGTTGTTCTCCTGAGTTGGGTATTTCAGTGTTCTTGTTTAGGATTTAAATCCTGTAGTTTCACTGGGGGCTCACAGCATGGGTTAAGATATAATGGAAAATCAACTTGGATAGCCTACTATTTAATTTCATGGTCCTATGAGTCTTATGTTTGACACTAAATTCTGAGGTCCAGTTTCAATAGAATTAAGGTGACACTGTTGTTGGAACAAAGGAAAACGGCAAAGTAGAGATAACTAAAGAACCTCTGGAGAAGGGATAGGCAACTATGCTAGTATTCCTGGGCTTCCCTGGTGGCTCAGCCAGTAAAGGAACTGCCTGCAATGCCAGAGACCTGGGTTCAATCCCTGGATTGGGAAAATTTCCTGGAGAAGGGAGTGGCTACCCACTCGTGTTCTGGCCTGGAGAATTCCATGGACGGTGTAGTCCATGGGGTCGCCAAGACTCAGACACGACTGAGCAACTTTCACTTTTAGGCCTTTTCCAATGAGACCCGAATCCACAAAGGGAGCCTGTGAGTCTCACTAGGAGAGGGACTGGGGTAACAAGCTGACGCATGTATGCCCTTTCTTTCTTCTCAATGACTTGTTCCATAGCAAACTCTGTTTTGTATTTCTGCAAATAAAGACAGCCTCCAAAAAAACTCTTGATTTTGAGGAGGTAGAAATGAATTATTACAGATGGGAGAAGAAAAAAAGAGACATTTTCTTTAGAGAAAAAGACATTTTACTTCCAAATAAATAGCGATTCTCCTTTTTCTAATGGAAAAGAGAAAAAATAAAATGTAGACACAACAACCAAACTGCCACCATCTACTTCACTCACCCTTGGGGAACACCTCCCAGGACTGTGATCAGGTTGGACACAGCCAAAGAGTTGTCTCTGATTATAGCGGGAGGGAGGGCTTAGTGGACCTTTAGCATCCTCCTCAAGTTCTCACTAATCACATCCAGTTTCTCTAAGATCATAACATGGGAGAGGCCACGCTCGGCCAGACTCGATCGACCTTGCGGTGGACAGGATTGACTCGCTGAAACTCAAACGCGTTCTTAAATGCACACGTTGAGTTAGACAGATGCTCCCTGAAACTGTTCTCATTAGCAACCTTCCAAGCTTGCCTGTTGATGGGACATAGGGGTTATCTAAGCTTCACCGATGTGTTTATTTCTTTAATGAGGTGTGTGTGTGTGTGTGCTTACCGTTGTTTGACTTTTTTAATCTCTCTGGTGTTATGGCAGAGGGTATTGCCTCTGTTGGATGGCATCACCGACTCGATGGATGTGAGTTTGATGTTGGATGGCATCATCGACTCGATGGATGTGAGTCTGAGCAAGCTCCGGGAGTTGGTGATGGACAGGGAGGCCTGGCGTGCTGCAGTCCATGGGGTCACAAAGAGTCGGACAAGATTGAATGAGCGATCTGTTCTGATTGCCTCTGTATTGCAAATCGTTCCCATTGGCAGATTCTCTGCTAATTAGCGGGTTATCTTCCAGGGGCACTGTTCAAAGAGGCACATCTCCATTTGAAGGGGAAAAAAAGCTCTTCAGGCACTCTACATCAGAGACTAAGAAAACAAGAGATGTAAAGTAAAAAACAAAAACAAACAAACAAAAAAACCAAGGTGCAAACTACTGCTGAGGCTTTGTCCTTTTCCCGTTTTGCAGGTATTCTGGCTCCAACAGGGTCTTCCTCCCCACGACTCTCTGGAAAATTTCGCATTCCGTGCACCTCCTCTCCCCACAAGGGTGTCTTGTGTCTTTGAGTCCAGTCGGAGAGCCTGGCAGGCAAACAGCAAAGGCTATTCAGCCCTGGAGCGTCTTTACACATGCATGGCCGAAGCCAAGGCCAAAGCGTCTTCATCGCCCCAGACGTGCTGATTCACAGGCAGCCTGGTGAGTTCAGACGCGGTGATCAGGTACAGGGAAGGTAGGATCTGGGCACGTGTTTCCCATCAGAACGTCTGCTCCTGCTCACATCGCGACCTCTCTGTGGCCGTTCCATCATCCAGATGGATGTTTCATAGGAGGATGTGTTATTTGGTCCAGCTGGAGTTCTTCCAGTGGGCCAGTGGTGGCGGCACCCGCGCGGGTGGTCCCACTGGGTCTCGGCTGGGGCCGGGGCCACTGCCAAGCTTGACACAGACCCTCTTTGCCGACTCCCAGGCTCCCCAGGCGGCCTCCCCAGACTGGCACACCCCTTGCCCCTCTAATTGCAGAAGAAACTCTGGAACTCTCCTGTGATGGCCTGCCAGAGATTTTTCAATGGCTGTTATGCCCTGAGAGATGGCCCATCTTCACAAGAGTTCTTTGAGACTGTAGTTAAAGGTGCCAGAGAGATGCCCCTTTCAGTGGCTGCGTAGATCAAGGCCACGCAGATGATGCTGATTTGAGGTATATCGTGGGGACCAGAAGCAATGTGGAGTAGAGAAGGGTGGGTGCTGAAGCTGAGTGAGTTGGGAATAACAGGTGGGTCCCGATTCCTGGGCTGGGAAGATCTGCTGGAAAAGGGAAAGGCTGCCCACTCAGTATTCTGGCCTGGAGAACTCCAAGGACTGTATAGTCTGTGTGGTCGCAAAGGGTCAGACACGACTGAGCGACTTTCCCTTTCACGTCCACTTTGCGTCCAGGAGGCAGGTGCTGTGCCAGGCACAGGGCTGTCTTCTGGGCCTTGAGGCTCGGGTAGGAGGAGCCCTAGAAGTCTGGTGTTTTTTTTTTTTAATTTTTTTTTGGCTGTACCACGTAGCATATGGGATCTCAGTTTCCTGACCACAGCTCGAGCTCACGTCCAATGAATTGGAAGCATGGAGTCTCAACTACAGGATGGCCAGGGAATCCTGCAGGATCCACCAGGGCTGCTTTTACAAGAACCGAGTGCTCATCTGGCCTCCGTTGCCCAAAGTAGAGGAAACAAAAGTCACATCTAAAGCCTGACCCACACTCAGTAATCTCTCCTTTCCCAGCCTATTTATGAACGTAAAACTCACTCAGTCACCTCCAACTCTTTGCAACCCCGTGGACTATGCAGTCCCTGGAATTCTCCAGGCCAGAATACCGGAATGGTAGCCTTTCCCTTCTCCAGGGGACCTTCCCAACCCAGGGATCGAACCCAGGATCTCCCACATTGCGGGCAGATTCTTTACCAGCTGAGCCACCAGGAAGCCCACGAATCCCGGCAGGGGTAGCCTATCCCTTCTCTAGCATTTCTTTAGTTATCTCTACTTTGCCGTTTTCCTTTGTTTCAACAACAACGTCACCTTTATTCTATTTAAGCTGTCCCTTAGAGTTTAGTGTCAAACATAAGACTCATAGGATCATGAAATTAAATCGTAGGTTATCCAAGTCGATTTTCCATTATATCTTAACCTGTACTTCAAATGCAATCTTAAATACGTTTTCCTTCCCCAAAATTATTAGAAAATCGAACATTTACCGATCCTGATGGTGGGTGATTTTATTAGTGAAAGTTGCTCAGTCCTGTCTGACCCTTGGTGACCCCATGGACTGTACTCTCCATGGAATTCTCCAGGCCAGAATACTAGACTGGGTAGCTGTTCCCATCTTCAGGGGATCTTCCCAACCCAGGGATTGAACTCAGGTCTCCCGCATTGCAGGCAGATTCTTTACCAGCTGAGCCACAGGGGAAGCCCATAAGTCCTCACTGAGAAACCCTTAGCTAAACTTTGGTGAATATTACGTAGAACCTATGTAGCTGATCCACACAGGAGCACACTGCCTCGTGATGGCATCTGCTGTGTTCACGTTTCCCTGAGATGATACTTGTTGTGAGAGCTGTGGACACAGTGATTTGCTTTTTGTTGAGTTATCTGCATAAGGGAGGAAAAATAGCTGCCATGTGGCCAGCATGTCCAGCGCTCAGGCCTAGGTGTACTTCTGCCTTTTTTTTTTTCCTTCATATTTACTTATTTTGCTACGCCAGATCTTATTTACAGCCTGCAGGGTCTTTGGTCTTCACTGTGGCACGCGAACTCTTAGTTCAACATGTAGGGTCTAGTTTTCCGACCAGGGATGGTTTCTGGCCCAACAGCACTGGGAACACGGAGTCTCAGCCACGGCCTGTTTGATTCCTGTCAACAAAACCAAAAGAACAAGACGCAGTTCCTAGCCAACATCTGAGTTTTTCATGGCACCAAAATCCATGTGCTGTATACCTGTTCTGCAAGGCTCAGAACGGTTTCCTATAAAGAGTCAGGGAGGCAGGCCTTGTGACCTGTAGGGTCCTGATTTCAGCCGCTCAACTCTGCTGGCCTAGCAAGTAAGCATTCAGAGATCTGTGACATGCAAGCAGCTGTGTGTGTGCCTGTGTTTCAATAAAAGTTTATTTATGATGCTAGGTGGGATTCCATGTATCCCTCATGGATAACCCCATGGTTATCTGTTCCCTACATGATACCATAATTTTTCTCCAACAAAATGCACATTTTTGTCCCCTTTGAATCTGTCCATAATTTCCATCTTTGCATTATGCTGCTCTGTGGATACAGGGTCTTACTGCCTCCCCATGCCACCCGCCACCACCAGTGATGTTCCATCTAAATCCCCAAATATGAAACCACCTTTCAAAATTTCTGCTGTCAGCATCCTTCATGGAAACGTTCATCTTTTCTTCTTAATTCGTTTTTAATTGGAGGATAATTATGTTTTGTTGGTTTCTGCCATACAACAAGCTGAATCAGCCGTCTTATGTCAGAAGTGTATCATCCTGTTCCAAACTGCCTCTTAAATAGACCGTGTTGTGGTTTTATCCGGGGAAGGGGGCCTCCAGGCATGGTTCTGGGAGAGATCAGGGAAGTGGAGAGCTCCTGAAAATATGTGTTTATTGCAAATGCAGGGTGAGCTAGTCAGTCATGTCCAGGATTCAGAACAGAGAGAGGCTACTGTTGGAGCAAAGATTCTGACAGGAAAAGATGGAAGAGGTTTTGTGTCTGTGGCAACTGAGAAAGAGAAAAGCCATCCATCTTGCCTGCAGCTGTCATGATGGGAACTGTGAGGTACGCAGCTCCTTTTGATGTGAATAAACACAATGTTGTAGATTTCCATAATTCAGGGAGGTGTCTGGATTGGCCCATTTTCTTTGCTCATTGGTTGTGCATGATGAGATTCAAGCTTATGCAGTAGGGTGAACCTCCTCCTTCTCCAGAACGGCAGAAAGTGTCCAACAAGGCTCAGTGTGAACCGTGTTTGTCTGTGTATCAGTGTTGTGTCTCCTTCAAGGGCAGGAGCATGTTCTTCTGCTCAATGATGCCATAGACATCTACGATGAAACACGGGGAGACCTAATTCCGCAAATCAGATTTAGGTTTGGAATCAGAAAGTCCAGGGGGAGCTAGCCCCGTTACCGTTTGTGCGCAAAGGTGGAATGTCTTACTGGGTTCCTGACTCTTCCTTCAGTTGATCTCTCCTAACATTATTTCTTTCAGTTTGTTCATTTAGTTTACCTCCCACTGCTGAGAACCAGATGTTCTCTGTGGCAGAGGTAGGTAACCTTTTTGACATGAAGGACTGGTTTCGTGGAAGACAGTGTTTTCACAGGCCGGGGAGAGGAAGATGGTTTTGGGGTGATTCAAGCATGAAGCATTGATTGTGCGCTTAATTTGCACTATCATTGCATCAGCTCCACCTCAGATCATCAGGCGTTAGATCTCGGAGGTTGGGGACCCCTGCTGTATGGCGTACAGACCCCTCTTCATTAAATTCAGTTAGGCTACAGTGACCCTCACTGCTCTTCTTCAGTCGCTTAAGTCGTGTCCAACTCCTTGCAACCCCGTGGACGGCAGCACACCAGGCTCCTCTGTCCTTCACTGTCTCCCGGAGTTTGTTCAGACTCAGGTCCGTTGAGTCCGTGAGGCCGTCCGGCCATCTTAGCTTCTGTCCCCCACTTCTCCTCCTGCCTTCAGTCTTTCCCACCATCAGGGGTCTTTTCCAGTGAGTCAGCTGTTGGCATCAGGTGGCCAGAGTATTTCAGCATCAGTCCTGACAATGAATATTCTGGACTGATTTCCTTTCAGATGGGCTGGTTGGATCTCCTTGCAGGCCAGGGACTCTCAACAGTCTTCTCCAACACCACATTTCAAAAGCATCTATTCTTTGACAGTCAGCTTTCTTTATGGTCCAACTTTCACATGCATACATGACTATGGAAAAACCATAGTTTTGACGAGACAGACCTTTGTTGCTAAAGTAATGTCTCTGCTTTTTAGTATGTTGTTTAGGTTGGTCATAGCCTTTCTCCCAAGGAGCAAGCGACTTTTGATTTCATGGCTGCAGTCACAATCTGCAGTGATTTTGGAGCCCAGGAAAGCAAAGAAAATAAATTTTTCAGGGTCACTGATTTGACTCAGACAGTTCAACCTTGTATACCTAGAGCTGTAAACTTGATATCATAGTAGAGAGAATTCCTGTGCCTGCATCACATATCTTGGCATTTCGGAGAGTAGTAAAAACCAGGAGGGGCAAAGATCTCTGTGCTTCGGTTCTAGAAGAGTTGATTAAAGAGTTGATTTTGAAAAGGCCGAAGTCACTATTGGAAAGTGTATCAGTTAGCTTTTTCTGTGTAACAAATTTCCACATGCTGAATTTCTTAAAACATGCTTGTCACCTTGTCACTTCTGTGGGTCGAGAGTCTGGACGTGACCTGGCTGGGTTCTCTGCTGGGGTCTCGCATGGCTCCAGTCAAGGTATGCACTGGGCTGCATTGTCATCTGGAAGCTTGAGGGGAGAAGGAGCCGCTTCTGAGCTCCCTCCAGCTGTTGGGAAGAGTCCAGTTCCTTGTGCTTGTTGTGTTCATGGCAGAACTGATAGGGTAGACAGAAACATGCAGTGGCCTTGTGGCTGTGACTTTAGAAAGAAAGCTGCTCACCACTCTTTCGGTGAGCAGATGACAGGGGAAAAGTTGGCGTTACTGCTTCAGCCCCAGAATTTGTGGTAATTTGTTACTCAGCAGGAGACTTCATAGACATAAGAACATGGGTAGAAATTAAAAGCAGTTGGTGGTGAAAATAGAAACATGAAATGAGATCTGCGTCAATGTGATTTATATAAACATAAAACACACAAAGAAATACAGACTTCATAAAGACACATGAGCAAATGGCACACGTGAAACATATGACAGAGCATGAACAGGACACGAAGGAGAATTGGGGTGAGCAGTCGTGATGAAAGAGGACACGTGATGAAGAGCAGAGGATATTCACTAGTGATGAGCCCCCATGGTCTGACCAGTGTGGAATATAATTTGCTCAGCCTTCCCCAGCAGAGCTCCCCTGAGATCTCAGTTGGTAAAGAATCCACCTGCAATGCAGGAGAGCCTGGCTCAATTCCTGGGTCTTGGGGGATCCCCTGGAGAGGGCATCGGCTACCCACTTCAATATTCTAGAGCTTCCCTGGTGGCTGGTAAAGAATCCACCTGCAATGCGGGAGACCTGGGTTCGATCCCTGGATTGGGAAGATCTCCTGGAGAAGGGAATTGGCTACCCACTCCAGTATTCTGGCTTGGAGAATTCCATGGACTATAAGAGTTGCAAAGAGTTGGACACCACTGAGTGACTTTCAGTTCAACTAAAAAGCTTGCAAATGAAATAATTGGGAAATACAGTAGAATTTCTCACTGGACAGAAAGCTCCATGCATGCTGGGCGCTTGCTACCCAGGTTGCTTCTTGCAAAGTAGATGCACCAGAAATACCAGCTTAATGAGATATTTGGCATTTCATACAATGTTCTGATGCTCTGTGATTTAAAAGCTAAGAAATTGGGTGGGGGCAGGAGGTAGAGTGGGGAGTTTGGGATGGACATGGACACACTGTTCTATTTAACATGGAGAATCAACAAGGACATTTTAGTTATTTCAGTGTCTTGCTCCCCTGGTAGCTCCGTTGGTAAAGAATCTGCCTGCAATGCAGAGGCCCCTGCTTTGATTCCTGGGTTGGGAAGATTCCCTGGAGACGGGATAGGCTACTCACTCCAATATTCTTGAGCTTACCTGGTGGCTCAGCTTGTAAAGAATCCGCCTGCAATGTGGGAGACCTGGGTTCAATCCCTGGGGTTGGGAAGATACCCTGGATAAGGGAAAGGCTACCTACTCTAGTACTCTGGCCTGGAGAATCCCATGGACAGTGCAGTCCACAGGGTCTCAAAGAGTCAGACACGACCGAGTGACTTTCACTTCCCTAACAGAGACTCAAAAGGGGCAAGGGGGCTATATTTTAAAATATCAGTTAACATATTTTTCCAAAAGGTCATCAAAATAAAGGTGAATGATACACAAAAGTATCTTCCCTTGTAGATAGAGTTAAACTGTTAGAATAGACTTCTTTGGTGACCAGAATCTTTGTTATATGGAATGTTGCTGACCCTAGAAATTTATATTTTAAAAAAATGATACCAACTGCTTTGCCTTCTCTGTACTCATCAACCCAGGCTGACAGCGCTGTGCTTCTCACAGCTGGGTGGTAACTTTCTATACGGTTAAACGTATTCTTTCTCTCATGCCGATGCTATCTCGATTCTTCTGCTGTTGGTCTGGGCAGGAAGGGGCACAGAGAAGCAATTTCCCTTGTAAAATTGAGAGTTACAAAAAAAAATGAATATGTTTGACTAGCGATGAGATGAACATCATCAGAAATTTCATTTCATTTCATCAGAGATTCCAGACTTGGAAACCAAGTTCTGTGTCCAGGCTTCATCATCCTTACACATTAATGTATTGCTACTGAATGTGTTGATACATTTGTTATGTCTAACGAGGCTCCTCACCTTCTGCTGCATGGAGGGAGACTTGGTCAGAATCCTAATTTGGTGATTGGTACGTTCTTCAAGTAGACTATTCAGGCTCCTTGCTTTCAGCTGGCGCTGACTTCCCAGACACTGTGATCCCTGATGTTGAGTTGATGGTCTTCAGAACATCTCATCTCTGGAAGAGAGTTGACAAAAGTGGGGCAAGAAGTCCCCCTGTGTTTTTCTTCCTTCACAGAAGCTCAGATGCCATGAGTCTGCTTGAATGGTCCTATCTCTGTTTTGTATAGGACCTCTCAGCAAAGACTGTAGCTGTGTCTCATCATTAGGGATGCGTTCAACCCCCGCCGCCCCCGCAAAAAAGTCGCTCAGCTGTGCCCAACTCTTTGTGACCCCATGGACTACACAGTCCATGGAATTCTCCAGACCAAAAGACTGGAGAAGGTAGCCTTCGGAGAAGGGAAATGTATCAACATTTCCCATGTTGATACAAATGTATCAACACATTCAGGAGCAATGACCTTATCCTGTAAGGATGATAAAGCCTGGACGTAGGACTTGGTTTCCAAGTCTGGAATTTCTGATGAGAAGTTCATCTCATTGCTAGTCAAATATATTAATTTTTTTGGTAACTCTCAGTTTTACAAGGGAAATTGCTTCTCTGTGCCCCTTCCTGCCGAGACTAACGGAATCTTCCCAACCCAGGGATCGAACCCAAGTCTCCTGCATTGCAGATGGATTCTTTACCAGCTGAGCCACCAGGGAAGCTCAAGAGTACTGAAGTGGATAGCCTATCCCTTCTCCAGTGGATCTTCCTGACCCAGGAATTGAACAGGGGTCTCCTGCATTGCAGGCAGATTCTTAACCAACTGAGCTATCAGGGAAGCCCTGATATCTCTCTATATATATATCATATCTATACAGGTCAGTACTATCCATGGTTTTAGGCATCCACTGTGACTTTTAGAAAGCACCCTGTCTGGATAAAGGGGGACTACTAGGTAATGAATACGACCACCCCTTGAAAAGCTTGCACGTCCATGGTTTAGGCCAGAGACTGTCCCAAGACTAGATCACTGTGAAGCTTCCTTAGCTTGGCCCAAGCAGGAAACACGGGTGGTCTGTCTAGGGAATCGGGTTGAAGTAAAGGAATTGGCCAGGATAGGGTTTAATGGATGTGAGAGCTATGTGTGTGTTGGGGGTGGGGTGGGGGAGGGGCGTTCAGGTAGAGCTACCTGGTCGATAAGTTGAAACATGCATCTGGAAATCAGAATAAAGTCCTAAATAAAGTTAGAAATCAGTCACGTGTAGGAAGGGTGAAGAGACGGGTGTTACCGACAGCCTTTGCCGGCTTCCTCCCGGTCCACGCGTCTGGTTCACTGAGTGGTTTTCTAGGGCGATGACTCCGTTGCTGGAACAAATGCTCCATCTACACTCCTCAGGCAGTTAGGGGAAGGTCAGGGGTTTCTCCTGAGTCTTCTGGGCGTTTAGTGTCCTCAGGCCGTTCAGTTTAGTTCAGTAGCTCAGTCACGTCTGACTCTTTGCGACCCCATGAACTGCAGCACGCCAGGCCTCCCTGTCCATCACCAACTCCCAGAGCTTGCTCAAACTCATGTCCGTCAACTCAGTGATGCCATCCAACCACCTCATCCTCTGTCATCCCCTTCTCCCCCTGCCCTCAATCTTTCCCAGCATCAGGGTCTTTTCTAATGAGTCAGCTCTTCATATCAGGTGGCCAAAATATTTGAGTTTCAGCTTCCACATCAGTTCCTCCAATGAGTATTCAGGACTGATTTCCTTTAGGGTGGACTAGTTGGATCTCCTTGCTGTCCAAGGGACTCTCAAGAGTCTTCTCCAGGAACAGAGTTCAAAAGCATCCATTCTTCAACACTCAGCTTTCATTATGGTCCAACGCTCACATCCATACATGACTACTTGAAAAACCATAGCCGTGACTAGACGGATCTTTGTTGGCAAAGTAGTGTCTCTGCTTTTTAATATGGTGTCTAGGTCTTCATCCAGTAATAATTCCCAGGCCATAGAGACGCTCTGGGGTGGCCAGCTCTGCTCGCCTTATCTGGAAGGAGTGAATTGACTCTCTGCCCCGTGGAGTTAAGACAGCTGTGGCTTTATCCAGCCATGCCTCTAGCTCCTGGGGACACCGGGGAACTTCCTAAGCGCCTCTCAACCCGATTTTCCTCATCTGGGATACGGGGCTGTAAAGGAGAATTCACTTCGTGTATTACTCACTGAGCTTTGCCTCTTGCCTGATACATGGGAGCAGTCAAAGTTTTCTTTACTTACTAATAATGAGGCTCCATTCATTCCTTGCCCTGAAATCTCATTATCATCCGCTTCTCATCACGTTTTAACTGTTTCCTCATTCTTTGGAACCCTACATATTTTTTTCTCTTTTTCTTACCACGGCTTCCTTCTTTCTTGCTACCACGTGACTCGTGTATGTATCCAGAAGGATGGTCGGAGCAAGCAGAGAGGTGGAAATATCCAGAGAAAGTGCAGAGGGAAGATGCCGCCACTGTCCTAAAACCCTGCGGAAAGCTAAGCAGGGTGAATAAGAACAGGCCCACCATATGCCTTGCTCTGCAACACTGTGACATTTCTGAGCACCAAGAATAAACAGTACATACCTTTAATCTTAGTTCTGCACACATTTTGATTTACACTGAAATTTACACGAAAGCCCTACATCAGTGCCCACAGGGCTTTCATAGTCATTGGTGGGCATGCCCATGGCGGTGAAAGAGTTTGGTCACCCGCACACTTGCCCAGCTGGATCGGGTGTCACCCACTCTGCCTTCTTGTTTCAGCTTCCAGTCTGTGAACGTGAGCCCACACTTATGCTGTACTCGGTGCGCTGTTTTGGCACTTCACTCCTGGAGTGAAGTGAAAGTGGCTCAGTCGTGTCCGACTCTTTGCGGCCCTGTGGACTATCCAGTCCATGGAATTCTCCAGGCCAGAATCCTGGAGTGGGTAGCTGTTCCCTTCTCCAGGGGATCTTCCCGACCCAGGGATTGAACCCAGGTCTCCCGCACTGCAGGCGGATTCTCTACCAGCTGAGCCACCAGGGAGACCCAAGAGCACTGGAGTGGGTAGCCTATCCCTTCTCCAGCGCCTCTTCCCAACCCAGGAATGGAACCAGGGTCTCCTGCATTGCAGGCAGATTCTTTACCAACTGAGCTATCAGGGAAGCCCTTCGACATCCCAGTGGTTTATTTCAGTGACGTTACTGTTTACAGGGGCCCCAAGTACGGTGTAATAATGCTGCCTGGTATCCCTAAACACAAGTTAATAGTCTCTATCTGAATATAATGCATTAAGAAAAATAGCTATGCACACATGTTTAGAGTTAGTAAGACAGAATCATAGGTTAATTGAAATATTAATTTTTCAGTACTGTTTATTCCTTGGCATGACATACATAATGGTAGGTGTAGGGAAAGGGAGTTTTGTTTGTTTTTTTTTTAATCATGAGCAGGCGTATTTTACTAAGTGATTTTTTTAAAAGACATATCCCTGTTCCTGGTACAGCAGCTATGTTAAATTAAACACCATTGATTTCTTCAGCTTGTCAAAAATGGTGTGTAAACAAATAATTTTGTTCTGGGTTTAACCAAGTTAAAGGTATCCTTCGCTAGACTTATGAGGCTCTACAAAACAGTAATTATCTTTTGCGTGTGCAATCCATATGATTGCATACCTGCAATCATTTGAAGGAATTAAAAGATTTATCAAAATGTACACTCTCCAGCTAATGGGTGAGTTGCCATTTCAGTGTTGCAGTTCCCATAGTTTCCTTCATCTTAGAAGCATAGCATGTTTTACTCCCTGAGTGTTTAATGAGGTTGTCTTCTTGTAGTTCCTCAGTGCATGTACAGCTCAGTAAATGCAATAGATTCTCAGAGATGTGCATGCTTTCAGCAGCTTCCCTGGTGGCTGAGATGGTAAAGATCTGCCTGCAGTGCAGGGGACCTGGGTTCGATCGCTGGCACGGGAAGATCCCCTGGAGAAGGAAGTGGCAACCCACTCCAGGTTTCTGGCCTGGAGAATCCCATGGACAGAGGAGCCGATGGGCTGCAGTCCTAGGGGTCGCAGAGTCAGACATAACTAAATGACTAACACTTTCACTTTCTTTTCATGCTTCCAGAAAGTTAAAAAATCCAGTTAGAACATGCCTGTGAACGTAATGCTGTCCCACTCCCAAGTTCTGCACCCTTACTGGTACCTCTGGGCTTGCAGAGAATTCTCTTTTGAGACCTGTTTTTTTTCTCATTTATTTTCTGAAAATATTTATTTATGTATGTATGTATTTGGCTGCACTGGCTCTTCAGCTGGGGTATGCACGATCCTCAATCTCGGTTATGAAATACAAGATCTTTCATTGTGGCTGGACCACCAGCAAAGTCTCTTTAGTTTTTAAATGACACATTGGATAGAAATAATCTTAAATTATTAATGTGTGTGTTGATTGGGCTTCCCTGGTGACTCAGATGGTAAAAAAAATCTGTCTCCAATGTGGGAGACCTAGGTTCAATCTCTGGGTTGAAAAATTCCCCTGAAGAAGGGATAGAAAAATTCATTTCATGAGAGAAAGTATGTCATTTTGATTACATATATAAAGAAACCTTAAAAAAATGAATTCTTTAATTCTTTGTTCCAAATCCCAAGGCTGATCAAAGGTCTGTAGGTGGAAAAAATGTTATTTTTGACAAAAAGAGGAGAAGGAGAATCTGCTTTTATTTGAGACATCTTTTAATTGTGTATGGTAATTGTTACCCTTACTATTCATGCACTTTCTTATTCTGACCCAACAGTTGGTCCTGGTTTCTGACTTTTGTCTCAGGGAAGTTCTGAAACACTTGTTAAGTGCCCCCGACCCCTCAACATGCACATGAGGCCCACATCTTGATAATTACTTTGGAGAAGAAAACCATCGTATCTGAAGCCCTATGTCATTCTTTACACACTAGGGTATCATTCCCGCAAATACGTGCTAATGATTTCTGAGGGTCTCATTCCCTCCCATTTCTGACCTTGGAAACACATCGTCTGACTTCTTGGCTTGACCTCTTGTGACTTAGAGAAGAAGAAAATAGATGATTTTTTTTTTCTTCCCCAACTAAGATGTCCATTTTCTGTAACTGCCCACTGGCGACGTGAAACTTGTTGACTTTTCACCGTAAGCTCGGATTGAATGCCCACAAGCCTTTGGAACGATCCACGCCTATCTCCCAAACCGACCATTTCCATATTCTTTTCCTTTATGGCTTGTTGCAGGATGTTGCAGATAGTTCTCCGTGGTATGCAGTAGGACCTGGTTGTTTATCCAGAGGATGGCTTTTTAAGGTGAGACCATGTCTCTGTCCACTTGTGAGTGTTGTCGGTTGCCTCTCCCCCTCAAACAGGAAGGAGATGGTGGTGTTGAAATCACCTCCTCCCTGATGGGTCATCAAGGAGATGCTGATGTTGCTCTGTGGACCGTACTACCAGATGGGCATCCCTGCCCCCGTGGGTGGAGGGCCAGAAAGGACCGTGGCCAGCAGGTTTACACAACCTCCATCAGCTCCTCCTACTCGTCTGCTTACGGCCGCTGAGGACAGAGTTGTTCATGTCTTCCCCAGGGCCCATGACTCTGTGGCTACTGCCCTCGGAAGTCTGCTCCACCAGAAGTTAGGACAGGAAGGTCTGGACGGCTCTCTCCATTTGCAGCTCATTATCTTTCCTCTTCACGTACAATAATGGTCTCATCTGGACTGGTGAGCCAAGTCACGCAGGACGGCTTGGTAAAGGGGAAAAAAAAAAATCTATCACTTGGGCGATTTATTTCTCCATACTGTAAGCTATTAAAATATTGTAAAAAGTCACATCTACTGATTTCAGTCATTTTCATAATGTCTTTCAGAAAGGTAAAGCAATATGAAAGGTTGGGTTAAGGTCGAACCCAGTCTGAGCCAACATGACCAGTTTTCACGGTAAAATGCTCTTTAGTTAAATATAGTGGTAAAGAATCTGTCTGCAGTGCAGGAGATGCAAGAGACTCGCGTTCGATCCCTGGGTAGGGAAGATCCCCTGGAGGAGGGAATGGCAAGCCACTCCAGTATCTGTGCCTGGGAAATCCCATGGACAGAGAAGCCTGGTGGGCTACGGTCCACTGGGTTGCAAAACAGTCAGATACGACTGAGCACGCAGCACACGCACGAGACAAAGCTTAGTCCCCCTGTCCCCCACCCCAGGGGGAAGGCAAATGGCTTGCGCCCTGCAGAATTCCTGGCACCAGTGATTGGTCTCCAGGGGCTGCCTTTACTCTGGTTTCCCCCCTGGAGTCTGTCTTCTCATCACTGATAATGAAGCCTGGGCTCGATGCTCCCACTCCTATCAGTAGAGCAGAGCTGTCTTTATCACATAGATAGACACTCTTCCCATGAGGGTCCCAAGAACCCCTCTTCAAAGCTTAGCCCAAAAAAACGGAAGAAGGGGAAATGCCCAGGGGCTTGGTTTAAAATGCCTTCAAGGACAGGGGTGCCTTGATGACGCAGATGGTAAAAAAAAAAAAAAAAAAAAATCCACCTACCAATGTAGGAGACATGGGTTTCATCCCTGAGTTGGGAGGATCCCCTGGAGGAGGGTGTGGCAACCCACTCCAGTACTCTTGCCTGGAGAATCCCATGGACAGAGGAGCCTGGTGGGCTGCAGTCGCTGGGGTTGCAAAGAGTCAGACACGAGTGAAGCGGCTAACGCACACACACAGGCACACAGGGACAGTCTCATCGTCTGAAGTCACTTGTACTTCTTCACCCAGTCCACAGTGAATTACATCCCGAAACCTTTTCAGTCTCTGGTATTTTACAGAAATGGAAACTGTTTTGCTTTCATAGTTTAGACCCCATAGGATGGGAAAAATAATTTTCCCTCTACCCTTCTAGATTCTTGGCTGTTCTTGGCTGTAATAAAAGACAGATTATTAGGAGAAAA
The DNA here is from genome assembly GCA_007570785.1 of Antilocapra americana. NCBI lineage: Eukaryota > Metazoa > Chordata > Mammalia > Artiodactyla > Antilocapridae > Antilocapra > Antilocapra americana. Next base: position 1,115,469 of record ML664230.1, on the reverse strand, counting down.
CCAGAGGAAGCTTTAGTGACATGTATACCTCCCACGTACAGGGGAGAAACTCAGGCAAACTTAGTAACTCCCTGAAGCAGCCCACGTGCGTGCATGCTAAGTTGCTTCAGTCATGTAGACTCTTTGCAACCCCATGGACTATATGTAGCCCACCAGGCTCCTCTGTCCATAGGATTCTCCAGGCAAGAACACTGGCGGGGGTTGCCGTTTCCTCCTCAGGGGATCTTCCCAACCCAGAGATCAAAGCCACATCTATTATGCCTCCCAGCATTGGTAGGCAGGCTCTTCACCACGAGAGACATCTGGGACACCCCGAAATGGTCCATGCCGTCTCGTTAAAACACCAGGAAGGTGTTGGGAGTGGAGAGAGCCACCTAAGGGAGGTGACCAAGAAAAGCAGAGGAAACAAGGGTAAAGGTGTTGTGTAGACTGGACTCCTTACCCTCTCTGCTGACAAAGACTTTCTTGATATTTAGAGTTGGCCTTTTCTTCCTGGCACAGAAAGGGAGATACCCTTTCAAATGAAGGTTTCCCTTTCAAATGTAAGCATCACTGGCAAAACTGTAATTTTTACTCATGTTTTCAGAGCTTCTCCTTTGTCTTCCTGTGTCTGGAATATAATCAGCCTCAAGATAATCTTTATTCCAAATAGATGTGTAAGATGGTGTCATATTCTTCCTGCAACCTGTTTAGAGACTTGAGAAACCATTGCCTGAAGCTGCTAAGTTCAGTTCAATTCAGTCGCTCAGTTGTGTCCATCTCTTTGTGACCCCGTGGACTGCAGCACGCCAGGCCTCCCTGTCCTTCACCATCTCCCAGAGCTTGCTCAAACTCATGTCCATTGCATCAGTGATGCCACCCAACCATCTCATCCTCTGTTGTCCCCTCCTCCTCCCACCTTCAATTTTTCCCAGTATCAGGGTCTTTTCCAATGAGTTCTTCACATCAAGTGGCCAAAGTATTGGAGTTTCAGCATCAGTCCCTCTTAAAATGTATATTCAGGATGGATCTCCTTTAGGATGGATTGGTTGGATCTCCTTGCAGTCCAAGGGACTCTCAAGAGTCTTCTCCAACACCACAGTTCAAAAGCATCAATTCTTCTGTGCTCAGCTTTCTTTATAGTCCAACTCTCACATTCATACATGACTACTGGAAAAAGCACAGCCTTTTCTAATTCAAAGGAACTATGAGCCTTGCCCTCTAGGGCCACCCAAGATGGCCCTGGTCATGGTGGAGAGGACTGACAAAACGTGGTCCACTGGAGAAGGGAATGGCAAACCCACTTCAGTATTCTTGCCTTGAGAACCCCATGAACAGCATGCAAAGGCAAAAAGGCTGAAGCTCCTACTTGTAAGGAAAGTTGACTGTAGACAAATCACGTGATATGCCTCCATATGCCATGAATTACCATTAGCCACGGGACGCTATCACCTCTTGCTTTGGTTTTTCATGCCAAAAGCTCAGCCTCTGAGCACCAGGGCCAAATCAAATCGTGGAGATAAGAGTTGTGGGTGAAGTGGAGGAGAATAGCTTTATTGCTTTGTCAGGTGAAGTTGAGGACACAGTGAGCTCCCGCCCTCAATAGTGTGGTGTCCCAACCTGGAGGGTTTGGTGAGGAGCTTGATAGCAGTGGTTCAAACACAAGCAAGCACACAAGGGTGGGGTTGCTGATACGGTTGGAGTGTCTTGAGCCTGTGTCAGCCAGTCATTTCACTTCAGTCGCTCAGTCATGTCTGACTCTTTGCAACCCCGTGGACTGCACCACGCCAGGCCTCCCTGTCCATCACCAACTCCTGGAGCTTGCTCAAACTCCTGTCCACTGAGTCAAAGATGCCAGCCAACCATCTCATCCTTTGTCATCCCCTTCTCCTCCTGCCTTCAATCTTTCCCAGCATCAGGGTCTTTTCAAATGAGTCAGCTCTCCACATCAGGTGGCCAAAGGATTGGAGTTTCAGCTTCAGCATCAGTCCTTCCAGTGAACACCCAGGACTGATCTCCTTTAGGATGGACTGGTTGGATCTCCTTGCAGTCCAAGGGACTCTCAAGAGTCTTCTCCAACACCACAGTTCAAAAGCATCAGTTCTTTGGCACTCAGCTTTCTTTATAGTCCAACTCTCACATCCGTACAAGACTATTGGAAAAAGCATAGCTTTGATGAGACGGACCTTTGTTGAATCTTTCTTGAGCCTGTGTGCCTTCTTTAACCTAGCCTCAAGTGGTCTCCTGATCGTGTGTGAACAGTGCTTCATCTTCTGTTCATGCCCTTTGGCTCTGTAAAGAGCTCAGAGATAGTGTTGTGTGCATCCCTTAAGGACCCTGCCCCAGGGTCCTGTTTGTTTCCTGGTGGCTCCTCCCTGGTTTCCCCATCCCCCTCCCTTCTGTGATTTGAAAGTGTTTGAATCTGCCCTTTGGAACTCAGGGAAAGTCAGAAAGGGTCCGCAGGGTCCTTCTCGGGTTCATTGCCATCTTGTGCCATTTCTCATTTAGTAAACATTTTAGAGCACTTATTTATCATCAGGTCAAAGCGAAAGTTGCTCAGTCCTGTCTGACTCTTTGTGACCCCGTGGAATTCTCCAGGCCAGAATACTGGAGTGGACAGGCTTTCCCTTCTCCAGGGGATCTTCCCAACCCTGGGATCGAACCCAGGTCTCCTACACTGCAGGCGGACTCTTTACCAGCTGAGCCACCAGGGAAGCCCAAGAATACTGGAGTGAGTAGCCTAGCCCTTCCCTAGTGGATCTTCCCGACCCCGAGGATTGAACCCAAGTATCCCACATTGCAGGCAGATTCTTGACTAGCTGAGCCATAAGGGAAGCCTATTCAACATGAAAGATCATGTTAAATATTTTTAAACCAGAAGAGTATGTGAAGTATTAAAATTTTCTTTAGCCATTAAGATAAAATTCATTGAAAAAGTTTTCCATGAAAATGAAAGGCTGTAAAAAGAGGTGAGCTTATCCATTTAGATCTGATTCTCTGTTGAGAAAGTGTGACCCTTAAGGTTCATTTCTATTCTGTTATTGTTTTACCAGCCTCCAGGCAAAAAATCGACCGTTCAACAAAGCCCAGTGTAATGCTAAATGAATTTCATGTTTTGGGAATCTTAGTCTGAAAGAGGAATTTAAGGGGAACCATTTGAGGGTAAAACACTTCGACTCTGATAAACCAAAAGCAGTTGATGAACCATCATGATAGAAGAGACAGTTTGAAATTCTGTCAAAGTCAATGAATTTCTGTATGGAAATTCTCACATAGCACATTTCAAGTGCTCCGGGGGTAAAAAGTCAGCATCCTTGCTAGGAAAAGCAATGGTATCCATCAACACATAGCCATCAGAACTTTCGGGGGGGGGGGGACACTTAAAAAGTGTTTTCCCACTTAAACATGAAGCTTATACTTAAGAATGTGGAGGTATTTCCTAGAAATGATTTCTCTAGAGGTGAAACCTTTGTGAATTATTACCAAGATCCAAAGCCGATATGACTCCTTCTCTCTTCTTTACATAAGCGAAGAGGTTCATCACTGTTAAAGCTGTATTAAAAATATATATATAATATAGGGGACAGAAGAGCTAATTATAAGCATTTTTTCCTTTTTTTTTTTAACAATCTTATGAGTAATAGTTACTAGATCTTTTTGGTTAGCAGAAGGGCACAATATCAGCTTTTCTTTTTTTTTACTGAAATGTCTTAGAATGTCCTTCCTTCCTTTGTTTTTTACCATTATCAAAACTCTATCAAAAATTTTTAAACAGCTCAAACTAAAAGATTAAAGGAAACAAAGGAAAAAGTAGCAAGTGGATCTTTCACAGCAATACATACAAATGAGTCCTCACCACAAAAGAAATATTTGGATTAATATTAACTAGACGTATGGTGGTGATCATTTTTTGCAATATGTACAAATAGAAAATCATGTTATGCACCTGAAATGAATATAAAGTCATATTTCAATTAAAAATAAGTATAAGTGGGATTAATTTATCTGCCCATTAGAAACAAAAAGATTATCACACTTAAATACACACACATACAACTTGGAAAGATTATAGCGAGTAGAAATTGTAACCACCATCTATTCCATCACAAACAATAAAATGGGATAGCAAAGACAAAAAATATTATAGAAAGTAAAAAAAAAAGCACTCTGAAAATTTTAAGTAAAATATATTACAATCTGTGTCTTAACTTTTGAGTGAAAGAAAAAACAAAAACCCAAAATGCAGAATTTATCTAGAATAAATTAGTTGTAGCTAGCTGCAACATGCCCAGAAGAAATTAAATGATTTTTAATAAATAAGGAATAGACAGAAAAATAAGTGAAGAATATTCAACTGAAGTTGTTAGAAAAAGTAACTAAAAATAAAACTATTAGCATTCCCTCAGATTTGCTGTGAGCCTTAAACAACTCTGAAAACACTGTGTGAATTAAAAATTTAAAAAATATAAAACTAATAATGAAAGGAGCAAAAATGAAATTGAACATTAGAAAACAAACAATAAAACATAAATCCATTGATTCTTGATGAAAATGAGTAAAATCAATCAGTAGATGATAAGATTTAAAAGTCGGTGATACCACAAATCCAAAATTTGAAATAAAATTTTATGGTTGGACTTACAATGATCCACTCCAATATTCTTGAGCTTCCCTGGTGGCTCAGGTGGTAAAGAATCCGCCTGCAGTGCAGGAGACCTGGGTTCTATCTCTGGGTCGGGAAGATCCCCTGGAGAAGGGAAAGGCTACCCACTCCAGGATTCTGGCCTGGAGAACTCCATGGACTGGATAGTCCATGGGGTCACAAAGAGTCAGACATGACTGAGCAACTTTCATTTTCACTTACAATCGAAAAAAGCCACAACATTTAAGGAAGCTTTTCCTGGACGTTAAGACCCCTGAAACACCATGACTGGACAGCCTTTGACAGGAAGGAAAACGAATGTATTGAGGGAGAAAGCGGTTTAGAGAAGGTGTCACGCTCAGCCGCTTCTCTTGCCTCCACTCAGCCCAGCCCACCTATTGTGAATAGGCCTTTTATTAGTTTCTTTCCGTAAATGTCAACAGCCTAGGTCTCTATGTCCCCATCCACATGAAATACTCTGATGCCTCTGTTTTGTACGGACACTTAGTATTTCCCCTTGTGGCTTATTAGAGTTTGCTCAGCAAGTCCTGTTTAATGGAAGTTATTTCCAGTCATTTGCAAACCCCAGATGTGGCCTGGATTGTAGCTGTTGAGTGGCATATGGGCAACTCAGACGTTGAGGAGAGCTAGCTTGAAAACTAACATCCGTTTTTCCGGTGTCTCTGGTGAGGTGTGAGGAACTTCTTAGGTGGTGCGAGTGGTAAAGAAACTGCTTGCCAATGTAGGAGACAGAAGAGATGCAGTTTCAATCCCTGGGTCGGAAAGATCCCCCTAGAGGAGAGGGCATGGCAACCCTCTCAGTATTCTTGCCTGGAGATTCCCATGGACAGAGGAGCCTGGTGGGATATAGCCCACGGGGTCACAAAGAGTCGGACGCAACCGATTCGACTTCGCACGCAAGCACACAGGGTGTTAAACCCGTCTAAGCTTTTTTCTTCCATTCATGAGTACGAGCTTCCAACTTTTCAGCATGTGTCATTTCTACCCCCCGAAACCACAGAAATAGTCATCAAATATAAACATAAATAAAGCTACGCTAATCCATCAGTGTTTGACAGGGAGTTTGGTATTAATAAATGCCTTTGATGATTTTTTAAATCCTTGCCAGCTGTTTAGAAATAATTGAGGCTGTGAAGCCTGCAACAGTGTTTCCAGTTCCCAAGCAAACTGAATCTTAAGTGCTGGCGTGTAAATTTCTCCCACTGTTATTTTTAGACACCAGTATCCTGAAGCAAATTAGCGCCTGTAGAACCATCTTAATCCACTTCAGAAACAGGAAATGTCTATAGTCCACACTTTCCATTGAAGTCTGGAGTTACTAATTTGAACTCAAGGGTGCCTTTGAGTTTCTTGAGATCTGGGCCAGATGAAGCATCCTTAGATGTATTTATATCCCAGGGGTTTCCCGCGGAATACACCAGGGTGGGTGTATCTGTCATCTGATGCAGTTTTGTTTTGTTTTTTTTCATTTAAAGGACTTTATTTTATTTCTCCAGACAGAAGGCTACAATGTTAAGACCAAAATTTAATATAACACGTCATTCTTCAAAACAGCCACAAGTTTTTTACCTCTGGACACAGGTAACACAACAACTCAAAGTTTCATGCTTTCTTAGAAGTAAATGTACATCTTTCTCAAGAGGTCTCGCATTGACTCCACAGCTGAAATTCCTGTTACAGAACTGAAACAAACCGAAATCAGGCTGCCATCAACCTACGGAGGCCCTGATGTACACAGGGCTCTGGTCAAATTCTCTCCCAATCCTGGATCCATCATGGTCCATTCAATGCCTGTTTGCTGCCAACAGTGAGCTCCAGAGGCCAGGAAGCTGAACGTTGTGCCCGTCGACACGTGGATCCCTTGGAGCCCCAGCGGGGACCCCTCCGCCCAGATTCATTCTGTAGCGTCGGATCACGCAAATCACATACAGTAGTAAATTCTGATTCCAGGGTTGAGACGACATCGGATGAGGAGCAAACAGCAGACAAAGGAGACGAGAGACCGCCGCAGATGCAAAAGCCATCTGATGCAGTTGATGTCACACTGGTCAAGCCTGTTCCATCATGATCAGTGTATGCCTTCATCCTGTATTGCTTATTGGTTATTCAGTATTTGAAGCCACTTCGACTGTTAGAACTCATGTTTCGTGCCTGTGTCCTCGTATGAACCTTGAGAACCGGGCCAGGCACACCCTCCGAGACCAGAATAAATACAGATCTGGCAGTTCACGTTCCCCCAGGAACGGAGACAGAACAGCCTTTTGCGAACTCAGTGACTCATCAGAGAGGGCAGCGTTTTACACAGCAATGTCCATTTAGACCAAATGGAGGACGTTTACCAGCCCAAACGTGTCGCTCAGTGGCTCCCATAAGACGGAGTTGTGAGATAAAAATCTGTTCATGCCCGTTGTTAAGCCCAGGCGGTCACATCATTGGAATTAGGAAAGTCAGACTCTGACAAAGAAAGCTCTCCAGCTTGAGTATTATTCACAACAAATGGTGCAGGTCAGCGGGAAGCCTTCTCAGGGAAAGCTGTTTTTCCCTGTGCCAACCCCCTGGAAGAGCCAAATTCCCCCCACTCCCTCCTCCAACACAAGCAAGCTTTAGCTGACATTTATACTCAGTCTACCATCATGAATCTTCTTTTCAAAATAAGTATCAGATTTAAATGATGGATATCCTAACTCTTATAATTGCCACTAAATGTTCATAATTTTCCAACAAAGGTCTGTCTAGTCAAGGCTATGGTTTTTCCAGTAGTCATGTATGGATATGAGAGTTGGACTATGATAAAGGCTGAGCACTGAAGAATTGATGCTTTTGAACTGTGGTGTTGGAGAAGACTGTTGAGAGTCCCTTGGACGGCAAGGAGATCCAACCAGTCCATCCTAAAGGAGATCAGTCCTGGGTGTTCATTGGAAGGACTGATGTGGAAGCTGAAACTCCAATACTTTGGCCACCTCATGCAATGAGTTGGGAAGGATTGGGAGCAGGAGGAGAAGGGGACGACAGAGGATGAGATGGCTGGAGGGCATCACTGACTCAATGGACATGGGTTTGGGTGGACTCCAGGAGTTGGTGATGGACAGGGAGGCCTGGTGTGCTGCAGTTCATGGGGTCGCAAAGAGTCGGACACGACTGGGCGACTGAACTGACCTGAGTAAGTGCAGAAAGTCTACTCTACTTCAGAAGCTCTTCTCATCATGGGGCAAACAGAGTAGTGTGCCATATCACCATTATACGTCGGCTCTAGAAATGTCCCAGGAGCAGACGTAATGTGCACCCTAGACAGCACCTTTCAAAGCCACTATCACTGTGGTTTGGGGAAAAGTCCCGAAAGTCAAAGAAAAGCAGAAATACCGATGCGTAACGTATCAATACACATATAATACTGCACGTCTCCATCATCAGGGATTATGAATACCTCCTGTCAGCCACTGCCTTCTGGTATTTGTGGGTCGTACGCAGCACCAAGCGGATGGGGACAGACAGGCGTGGTCCTGTTGAGGGCTGAGCCCTCCCCTTCCCCGGGCGATGGAGTTCAGGCTGGCGGTCAGACCCTGTGAGCCTTGGGTTCCTCAGATGCACAGGGGAGACGTGTGTGATTCAAAAATCGACCCCCCGCATCAGGCCTTGAACAAAGTTCAGATGCCACTCACATGCTTTCTGTCTGCACTCAACTCCCTCGAGTGCCCTAAAAATACATCATTATTTCTCTTCTTGGTGCCCTTTGATTTATGATTTCTAACTCAAGTTTTTTTTTTTTTTGAAATGTATTTGGCGCAACATTGAAGACACATGGCAGGGTGTGTGTGTGTGTGTGTGTGTGTGTGTGTGTGTGTGTGTGTGTGTGTGTGACTTGTGAGGTCATGTCCAACTCTTGCGACCCCATGGACTGTAGCCCTCCAGGCTCCTCGGTCCATGGGATTCTCCAGGCAAGAATACTGGGGTGGGTTGCCATGCCCTCCTCCAGGGGAATCTTCCCAACCCAGGACTGAACGCGGGTCTCCCCCACTGCAGACCGATTCTTTACCGTCTGAGCCGCCAGGGAAATCCCCTGGGCAGCATTCGACCCTATAAAAGGAATTTGGATAAAACCTCCACAGCAGTGAGAGGAGCGTTGATAGAGGAGTATAAGGGAAAGGGAAGTTACTTGGAGGGCAGCTGAAGAGCTGACCTGCAGCCTCCGGGATGGATGGCAAGCAGAGAGACCCCAGGACCTGGAGGGGATTGTTTCCTGATGAGACGGTGGGGCCCACTGTACCCCCGGAAGACACCAGTGCAGTCCTGCGCCCGAGTGGTCTTGATGACACACGCTGATTTTGGAAACAATCTATCACTTAGTTTTTGGTTGCGCTGGGTCTTGGTCGCTGTGCACAGACTTTCTCTAGTTGAGCTGAGCAGGGGGCTACTGTCTACTTGTTGCAGAACACGGGCTCTAGGCACGCAGGCTTCAGGAGTCGTGGTTCACGGGCTTCAGTTGCCCTTCAGCATAGTCAGTCTTCCGGGACCAGGGATTGAACCAGCATCCCCTTCTGTGGCAGGAGGACTGGTGTTCACTCTCCCACCAGGGCAGCCTGGCACGTACCGCTGTATAAACTGTGCAGACAGGGTTGCCACTGATACCTTTTGAAAATAAAAAAGAAAAAATAAACAGTATAGGAACTTCCTTGGTGGTCCAGTGGTTAAAACTTCGCCTTCCAGTCCAGTGGGTGCAGAGTTGATCCCTGGTTGGGGACCTAAGATCCCACACACCTTGTGGTGAAAAAAACCACCAAACGTAAAACAGAAGCAGCATTGAAACAGCTTCCAAAAAGACTTTAAAAAATCGTCCATACCAAAAAAATCCTATAAAAAGAATGACATCCCTTATTTACTGCCAACAGTGACATCCCTTATATGTGGAATCTAAAATGAAATTTTGCAAATGAACTGACAAAACAGAAAGAGACTCTCAGACTTAGAGAATGAACTTGTGGTTGTTAGGGGGTTGGATGGGAAAAGGGATTGTTAGGGAGTCTGGGATGGACATGGACACACTGCTGTATTTAACAAGGAGAACCAGCAAGGACCTGCTGGACAGCATAGGGAACTCTGCTAAGTACTCTTTAACAAACTTATGGTTCCCAGGGGGAAGGATGAGGGAAGGGATGGGGTCAAGGAGTCTGGGATGGACATGGACACACTGCTGTATTTACCATGGAGAACCAGCAAGGACCTGCTGGACAGCACAGGGAACTCTGCTCAGTACTCTGTAATAACCTTATGGTCACCAGGAGGAAGGATGGGGGAAGG
>ML664230.1:1010741-1105522 GCA_007570785.1 Antilocapra americana | reverse complement strand
TACTCTGTAATAACCTTATGGTCACCAGGAGGAAGGATGGGGGAAGGGACAGTCAGGGAGTCTGGGATGGACATGGACACACTGCTCTATTTACCATGGAGAACCAGCAAGGACCTGCTGGACAGCACAGGTACACAGGTACTCTGCTCAGTGTCGTGTGCCAGCCTGGATGGGAGGGACAGGTTTCAGCATTGTTAACCAGGTATTCCTCAATACAAAATCAGAAGTGATTTTATAAAAAAAAAAAATGTTTTAAAAAGTGTAATTCTGACTTCCATTGGCCCTTGAGACAGAAGATCTTGGTGTTGGGAGAGGTCAGTGGTGGCTCAGGTTCTAAGGAGTTGACTCTGCCCGCACGCAGGGTGACTCTTCTCTTTTGCTGAGGTCTTCGCCCTGCCCTGCTGGAGCTGCTCCCCACCTGGGCAGCCTTGACTATCCAGCAGAAAGGGGTTAACACGCCTGAAACAACCCTCGGGTGTAAAGCAACCCTCAGCGGAATAATTCTCAGTTTTCTGAGTCTCCAGTTGCAAGATCCCCGTGGTGGGAACCTTCCCTGTCTCTTCTCCTTTCCCTGTTGGTGGTTCTCACTTCCTCTGCGAGGCTTCCCGACATCCTTTTGCAAACAAAACTGCCTGCCCGTAAGTCTTAGGCTCCGTGTCTCCTCTGGGAGAATCCAAACCAAGACGTTCCATTAAACGTCAAAGCACGTTGATTAACTACCTTTGTGAAGGCGGTTCTGTGGGGAGATGATGTAGCCAGTATAGGCTAATCCACAGCAGCTGTGTCGTGAGCCCGTCTGTTGCAGGAAGACAGTTTAGACCATCTCAGGTCAGGAAGGGATGGTGTGTACAGTCTCCCTGCACGATGGGCTTTAAGCAGTCCTGCTCACATCAGATATTCTCAGTTCAGTCTCTCAGTCGTGTCCGATTCTTTGCAACCCCATGGACTGCAGCACGCCAGGCCTCCCTGTCCATCACCAACTCCCAGAGCTTGCTCACACTCATGTCCATCGAGTTGGTGATACCATCCATCCAACCATCTCATCTTCTGTCGTCCCCTTCTCCTGCCCTCAATCTTTTGCAGCATCAGGGTCTTTTCCAGTGAATCAGTTCTTGACATCAGGTGACTGAAGTTGGGGAACAGATAGAAATTGAACAGGCTTGAGAGTGGGTGGAGGGAGGCTGGTGATTGTCCAGTGTCTTGATTCCCCTCTGTCCACTTTGTGAGTTTCATCTGTGAATTTACATCATTCATTCATTGTGAAAAGTATGTTTGCAATTTTCTGTGTTATGTTAAACTTCAGTGAAAAAGCCAGCTTTCAACCGAAGTTATTTAGAAAACTTTCCTACCCAGGGATCAAACCCATGTCTCCTGCACTGACAGCTGGATTCTTTACCACCGAGCCACCAGGGAAGCCTGGTACATACGCATAAACGTTGGTATTTCCTGTCTGCGAGATCATCAGATTTTTTTCTGTACAGGTCTAACATTCAGACATGTTGTGTTCCTCTCCTGCCAAAGAGAATAATCCCTCTTTGGTAGGAGTATGGTGAGAGAACAGTGACGCGAGTAGGGTTTTCAGTCCCAGATAAATACCCAAGTAGGAACTCCATCAATAGACCATTTGCTCCTGTGTTTCCAAGAAACCCCTCATTCATTTCACTAACAGCAAAGTAGGTGGCACAGGGATCATTTAACGTGAAACTCAAAGATACTAACATACATTCTTAACCTGGCTGATGGATGCTCCGCATTATAAGCAAACTTCAGTTTGACTTAAAGGAGTCCTTGATGAGGTCAGGCTTCACTGAAGGCTGGCAGAGGAAAGTTGGTCTTGCAGGCAGGAAATACCAAGCTCTGTATATAGGTACCGGCCTTCCCTGGTGGCTCGGATGGTTAAGGACCCACCTGCCAATGCAAGAGACCCAGGTTCGATCCAAGGGTTGGGAAGATACCCTGGAGGAGAAAATGGCAACCCACTCCAGTATTCTTGCCTGGAAAAATCCCACAGACTGAGGACTGTGGCCCTGGCGGGCTACAGTCCATGGGGTCACAAAGAGTCAGGCTTGACTGAGCAACTTTGACAAACTCACTCAAGAAAACCGAGGCTTAGCTGGTTGAAGTAGTGCTTCCGATGACCCAGCAAAAACTGTTGAGTCCGAACTTGCAACAAGGGAATCTCTCTCTGGCGTCCAAGGTTTCTCCGCCGTTGTGTAAGAGTCTCAGCCTTCTCGGAGTCCAGAAGTGGGCCAAACGTGAAAACATTTGTACAGCAATGCATAATTATTCAGACCCTGTCCTGGGGAGTAGTGTTCTCTGACCTTCCGTGTGTTTCTGCTTACAAGGTTTGGAGTTTTCTGTTTTAAAATGGTTTCAAACTGTTTCATTTGTATGCAGTCAAGTCATTTGATGGAAGCACCTCTCATCCTGGTTTTCCCTTAAGCTAGCAGAATATTTTTACAGAGATGGCCTAGATACCTGTATCCATAAAAAATGATAGAGTTTAGTTCTCTCGCTTACTGGGATATGGTTAATTTTTTTTTCCTACATAAGCTTGTTATGCATGTGGGGAGATGGGCGGAATCTTCCCTGTTTTATTTATGTGTATATATATAGATATAGATATAGATAATATATTTGGGGCTGTGCTAGATTTTGGTTGCTGTGAGCAGAAATTCTCGTTTCTCTGCATTGACATATTAAAGCGTTTCAGGAGGACAGCAGATACACTTGCTCAAAAAGGTTTTTCTCCTGTGTCTTTATTTTTTGTTGTTGTTGAAGTTAATGTGGAACTAATTTAAGAAGCTGAAGCTGGTCTCCTGGTGCATATTCCTTTAAGGAAGCCACTGGGCTTCCCTTTCTTTGCAATGGAACAGATCAATGGCAGTCTCACTGTACTTCAGCCTTCCTTACGTCTCTCTTGGTTGCTACCAGCAGGCTTTTCTCTGCTTGCAAGCAGCGGGGGGGCTACTCCCATTGCACTGAGGTGGCTTCACGTGGTCTTCAGGAGCCGCAGCTGCGGGCCTCCAGAGCACGGGCTCAGTGGTGGTGAGGTGCAGGCTGAGTTGCTTCTGGGCACTGTGGGATCTTCCCGGACCTGGGTTCGAACCCGCGGCCCCTGCACAGCAAGTGGGATTTCTTGACCACCGACTCACCGGGGAAGCCCCTCGCTTTGTCTTCTATGCAGCGTCATTCATGGTCACCCGAAAGGAAGAAGCCGTGTCGTTTCCTCTGAGATGCCCGCCCCCACCACCCCTTCCTGAGACGTCTCCTCCCTTCACTTCCTTTTCCCCCTGAGTAGCCAAGGGCCGTGTTGACCTTGAATCGATCTGGGAAGCAAGCCTCGGCGACAGGACTGTCGTGACAATACAAGGCAGGGAACAGAATCCTTTCTACCAAGTCCCTGTAGTTGGAAGCCGTCATTTCACCTCTTGTGAATCAGCGTTTCTCAGCCTGTCTTCAGGCCTGTGTTTGCTTGTTTGGGGCAGGTGGAATACGGCCATCTCGGTGGGGATGATTCTGCATCTCAGCAGCAACTAGTTCCTTGCTCCCACTTTCTGTATCCTCTTAGCATCCTCCACGGTGGACTTTGAGGTTTGGCTGACTGCGGTGTGTCATTTCTGTATTCACTCTTTCTTTGTTCATTTATTTTTTGACTGAAAAGAATCACTGAAACATTCACTCACATATTTACCTCTACTCCGATTCCTCTGATGACACCCTTGATAAAAAAAAAAGCACGTCCTCCATCAAGGAGCACTCATTAAACTGACTAAAAACAAATATTTTGGCCTTCCTGATCTTTGTCAGTATTGAAGACGGCATCTCAACACAGGAAGCTTTTGAAGCTGAATGCTGCTTTATGCCAACCACATCTAACAAAACTCTTCTGGAAACTTCATGGACTTCTTTTTTTTTTTTTCTCTCACATCTGTGCTATCTCAAAAGATAGATTGATGAAGTTGGCACTTTTCCCCCAGTTTTCTCTTTGCAGGTACAAAGCTAATGCTTCAGGCAGAAGCATAATCAGGAAAGTAAATCACAGACAGAAGGAGAAGCTGTTCTCTTGGAGCTTCTGTAGGAAAGAGAAAAAAATTCTCTTTTTAATAAATAATTAAAAAATAATTAAGAAAATTCTTTTTCTTAATAAATAGGAAATCCCATTCATGCTTTGTACAAAGCGGTGGCTGTTGTGTTTCTTTAGTTGGTTGGGTACAGGTTTCCAAGCTGGCTGGTGTGTTGCAAACACTTGTTAATGGTTAAACCATTAATCTGTATTCCCCACGGAGTGATGTTTAGTTGCTAAGTTGTGTCAGACTCTTTGTGACCCCATGGACTGCAGCACGCCAGGCTTCCCTGTCCTCTACCATCTCCCGATGTTCACTCAAACTCATATCCACTGGGTCAGAGATGCCATCCAACCATCTCATCCTCTGTCGTCCCCTTCTCCTCCTGTCCTCAGTCTTTCTCAGCATCAGGGTCTTTACCAGTGAGTCAGTTCTTCCCCACAGGCGGCCAAAGTACTGCAGCTTCAGCTTCAGCATCGGTCCTTCTAGTGAATATTCAGGATTGATCTCCTTTAGGATGAACTGGTTGGATATCCTTGCAGTCCAAGGGACTCTCAAGAGTCTTCTCCAACACCACAGTTCAAAAGCATCAATTATTCGGTGCTCAGCTTTCTTTATAGTCCAACTCTCACATCCATATGTGGCTACTGGAAAAAAACATACCTTTGACTAGATGGACCTTGATTGGCAAATTGATGTCTCTGCTTTTTAATATGCTGTCTTGGTTGGTCATAGGTAGCTTTTCTTTCAAGGAGAAAGCATCTTTTAATTCCACAGAGTACATTGCTTCAAAAAACAGTTTCTACCCTGGAAAGATGACTTGAAGAAAAGATGACATTCTTAAAGATGACTTTAAGAAAATTTCCTTTTTCAAACAGACTGTTCTCTAGATATAAGGAGGGTAACAAGATGGAGTCATGCAAAATGTCTGAGGGAGAGCATTCCAGGTAAAGACTAGTGGTATATTTACAGCCCATATGTGGGCAGTACAGCGAGACTGTCATTGATATGTTTTATTTCTAAGAAAGAAAAGCCCGGTGGTTTAGTTAAAGGAAGGTGCACCAGGAGACCAGCTTCAATTTCTTAAATGACATATTTGCTCAAACTCATCCAGTCCGCACTTCGATTTCAATTTTTATTTCTCTACGTTGACATATTAAAGTGTTTCAGGAGGACAGCAGATACGTCTGCTCAAAAGGTTTTTCTTCTGTGACTTGTTTTTTATTTTTTTTGAAGTTAAAGTGGAACTAATTTTATGTTTTCTTCCACCCGTAAAATTTTTCAGTGCTGGTTCCTGCCTCAGTACAGTCCAAGAAAGGAGAACTAATATTTTTTGTAAACTTTCTGTATGTCTGCACAGAAATTAGTGGTTTACCTGGGGTTTGCCAAACTAACCTCCCAAAATAATTGTTCTTTCAAAATTAGGACAAGCTAAGCTGTGTTTGTTTCATAGTTTGTCTTAATATATATACATATATATGTATATATATACACACATACACTCATATATATACATACAATATATGCATATACATACACATATGTATATACAAGCTATGCATGCAAAATTTTCAGCAAGGCAGAAGGTCCATTCTTTTTTATTTCCCTGTGTATGAAGAATGGTCTTCCCTGGTAATGGTTATTTCGGTTTGACATGCAGTTTGCCACAGTAGTAAATCATGTAATGTTGAAATCCAGGCTAAATGAAGGTCCCCAGGGAATTAAGACTATGTCAGCCACGGAATACGCTTATGTTCAAATTTCTCAAAACCATCCAGTCCACCGTCCAGATTACTTCAGGCTTAGGCAGATCATCAGATTTAATAATACACTCTTTTGGAAGCATGAGATTACGTTCGTGAATTTAAATCTTTTTTTTTGCATAAAAAACTATCATTGGAAGGCACTCTTTTAAATGATTGAAATTACATTCCTGGATTTAAGATTTTTTAAAAAAAATAAACCATCTTTGGCAGTTAGACAATTGAAACCTTTGAGAGCCATGGTTCTAAGCGTTAACCCACCCACCTCTCCACATGTACTTCCGTCTCTGCCTGCAGACAGACTCTGTAATAAGGGAATTGCAGCACTGATTTTCACATTGGCTGAATTACTCGTGCCTTGTCAGTCATCCCTTTGTGTGGAGACAAGTCATGGAGATCCTGAGCTCTCTGCCCGGGACCTGGTGGGGGCTGCACCAACACAGCAGAAGGCATGAGAGTGCCCCCACCGTTCATCCTCAGGAGGCCCGGCCATCCTGCCTGGGCACAGACAGGCTCAGTAGCTTGCTGCCACTAGCTCAGACACGGCGGTTACATCACAGGTTATTTATTTATTAATTTTTTGCATTCCCCTGGGCGATGCCGGCTGTAGTTTCTTGGCACCTGCCATGTCCCTGTGGCTCAGATGATAAACACCCTGCCTGAAGTGCAGTAGACCCAAGTTTGATCCCTGGATCGGGACGATCCCCTGGAGAAGGAAATGGGAACCCACTGCCTGGAGAATCCCTTGGACAGAGAAATCTGGTGGGCTGCAGTCCATGGGGTTGCAAAGAGTCCGACACGGCTGAGCGATCCACATTGACACCCGTTTCACCTTCGATGTTTGCACCTCACACTTGGGCAACTGTAGAAAATGGTGGGAGACCCCAGGATGTGGAATCTCTTTAGTCTCCCAAAGAAGAGAGAGGCACTGGCCAGGGCAGCATCATTCACTGCAGGAGAGATTTCTGTGACGTGTCGTCGGGGGAGAAACACGAGGAGAAGGGCAGTGTGGAGACTTGCAGGCAAAACCCCCAGTGAGGGTCTTGCTCCTCCAAGGGCTGCTCCCAGACCAGCAGTGTCTCCCCAAGGAGCCGCTTCGAAATCTAGAATCCCAGCCCTGCCCCAGCCCAGCAAACCAGCATCTGCACCGTTACCCCATCCCTCAGCTTGCTGGAGTTGGGACGGACTGCTTCCTGGTTGGTGATTTCAGTCGTTTCAGCATCAGCTTTCAGGGAGTCCTCTGTGGAGCTGAGGAGAAGGGCTGCCTCTTACTAGTAGCGTGACGGCTTTGTGTCCATTTGGGAAGACAGCAGCATCGGCTCCCTCCAGCAGACACCCCCCCGGGGCAGGCCCCTGAACTCAGGGAGGCAGGCCCGGCTGGCAGCCCCGGGCAGGTGCAGGAAGTGACAGGCTGTACTTTTGAGACATTGCCCAAGGCCCTGTACCAGACCACCTGCTTCCTTGTCCCAAACCTGTGGCCCAGGAACCCCTCACTTTGTTGTTCATTGTTCAGTCCATAAGTCGTGTCCGACTCTTTGTGACCCCACGAACTGCAGGACGCCAGGCGTCCGTGTCCATCAACAACTCCCGGAGCTTGCTCAAACTCATGTCCATCAAGTCAGTGATGCCATCCCACCATCTCATCCTCTGTCGTCCCCTTCTCCTCCTGCCTTCAGTCTTTCCCAACCTCAGGGGCTTTTCCAGTGAGTTGGCTCTTCCCATCAGGTGGCCAGAGGATTGGAGCTTCAGTATCAGTTGCTTAGTTACAGTGAAGGCAATTGACAGTGTGAGACAGTATGAATATGTGGTATTTTTTTTTTTAAAGATTTTTTTTGATGTGGGCCATTTTTTTTTTAAGATTTTTAAACTTTTTACTCTGTACTGGGGTACAGCTGGTTCACAATGCTGTGCTAATTTCAGGTGAACAGCAAAGGGACTCAGCCATTCATATACATGTATCCAAACTCCCGGCCCACCCAGGCTGTGATGTGGACCGTTTTAGAAGTCTTTATTGGATTTGTGACAGTTCTGCTTCTGATTGATGTTTTTATTTTTTTGGCCACGAGGCGTGTGGGATCTTGGCTTCCTGACCAGGGACTGAACCCACATTCCCTGCCTTGGAAGGGGAATTGTTAACCACTGAACGGCCAGGGAAGACCTGATGCACGGACTATTTTAATACCTGAATATTAAGAGAGAACATAAAACCTTTTCTGAAATGCACGCGGTGAATCTGGGTACCCCTTAAATAGCCCCAAACACCAAGTGCCTCCTTGGTTCCTTCAGCTTCCTTTTACTTAAAAGACAAAAGGAAACCTCGTAGTTACCTGGTTATGTTCCTGTTGTGTCGACTAGACAGTGAAGTCTGGAGAGGCAGTGATTGCGTCTGCTTCTTGTTCCAGCTCTAACCTTGCCAGATTCAGCAAGCGAAGCTACATGACTCAGCTAATAAACCTAAAGGTCAGAGAAACAAGGATGTGATGTGGTTTGGATACAGGTATGGCTCATGGTGTATCTGAATCGGGCTTATGTTTTCCCAAGAGGGAGTCCCTTGGACGGCAAGGAGATCAAACCAGCCATTGCTAAAGGAAATCAGTCCTGGATAGTCACTGGAAGGACTGATGCTGAAGCTCCAAAACTTTGGCCGCCTGATGCGAAGAAATGACTCTTTGGAAAAGACCCTGATGCTGGGCAAGATTGAAGGCGGGAGGAGAAGGGGACGACAGAGGATGAGATGGTTGGATGGTATCACCGACCCAATGGGCGTGAGTTTGAGCAGGCTCTGGGAGTTGGTGATGGACAGGGAGGCCTGGTGTGCTGCAGTCGAGGGGATCACAAAGAGTTGGGCACGACTGAGTGACCTTCACTTTCCCTTCGACGGTTCAGATCAGAAGTAGCTCTGTCCTTTTTTGCCATTTCATGAAGTGTGTGGAATGTGCTTTCACAGTTTCTATGTTTCAACACTAGTAATTCTGTTAGTTTTTACTTTTGCTTTCTTTCTGTTTATCCTGCTCATAGGTGTGAAAGGTGTTTCTGTGTTTCCTCCTATTGTTTTTCTCTTGCTGCGTCTTTACTTTAGCCTATATAATAACATGGTTAAAACAACAAGATGTTCTTTATATTAATAAAATGAAATATTAGTAAAATAAAATATAAACCCTAACACTTTGCCACCCCATGGAGTATACAGTCCATTGGATTCTCCAGGCCAGAACACTGGAGTGGGTAGCCATTCCCTTCTCCAGGGGATCTTCCCAACCCCGGGGATCAATCCAGGTCTCTCACATTGCATGGGGATTCTTTACCAGCTGAGCCACCAGGGAAGCCCATTAATCAAATAAAGAATCAAATAACACGAGTGAAGGCCATGGAAGGACCAGTAATGATCGTTCTTTTGCACTAAGGAATTAATTAGTCCAGTGTGTACTCTTGAGATCCCAGACGATTTTAATCTCATTTAGTAGGCTCTTAACAAAATACCATCTCAAATGGACACGTAAATGCTCCCTGGCTCACCTCTCAAATTTAATGTAATCGTTTGCATCTCGTTTCGGTTGCAGTTAGGATAAAGAGCTTCAAACAAAGTTGACGTAAAATGAATGGTGAATCCATTTTTATGTGAGGCACAGCCAAGCATACGTGATAAGGGCTCACATTATGAAGATAAATAGAGCGTCATAGTCATTAGCAGGCAAACCTACGACAGCGAAACAGCTGCGTTCTGATACCAAATACAGCCTGCGTGGCCCTGCAGTTCGTTCTTGTGACCTACTCTGTGGGGTTTCTGTTTATCACTGGTTTTAAGCAGAATGACAGAAGGACATCGATAAATTACTGGACGTATATCACGCGTCTCTGCAGAGAGAGTTCCAGAGTTTTAAAGTTCTTCCCGACTCACCTCGTGGGCCAGCTTTCCTGTCTCGCCCGCACCCCTTCCCAATTTGCAGAGCTTTGACGATCACCTCTTCTGCTCGAGTCCTGATTTATAACATGGTGATGAGATGAGTTGCGCCCGCCCGTGGTTCTAGATCGTAAGTGTGTATCCAGGGCTTGTGAAACACACATCCCAGTACTTTGATCCCCACCCCCAGACCCTCTCATCTGTTGCTCTGGGTTCAGGCTCGGCATTCGCGTTCCCGTTGGGTACCCTGGTGATGTCAATGCTGCCGACGTGGGGAACCACTGTTTAGAGGAGGTAACCTCTGAGGCCTGGATGAGGAGCTCTACTCTAGACTCTTAGCCCAGAGATTGTGTCTGGACTGACCTCGAGGGGCTGGCGTGGCGGGGGTTTAACATGCTGCGGGCTGGATGGCCACCCGTCCATGTGAAGCTTTGGCTGCCTCCGATTCCATCCTTGTTCACGCTTGATTTCGTTCTGTTTTCTCGCTTACTATTCTAAGTCCCTGCATGAACCCAGATTGGTCGATAGCTCTTTGTTGTTGTTTAATGACTACGTACCTTGCAGCCTTAACTAATAGAATTGAAGCCTATGAGATCCCGTGGACTGCAGCCCGCCAGGCCCCTCTGTCCATGGGCTTCTCCAGGCAAGAATACTGGAGTGGGTTGCCATTTCCTCCTCCAGGGGATCTTCCTGACCCAGGGATCCAACTTGGGTCTCCTGCATCGCAGCCAGATTCTTTTCTTTTTTTTTTTTTAATTTTCTTTACTTTATTGTGTTGGTTTTGCCATACAGTGACATGAAACCACCATGGGTATACATATGCTCCCCCTCCAGAACCCCACGCCCTCCTCCCTCCCGATTCCCTCCCCCTGGGTCATCCCGGTGCACCAGCCCGGAGCATCAGCCCTGGGCTGGTGATTGATTTCACATATGATAATTAACATGTTTCAATGCCATTCTCCCATATCATCCCACCCTTGCCCTCTTCCACAGAGTCCACGAGACTGTTCTATACATCTGCGTTTCTTTTGCTGTCTCGCCTGCAGGGTTCTCGTTACCATCTTTCTAAATTCCATATATATGCGTTAGTGTACTGTATTGTTGTTTTTCCTTCTGGCTTACTTCACTCTGGATAATAGGCTCCAGTTCCGTCCTCCCCTGAAGTCAGGAACAAGACAAGGGTGCCCACTCTCACCACTACTATTCAACATAGTTTTGGAAGTCTTGGCCACAGCAGTCAGAGCAGATAAAGAAATAAAAGGGATCCAGATTGGAAAAGAAGAAGTAAAACTCTCACTGTTTGCAGATGACATGATCCTCTACATAGAAAACCCTAAAGACTCTACCAGAAAATTACTAGAGCTAATCAGTGAATATAGTAAAGTTTCAGGATACAAAATCAACACACAGAAATCCCTGGCATTCCTATACACTAACAATGAGAAAACAGAAAGAGAAATTAAGGAAACAATTCCATTCACCATCGAAACAAAAAGAATAAAATACTTAGGAGTATTTCTACCTAGAGAAACATAGACTTATATATAGAAAACTATAAAACGCTGATGAAAGAAATCAAAGAGGACACAAACAGATGCAGCCAGATTCTTTACCGCTTGAGCCAAAAAGGGAGCCCGGCCTGAGGATTAAAGTACAGTCAAATACTTCTGCAATTAGTCAGACAGAAGGCCTTTGAAAGTGGGGGAAAAACAAGCTTCTCAGGTCATTACTCCCTTTTGAAACTGCAAATAATGCCCCTAAAGCTGACCCAATTCTATTTCTCTTAAAATGGAAATCAATCTCCAGATAAAAGAATCTTTAGGGAATAAACAAAGACTTTACACTTCTTTTGACATTAAAAAAAATTGGAGGAACCCCCCCCCCCGCCCCCGCCTTTAAAAACTTTTAATTTTACATTGGGAGTGGGCAGCAAAGGGACTCAGCCATACATAGACATATAGAGAGCAGGCCCTTTCTTGCAACTGATAACTTATAAGAAGGGGCTTTAGTTCTAAATACAAGAGAATTAAATTCTTTTCAAAGATGCTCATAATGTCTTTTGAGTATTGGCATACTTTTCTTCAATAAACCTTTGATAAATGGTAATATCTTCTTGGCCTGGTGTTAGATGTGGCTCACGACATTCAATAAAACTTTGACTCTGGACTCAAAAATGTGAACACTTGGCTTGATAATAGTCATTTACTTTTGGCTATTCAGTGGGACCCTGAAATATGGAGTGTGAACAAGGTTGAGTAATCTGTATGATGGGGATGGGGGGTTGACCCCTGAAAGGAGAGGCAACTGGGAGGTCAGCACAGATGAGCAGCTTGAAGCTACTTAACTCTTGGCTGAGGCTGAGCCCCTTGTTTGTGGCTCAGGAGATCTGTTGCCTGCTTGTCATTCACTCATTCTGTGCCCCTGGCCACCTTGGATTTCTACAAAGGTGGCATCCTGAACTTCCAGAATGATAGAATATGTCCTGGAAAATTGCACGTGCTCATATGTGACAAAGTAACACTTTTTAAACGGAGGGTTTGGTCAATCCCTGAGGCATTTCTCAGGAGTCCTGTATGAATGCTGAAATGCCTTCTGAAATCTGAAGTCCCGTTTCTTTCTTTAAAAGAAAACAACAGTCTGTATTTCCCAATGTTTGAATCAAGAAATCTTTGGAAGGAATATTCTGTGCATCTTACTGGATTTGGTGGCTCTTTCAAAAGTTTTTTGAATGGAATTCCAGTTCTGCAAGAGGCCAAATCAAGGGCAAAGAATTCCTGAAAAATAAAGGTTTGGGTTGTACTGCATGTTACACTGTCATAGACCATTTAAAAAATGATGTGTCTACAATATATGGATAAGGATAAGATGGGGACTTCAAAAAAATTTTTTTTTTTAATTTTTGAATGCAGGTACTTTACGGCATTGGGTTAAATTCTGCTGCACGGCGAAGTGAATGGCCTATACGTGTACATATATCCCTCTTTTGTGTTCCCTTCCTGTTGAGGTCTCTGCAGAGCTTTGAGAAGAGCTCCCTGGGCTATACAGCAAGTTCCGTTAATTATCTATTCCATGCAGGGTATCCGTCGTGGATGTATGTCAATCCCAGTCTCCTAATTAATCCCACTCACCTCCCTGCCACAGGTTTGTTCTCTATGTTGATCTCTCTCTGTTTCTACCTTGTAAAGAAGAATCTCTGTACCAATTTCTTTTCTTTTTCGGTAAATTAAAACAAGGGTTAGGGTGGAAAGCCTATGGGTGGCGTTGGTCTCTTCAGAAGCCTTTCGTCGCTGTGGTCAGCGTCTGTGCAAGTTTTAAGAGAATCCGGTCTCTGATTTCTAAACTCAGAGACTCGCAACCTATTTTAGCAGCTTCCCTAGAAGTTGAACCCGGGGAGGGAGGGAGGCCAAGAGAGGTGACAGACTGGTTTCCTTCGTGCTCAAGTCTGTCACCACACTGGGTGTGGGCTCTTCCAGAACTTTCTCAGGAAGCAAGAGTAAACTTATCCAAAGGAATAGCATAGACATGGGCAAGGACAGCTTGAAAACGTCAACCATATGGGAAGACTGGGTTTAATCTAATATGGGGAAGATAGACGGTGCCATTCACAGACACATGACTGTCATTTGCTTGAGCTCTGACTTGATAGCTGGTGGCGTGTGAAATGTTCTTCAGCTCTGTCTTTCTTTTTTTCTTTAAATTTAAATTTTTAGAAATGTAAAATTTTTTAATTTTGTTAAATGTAAAAATTTTGAATTTTTTTAAATGTAAACCTTTTTTATTTTTAAATGTAACAATTTTTCATTTTTTTAATGTAAAAATTTTTTATTTTTAATGTAAATTTTTAAATTTTAATGTAAAAAAATTTTTGTTTTCTAATGTAAATTTTACAATTTTTTTAATGTAAATTTTTAAAATTTTTTTAAATGTAAATTAAAATAAATTTTTAAAACATACAAATTTCTTAATTAAAAAATTAGGTATTTATTTGACTGCACCAGGTCTTAACTGTGTCACGTGAACACTTGGTTTCAGCCTGTGGGATCCATTTCCCTGACCAGGGATGGACGCTGAGTCTGCTGCTTTGAGAGCCTGGAATCCTGGCCAGTGGACTACCAGGGCAAGTCCCATCAGCTCCTAAATATGTTCTAAGGTCCCAAATTATTCTTCCCAAGGCAACTTTCTCAGAGAGTGAGGGTGGGGGGCGGGGAAGAGACAGAGCTTTCTATTTTAGCAACAGGACTAGGTTCTCAGCGTACTTGTGACTCAAATGAAACTTTCCCAAGCACAACCAAAATAGCTCCCACAGAGTTTCAGATGATGAGAATCAAGCCCAGATGGTCTGGACCGAAAATATTAAATCCGATGCTGTTACTATGGTCAAGCAAGATGACATATTTGCATTTTTTTCCCCCTGATTTGATTTAAAAGTAGTCTTTTTAAGAAATCCTCCTGCTTCAGAATATCTTTTCCACTGCTCCCTTAAGTGCCTGAATTTTCCTCCCTGAGTCATGCAAGTGGGTAAAGAAATTGAACTTTTAGAAGACTCTTATTTGATAATAACTATGCCTGCAGTGTGGACGTGATAACATCTGAAAGTATCCAGTACTCCAGCCACATGAAGTGTTTACTGCGCAGCCAGGAAGTACTGAAAGAATGGTGTGGAGTCCATTTGAATAGACCTGGGATGTGAAAGCTCTCCGTGTTCATAAGGACCAGTTTTCTAGCTCTAAAATGTTGGATTGGCCAAAAGTTGATTCAACTTTTCCCGTAAGATGTATATGGGAACCTAACATTACATGCAGGAACCTGATCGAACCTTTTGGCAAGGCCAGTGATAGCTAGATTACATGTCTCCTAGCTTCTCAGTCTCCTCTGTATATTTCCTCAATTGATAACGAGTAGCCTCGTGCTGTTGGGCTTCCCTGGTGGCTCAGCTGGTAAAGAATCCGCCCAAAATGCGGAAGACCTGGGCTAGATCCCTGGGCTGGGAAGATTCCCTTGGAGAAGGGAATGGCTACCCACTCCAGTATTGTGGCCTGGAGAATTCCATGGGCTACAGTCCATGGGGTCTCAAAGAGTCGGATGCAGCTGAGCGACTTTCACTTTCAGCCCTACACTCTAAGCCTGGCAGAGTTGGCAGGGTGATTCCCATCTATTTAAGTCAGAAGGGTCGTGCCCGGGATTCCCGAGTAAGCAGGTGTGTTCTTGCATGAGAAGGTTGGATGGCATCACCCACTCAATGGACATGAGTTTGAGCAAACTCTGGGAGTGAGTGAAGGACAGGGAGGCCTGGCGTGCTGCAGTCTATGGGGTCACAAAGAGTCGGACACGACTTAGCAACCAAACAACAACAGCAAGGCTTTTTAAAGTGTATCTGTCCGATATCTCAGGTTTCCTTACTTTGTGGCTAACTCCAGAAAATATTGCTCATCTAAGAGTCCCTTGGACTGCAAGGACATCCAACCAGTCCATCCTAAAGGAAATCAGTCCTGACTATTCACTGGAAGGACTGATGCTGAAGCTGAAGCTCCGATACTTTGTCCACCTGATGCGAAGAGCTGACTCACTGGAAAAGACCCTGATCCTGGAAAAGACTGAAGGCAGGAGGAGAAGCGGACGACAGAGGGCGCATCACTGACTCAATGGATGTGAGTTTGAGTAGGCTCCGGGAGCTGGTGAAGAACAGGGAAGCCTGTTGTGCTGCAGTCTGTGGGGTCTCAAAGAGTTGGACATGACTGAGCGACTGAACTGGATTGCCAAAGAGCAGGAAGAGAACCTTCCTGAGCTTCCCCAACTGGTGAAAGAAGAGAGGGTGAACCAAGTATCTTGATTGCTCTTCTCATCCTGGCAGTTCTGAGTAAATACGATCTCTTGGCTCCAGAGGGGGAAGAGAGAGTGGAAATGAAGGGACCCCCCCACCCCGTGACCCAGGAGGAGCAGGTGAACTCTGGACATGGTGGGGTTCTGAGCCAGGAAAGGCCGGGTCACCTGGCAGTCTCTGCCTCTGTGTGACCACACCGTCTGACACAGCCTCACACACGCAGGGCCATCTTTTTCTCCTCTTCTCTCTTTGGTTCATCACGAGTGAATGTCTTTGGGACCTGTTTGGGGCTTCACCTCCATTCATAATCTGCTCTCTCTTTAAAAAAAAAAAAAAAAAAGCCTATTCAGCTGTGCCGAGGTTTAGCTGTGGCACGTGGAATCTAGTCCCCTGACCAGGGATCGAAGTAGGGCCTCCTGCCTGGGGAGAGCAGAGTCTCAGCCACTGGCCCACCCTGGAAGTCCCCATAAAGTGATGCTTTTACTGATCAAACCAGGAGTCCGTGTCTCTACAGTGGTTGGAAGACCAAAGAGAATCACCCCGAGTGGTTGTAGGCAGCTTGGACACCTCCCATGAACTACGTGTGTGAAAGGAAACGCACAACGGAACTTAGTGGCAGACCACAGTCAGTTCTGGGCAGCGCACGCGGGGTCCAATCTCAGCCATTAACTGTGAGAATCTGACCATACACAGTGGGTGTGATGGACAGTGTGTCTGCCTGTGTCCTGTCCCTGGCTGTCCGGCCCCCTTGCTGGGGAATCTAGACCACACATGTGAGTCTGCTTGGACTTGGCACTTGCTGAGGTGAAGCTACGTCTGAGGGTCAGTGTTTATTAGTTATGGGAAACCTCAGCGTTCCCAGAAGTGAGCCCCACCCCAGCTGTGAGGAAACAGAGCTTAGCTTCTGCCGGTCAGGGGGGAGCACTGCAGAGACAGAACGCGTAGCCGAGGGGTGAGGCATACGTGGAAGGCGAGACACGTCTTTGTTAACTATCATCTCTCCTGTTGCCAAGCCCGCCTCGTCCGGGAACACTCTGGAAGTAGGTTACAGGGTTAGGACTCCCAACTTCAAGTGTGCAGGGGGCTTCCCCGGTGGCTCAGTCGGTAAAGAACCCACCTGCAATGCAGGAGACTCAAGTTCGATCCCTGGGTTGGGAAGATCTGGAAAAGGAGACGGCAACCCACTCCAGTATCCTCGCCTGGAGAATCCCATGGTCACAGGAGCCTGGCGGGCTACCATCCGTGGGGTCACAGAGAGTCGGACATGACTGAGCACGCACTCTGCCTTCTCAATACAGAAACCGGGGGCCCTGGCAGTCTTCCTTCTGGGGTGATGACACCCTCCCCGACCCCGCCATGTGGCTGCCTCCCCGAGAATACCCTCCAGGTGGGCACCAGTGGCCCTTTCCCTGCTGGCCGCCGGTCAGCAGCTCCTTCACCCGCATTGCAGTTGAGGGCCTGCCGTCTGCCCAGCGACTTCGGTCAGACCACCTCTGGTCTGACCGAACCAGCAGGCGTCTCCGCTGACTGGTGACAGCTGTAAACTCTTTCCTGGTTTGGTCTTTCTTGGGTTCTCTCCCGGAGACCCTCCCGTATAGGGTTTCCACTTGTTAATTACAGTTCATGCTGCTTTACCGGGTTAACCTACTACATGGCTTACAGCACCGTTTGCACCAGAGCTCTGCAGCATTCCGTCCTCTGGGGGGGATCACATTTTGCTGGGTCACGCGTCACCTGGGGGGCCATCAAGGTCATTCCTGTTTGATTGGCTGTTAGAAATGACGCTGCTGTGAGCTGCTGTCTCCGTCTGGACACCTTTTTTTCGTCTCTCTTGGGTGAACACGTAGGACTTCAGTTGCTGCATAACGTGGTACGTTTATGTCGATCAACGAACGTGAGTTTGCGCAAACTCCGGGAGATGCTGAAGGACGAGGAAGCCTGGAGCCCTGCAGTCCGTGGCGTCCCAAAAGGTCAGACAGGACTTAGCGACTAATCCACAGCAACAGTGGTACATCTATATTTACCCTTTTTGAGAAACCGCCCGTGGTGGGAAGGAAGAACTAGGCGCGGTCCAAAACGGCTGCAGACCTTTTCCTTCCCGCCAGCGTTGTATGGCAGCTGGCTCCGGTACTCTTGCCTGGAAAAGCCCATGGACAGAGGAGCCTGGCAGGCTACAGTCCTCTGGGTCGCAAAGAACCGGACACGACTGAGCAACTTCACTATGACTCTCAGCGCTGTGTGAGGGTTCTGATTTCTCTACATCCCCATCAACATTTGTTGCAGTTCACCTTCTTTGATTATAGCCTTTCCAGAATACTTTAGTCCCGAAATTCAGCATTATTTATTAACGGCAAAAAATGAAGGCTGGGTGAAACATTCTGAATTGTGTCTCCATCGTTGAAGAAATAGCGAGGCCTTAACTACTGTCTGGTTCATTTCTTGATCGAAAGCTAAAGGCTTGATGTTTTGGGGTCTGCAGTCATGGAAACAGGCTCTTTTCTTGATGCTGTGGCACCCCAGGAAATGGGAGCCAACTGATGGTTTCTGTTGGCCCCAAAGCAACAGAAAATTCTATTTTCGAGAGAGAATGCAGACGTCAATAAAATGGAAGAAAGCTTTAAGCCAAAAGACAATTTGATTTTGTGGCTTCTTATATGAAAGTGATTTTTTTCTTTTTCCTTTTGTTACGACAGGAGCTTTAAAACTCATCATTTGTTCCAAAAACAACATTTAATTATTGTTTTCTGGGCTGTATATCTGAGTTCAGTACAGCTCCAAGGGGTAGAGAAATAACTCTGTTTCTGCTTGTAGTCCAGGGAATCTCTCTCCTGGCTGTGGTTCAGATTTCCTGTTTTTGCTCAAGAATGGTTGAAATTCTGGCAGTTCAATCAGGTTCAAATTATGTGAGAGTAGCGCTTGCCTTCTCCTTGCAACTCAAGGCTTTGAATTCCCACCCACTCTTTCTTGGCCTAAACCGCCCTCCTCATCAGGCTAAAGGGCTGTAAGTCTTTTCAACAAGACTAAGATAAGAGAAAAGCTGGACTCGGAGAGAAAACCTTAGAAACTCTGCCATTTAAGTTAGATTTTTGCTAAGATGCTCAGATCGCAGGCCCCACGGTCCTCAAGGATGGCGCTACAACCTGACGATAATAATCTATAGATTAAAAAAAAAATACCCAGCACTTTGGAAGCTGTTATTTAAATCTTTTTTTAAAATTTCTAACTACGTTAAACATTAGACAGCAAGTCTAGATATAAACACAGATTTTTGTGGTAATGGAAACTTCCTAACACAGTAATGGGCTTCCCTGGTGGCTCAGATGGTAAAGAATCTGCCTGCAATGCAGGAGACCTGGGTTTGATCGCTGGGTCGGAAGGATTCCCTGGAGGAGGGAATGGCAACCCAGTCCAGTGTTCTTGTCTGGAGAATCCCGTGGACAGAGGAGCCTGGTGGGCTGCAGTCCATGAGGTTGCAAAGAGTAATGCCTCCTGATTTATAGTTACTTTGCTCTGTGACATTGAAGTATCTTGTCAATTCTTTGGGGCATCTGGACTTTAGTATGTACATATGCCAGTAATATTTAAAAGAGTTTGTAACAGTATATAATTCTTAGTACAGAGCACGTTAGCGTAACTCTCCATTGAATGAGAACTATCAGATTTCAAAAAATAATGGCTGTTTTATGCAACCAATATGTCACTTAGCAAATTGGTCATTTCAATATGATCCTTTTATATGTATTCATATAAATACCTAAAAGAAATTGGATATGTGTGTATACATTAAATATGTTTTATATACATATGTATGTATATCTGACACAACTTAGTGAGTAAACAACGTCTCTATAAATATGTGTGTGTGTGTGGATACCAAGATAAATGTAACATTTAGATTTTAATGGAAATATTCTACTGATTTGTAAATAGTGCTGTTTACTCTAGTTACAGATATTTGCCTGGTTTATTTAAAAACTCACTTTAGGTATAGCTGATGTTTGTTCAGTATAAAAAAAAATTACTCTCTAGGTGTTGCGTCATTCGTTTTTACCGAAAACATTGCAGGAGTTTGGGCAGAGGAGACATTGTTGTTTGAAGGTAGGACTTTGGTTGTATGACACACAGAAAGGAGACATTTGTAATATAGGTGGTTAGTTCAGAATGTGTGTGTTTTGAGGAATGAGGATTCAAAACAGCATGACCTCAGCGTGTTTTAACATTCCGTGAAGGTGATGAAGTCGTGCGGGTCAGGGCACCCGAACCATATTTCAGAGGCACATGTGCGGGTCAGGGCACCGAACCATATTTCAGAGGCACATTTCTGCTCGGCGAAGAGCGTCTTAAAAAGCTCCGGGCTTATGTCCATTCATCTGTTTCTCCACCTCCTGGTTGGAAAATCGCATCATTAACGTTATAATCACAGAACGCAGAAGCAGCTTGTACTTTGCACAAAGTACCGTTTGATTGAGACAGCAGTATTATTTTAGGAGAGAGGTTTAGTCAGGAGCTGAAACGAGTTCTGTGAGGAAGGCACAGCCTGGAAAATAGATGACATTATGTGTCACGTTCCTTGTTGCCATTCAGTGACTAATTCACGACTGACTCTTTGCGACCCTGTGGACTGCAGCCCGCCAGGCTCCTCTGTCTTCCACTGTGTGCCTGAGTTCGCTCAGATTCATGTCCATTGAGCTGGTGATGCCATCCAGCCATCTCATCCTCTGTCGTCCCCTTCTCCTCCTGCCTTCAATCTTTCCTAGCATCAGGGTCTTTTCCAATGAGTCAGTTCTTCCCATGAGGTGGCCAAAATACTGGAGCTTCAGCGTCAACATCAGTCCTTCCAATGAACACTCAGGACTGATCTCCTTTAGGATGGAATGGTTGGATCTCCTTGCTGTCCAAGGGACTCTTTAGGAAAAAAAATCTACTCCCGTTGCTTCTTGACCTGCATACAGGTTTCTTGGGAGACAGGTAAGATGGTCTGCTACTTTCATTTCTTTAAGAATTTTCCACAGCTTGTTGTGATCCACACAGTGAAAGGCTTTAGTGTAGTCCACGAAGCCAAAGTAGATGTTTTCCTGGAATTCTCTTGCTTTCTCTATGATCCATTGGATGTTGGAACTTTGATCTCTGATTCCTCTTTTCTAAGTCCAGCTTATACACCTGGCCCTTCTCAGTTCATGTACTGCAGAAGCCTGGCTTGAAGGATTTTGAGCATAACCTCACTCGATTGTAAAATGAGTACAATTGTGCGGTAGTTTGAAAACTCTTTGGCACCGCCCATCTTTGGGATTGGAATGAAAACTGACCTCTTCTGGTCTTGTGACCACTGCTGAGTTTTCCAAAATTGCTGGCGTATTGAGCACAGCACTTTTACAGCATCATCTCTTCAGATTTTTAAGTAGCTAAGCTGAAATTCCACCACTCCGCTAGCATTGTTCGTAGCGACTGTTCCTAAGGTCCACTTGACTTCACGCTTGAGGACGTCTGGCCCCAGGTGAGTGACCACACCTCTGTGCTTCTCTAGGTCTTTAAGACCTTTTTTGTATCGTTCTTCGGTATATTCTTGCGACCTCTCCTTAAATCTCTTGTGCTTCTGTTAGGTCCTTGCTGTTTCTGTCCTTTTATCACGCCCATCCTTGCACAAAATGTTCCTTTGATGTCTCCAGTCTTCTTGAAGAGATCTCTCATCTTCCCATTCTATTGTTTTCCTCTTTCTCTTTGCATTGTTCATTCAGAAGGGCTTTCTTACCTCTCTCTGCTTTTCTCTGGAACTCTGCCTTCCGTGGGATAGACACGGAAGAGAGATGCAAAGACTTTATGGCGAGTGAAACAGAAGAGCTCAGGAAGGCACCTCCTCCCCTTGGTGGCAGGCTTTGGGGTCATAATATTAGAGGTCTGAGGACCAGGAGGGAGAAGGGGAAGCAGTTACAGAAGACCAGACCCCAGAACGGGGATGAGTACGCAGCGGGTTCATCTATTCCTGTTAGAACCAGCTCCACGGAGGTTTACACCAGAGTCCATGGACCACCTTCAGGGAGTGACCATTCATGCCCAGGGCTTCACACGTGGCTGGGGTTGGTGTGGTATTTTGTGCTAGTCTCCTGGGTGCTGGTGAGTGTCTCCACTGTGTGTTCACTCAGGACGCAAGTATTTACCAGGAGCCTTTGAGAAGCATGGCCCTTTTCTCCCTACTCCCCAGCAAGGCCTGGGTTCTAGATGTTTCAATGTATACTAGTCGCTCAGTCGTCTCCCACTCTTTGTGACCCCCATGGACTGTAGCCCGGCTAAATGGGATGAAGCTTACATCCATCAGATTCTCCAGGCAAGAATACTGGAGTGGGCTGCCACGCCCTCCTCCAGGGGATCTTCCCTGACCCAGGGATCGAACCCCGGTCTCCTGCATTGCAGGCAGATTCTTTCCCATCTGAGCCCCCAGGGAGCAAACAAAGATCTGCTGTATCTGGTAGTGAGGAGAGCTGTATAAACAGGGACTGCTGGGTAGGGAGCTGAAGGTGGGCCCGTGGGGACTGAGAAATGTCAGGTTTCCCAGGGCATCCAGGAGGGGAGCCAGGAGGAGGCGTCAAGAGGAGAGTCGTGTAGACGGCCAGCCCAGGGCTTGTGGCCCTTTTGTTCCCACTGAACTAGCCGAGAAGGCAGCAGAGGGGTGTCAGTAGAGATGGATGAGGATGGACTCAGGTTTTACCAGGATTACTCTGACTTGAGGGCAGGGGGTGGGGTGAATGTGGCGACAGTGATAATGGAACAGTGTAGGTAGGAGGTACGGATGGCCCAGACCTTCCTCACCAGACCTTCCTCACAAGGAGACCCTTCCAGAGTCAGAGGAGCTGCTATGAGGTCCAGGAAAGCAAAACCGTTTTGGATTAAGCTGAAAGCTAGAGATCCGGCTTATTTCAGCATATTGCAGACGTGGAGACAGAAAGATGGCCTAGTCCTGAAAGTGGAGTGAAAGGGAAAGTCGCTCCGTCATGTCCGGCTCTTTGCAGTCCATGGAATTCTCCAGGCAGAATACTGGAGTGGGTAGCCTTTTGCTTCTCCAGGGGCTCTTCCCAACCCAGGGATCGAACCCTGGTCTCCTGCATTGCAGGTGGATTCTTTACCAGCTGAGCCACAAGGGAAGCTCAGGAATACTGGAGTGGGTAGCCTCTCCCTTCTCCAGGGGATCTTCCCGACCCAGGAATTGAACCTGGGTCTCCTGCATTGCAGGCAGATTCTTTACCAACTGAGCTACCAGGGAAGCCCTGCCTTTTCCTTAAAAAAAAAAAAAAAAAACTATTGGATAGTTTGTATTTACCCTAAACCTATATATAGTTTGTATATAACCTATACAGACATAGTTTATGTTTCAGCTATGTCTGTGTGTGTGTCCAAGTCTGAGTGTGTGTTTTGTGTCAGAGGAGATAGAAACATA
This sequence comes from Antilocapra americana, assembly GCA_007570785.1. Classification (NCBI taxonomy): domain Eukaryota; kingdom Metazoa; phylum Chordata; class Mammalia; order Artiodactyla; family Antilocapridae; genus Antilocapra; species Antilocapra americana. The sequence continues at coordinate 1,082,541 of ML664230.1, read as the reverse complement.
CCTTTTCCTAGTGGGGTGTAGCTGTGTCTCCTCTTACACAGAACGCACACTCGGTCTCAGACACACACACACACACACACACACATAGTTGAAACATAAACTGGATTACTTTATAATGTCCTGGTTAGACAGAGACTATCCATTAGTTTTTTATTTCAGTTTTCATTGGCGTGTAGTCGATTTACACTGTGGTGTTAGATTCTGCTGGACGACATCGTGAACCAGCTCTGCCTGTGCGTATATTCCTTCTTTTTGTAGATTCTTTTCCCATATAGGTCATTGTATAGTATTGACTCGAGCTCCCTGAGCCATACAACAGGTCCCATTACTTAGGTGTTTTATATATAGAAATGTGTGTATGTCGATCCCAGGCTAATTTCTCCCTCTCCGTCCCTTACCTTCTGATAACCAGAAGTTTTGTTTTTCACATCTGTGATCCTGTTTGTAGTTTGTCCGTTCATTTGCATCAGTTTTTTTTTTTTTCGATTCCACATACACGAGATATCATATGATATCTGTCTGTCTCTCTCTGACGTACTTCACACAGTATGACAGTCTCGAGGCCCACCGGTGTTGCTGCATATGGCATTATTTCATCATTGTTTTACAGTGAATAATATTCCGTGGTCTATGTGTACTACATCTTTATCCGTCGTTCCTCTGCTGATGGACGTTGAGGCTGCTTCTACATCTTGGATATTGTGAACAGTGCCGCTGTGAATATTGAGGCACATCGGTCTTTTCAAGTCATGGTTTTCCCAGGAGTGGAATTACTAGATCACGTGGTAGCTCTATTTTCAGTTTTTTAAGGAAGCCCTGTACTGGTCTTCACGACGACCGTATCAGTTCACATTCCCACCACCAGGGTGAGAGGGTCCCCCTTTCTCCACACCCCCTCCGGCATTTATTGTTGTAGGTTTTTATTGATGATGACCATTCTGACCGAGATCTGAGGGTACGCTGCACTCTAGTTTTGACTTGCGTCTCTTGAATAGCTAGCAGTGTGAAGCGTCTTTTCATGTGCTCTTCCTAACCATCTGTATGTCTTCTTTGGATGAATGTCTATTCAGATCTTCTGCCCAGATTTGACTGGGTTGTTTGGTTTTTTTCATACCACATGAGCTGTTGTGTATATTTTGGATACTGTGAAAATCACTTACTCGTGTCCGTCTCTTTGCGACTCCGTGGACTGAAGTCCATGGAATTCTCCAGGCCAGAATACTGCAGTGGGTAGCCTTTCTCTTCTCCAGTTTTGGGGATTAGTCCCCTGTTGTTTGCTTCATTTGCAAATATTTTCTCCCATTCTGAAGACTGTCTTTGCATTTTGTGTTAATGCTTTCCTTTGGGGTGCAAAAGCTTTTGAGTTTGATTAGGTGCAGTTTGCTTACTTTCATTCCTCCAGGAGGTGGATCACAGAAGATCTTGCTGCCACTTATGTCCAAATATTTTACGGTTTGTATGGAAACACAAAAGACCAGAAGTAGGCAAATGAATCTTGAGAAAGAAAAAAGGATCTAGCGGAATCAGACTCTGTTACTTCAGAGCCACAGTCATCAAAACAATGTGGTCCTGGCACAAAAACAGAAGCACAGGCCCACGGGACATGATAGAAAGCCCAGAGATAAACCCGTACACCCCGTGGTCACCTAACCTATGACAAAAGAGGCAAGAACATACAGTGGAGAAAAGACAGTCTCTTCAAGAAGTGCTGGGAAACTTGGACAGCTACGTGTCAAAGAATGAAATTAGAATACCCCCCTAACACCATACATAAAAATAAACTCATAATGAATTAAAGGCCTAAATACAAGGCCAGATACTGTAGGACTCTTACGTTAGTTGCTCAGTCGTGTCTGACTCTTTGCAACTCCCATGGACTGTAGCCCACCAGGCTCCTCCGTCCATGGAATTTTCCAGGCCAGAATACTGGAGTGGGTTGCCACTGCCCTCTCCAGGGGATCTTCCCAGCCCAGGGATTGAACCCAGGTCTCACACACTGCAGGCAGACTCCTCACCATCTTGGGGGACAGTATAGGCCGGACATTGTCATAAATTGCAGCAAGATCTTCTTTGATCCCCAAGTTGAGATATAAGGTTTGGAATTGAGCCTGCCTACAAACGTCTGGAGTGTCGTCATTTGGGTTCATTGAACACCTTATCAACTCTTATACTTCTCTGGGTGTCCTTTGATGAGTCCAGAGCAAACATAATTTCTCTCTTTCTGGTGGTAGATGCTGGGGACTCAGGTGTTGGCACGTGATTTATGAGAAGTGACATCTTGGAACAAAGACCACTTCCAACCCGAGCCGCACTCCTGGCCCAACTGGGCTTGAACACACAAAACGTGAGTGAGCTGGGCATGGCGGTGTTGTCCCGATCACAAGGGAGGGAGGCCCGTCTTCCCATTGTCCCCTCCCAGGTCCCACTGACTTCTCCCCACACACACACAGTCTGAACCCTGGGGGACCGCCACGGCGCTCATTTGCGATCATGGCCGCAGTGGTTTATCTGGATTCCCTTGAATCAGAATATGTACGGTAAAGATGTCTTTCTGCAAAGCAGTTGCAGGGAGGCCAAAAAGGAACTGTCAGCTATGACAGGAAAGAACCTGAGGGTAGCTGTGTTGATGACTCGGGGGCGCCACAGAGCGGGAGACAGGAGCTCTCCAGCCTGGGGCCTGAAATTGGTACCCACAGGCCATGTGCTCTGGGATGAGCTTGTCCACCACTGGGCAGCCCAGGTCTTCTGGGTCGGACACAGACGTATGAACCTCTGTATCGTAAGGCTGCCCTGAGGCTGAAATGAAATCAGCAGGGCCTGGCATCCGGCATGACGGAGGTCCCATGTATACACCCATCAACTTGCCAAACTCATTATTATCCTGAGGCCTCGCCAGTATTGTTAGCTGTTTCCTCATTTTGTGAGTTCTTCAGGTGAGCCTTCAGAGACGAGAAAGTTGTACAAACTGTCACACACGGACGCTAATTAACCACAACCTCATCTTGTATATAAGTTTACTGCCACTTGTAAAGAAGTGAATTAATTAACCACAAACACATCTTGTGAGTTAGTTTACCGCACCTTGTAAACAAGTCAGTTAATTAACCATGGGCTGTACAGTCCAGGGGATTCTCCAGGCCAGAATACTGGAGTGGGTAGCCTTTCCCTTCTCCAGGGGGATTTTCCCCGACCAGAAATCGAACTGGGGTCTCCTGTATTGCAGGCAGATTCTTTACCAGCTGAGCTACTAGGGAATTCAATTAACTGTAAGTAGAAAATAAAGTGTTTTTAGTAGAAAATGGCTAGTTTTTTTTTTTTAATACAAAATGCATTTCAGCTATGAACTATTAATATAGAAGTGACACTGTGTATCACTGACAATATTGTATCACAGCAATACAGTATTGTATTTTTTTTTTAGCCTGTTGAATCCTCATAAGCTTCCCTGCACATCAGAAGCACCCAGAGTGTTAATGGTGGAGAGCTGGGTGCACCCCCAGATTTCCTGATTCTGTCAGTCTGTGTAGGGCACGATCAATCCTATTTACAAACGTTCCCCAAGTGGTGCTGATGCCATTGCTCCAGGGACCACATTTAGAGAAGCATTTAATATCAAGAAACATTTTTACTCTTGTTTCCGTGATATCCCTCTTTGTGGCTGAAGACTAATTTCAGTGAAATCAAACATATCGTTGTTGCTGTTTAAACTGTATGTGTGCATTAATTCTGTCGTCTGCATCTCCTAAACGGTGCAAGGAAAAGGATTAAAAGGTCAGAGGGAGTTTGGGAACATGAGAAAAATAACTGGTACCCGTAGGCCACGTGCTCTGGGATGAGGTCGTCCACCACGGGGTGGCTAGTTAAGGACACCTAGTCCTATCACGGGCATCTGTCTGGAAGGAACGTTATTTGGACAACAGTAAATACCCCGAGGGGTCCAGCTGTGGGGAAACTCCCTAGATTGTGAACCTTCTGCCTCGTGCAGAAATGGATGAAAACGTCTATGTCCATGGCCAGGCTTTCTGTCTCTCGGCAAACACATTAGCAATAGTGAGATAACTAAGCCCAGTTCCTTTCGGGGTGATATATCTGCCTCCGTCAAGGGGAAGGGGAAAATCTTGGTTCCCTATTGAAATTTCGGTTGCCCCTTATTAAAGAGACAGCTTGAAAATTCCCGCCAGTCTTAGCCAGACCCAGAGGCTGTTAAAGACACCTGGCCCACGTTAAGGACACTTCTCCTGTACCGAGAGAGTGTTTACTCTGGAGGCAGGCTCGTTGTCTGCCCCAAGAGGTGGAAAACAGCTATCTGATTTGCTAACTGTGGTTTAGGGGTCCAAACTTGGCTTGTTCAGCTAATGCAGGGGGCTTGAAGTGGGGGCACCCCATTTTTGTAGTAACACACACAGCCTGTGGCCACATCACAACAAATTGTTGGGAAACCACCTTAATTTAACTCAGTGGACATGAGTTTGAGTCAACTCCAGGAGTTGGTGAAGTCCATGGGGTCACAAAGTCGGACACAACTGAGGGACTGAACTGAACTGACTGACCTTAGCTTAAACTATCCCTGGTGACCTGACTTGGATTTTGTTTTTCTTCTGGTGTTCTGGCGGAAACTGCTTATTCAAGCTGTCGTTAATTCTGCTTGCTTAAACCTCTGCGATTGGATTCCTGTAGTGAATGTCTTTCGTAAAGGAAATCAGTCCTGAATATTCATTGGAAGGACTGATGCTGAGGCTGAAACTCCAATGCTTTGGCCACCTGATGCGAAGAACTGACTTATTGGAAAAGACCCTGATGCTGGGAGAGATTGAGGGCGGGAGGAGAAGGGTTCGACAGAGGATGAGATAGTTGGATGGCATCACCGACTCAATGGACATGAGTTTGAGTAAACTCTGGGAGTTGTTGATGGACAGGGAGGCCTGGTGTGCTGCAGGCCATGGGGTCGCAAAGAGTCAGACTGAGCAACTGACCTGAACTGAAGTAATCCCCACTATACACCTGAGGAGAAGGCAGGTTGCATTTGAAGGACTTTGAGTAGAAAATCACGAATCAGGGGTGACTTTCAACAGGATGGACCCCCAGCAAGGGTGGGGGTAGATTCCTTAGTACCTAAGCATTGTTATATTTTTTTCAGTCCTTTTTAACCATCTTTTCTTTTAACCTTTTGGCTGGGCTGGGTCTTCATCACCTTTGCATGGGCTCTTCTCCAGTTTGGGGAAGCCAGGGCTCACTGGAGACCGGCAGCGCGTGGGCTTCTCGTTGCGGCGGCTCCTCTTGTTGCCGAACACTGGCTCTGGACCCTCAGATTCCGTATCTGGAGCACACAGGCTTGATAGCTGTGGTGTGTACAGGCTCCAAGCATCCTTGCTCCGAGGCACAGTGGGATCTTCCTGGAGCAGGGGTGGAACTGAAAGGTGGTTGCTGAACCACGAAGAGACGCCAGGATTCTTGGGCCTCTGGAGGAGAAACGTTCAACCTGGGGCCAGAGACGAGGCATGATCGCTCAGAGCTTTTGTGTAATAAAGTTTTATTAAAGTATAAAGGAGATAGAGAAAGCTTCTCACATAGGCATCAGAAGGGGGCAGAAAGAATACCCGCCTGCTAGTTTTTAGCTGGATGTTATATAGTCACTAGCAGTCTGTTAATGAAGGAAAGGAATGTCTTAAAAACTCAGAGAATGGCCCCAGGCCCCTCATCCATAAGATGCATTTTGGGATAATCTTGGCACCATCCTGGGCCATAAAACGACTTGAATCTGGTATATAGGCAGGTTACCATACAAATAGTTTCCTTTACATAGATTAGGGGAACAATGTCTGAGTATTATACTGGTTTGTCAGGTCGGTTCTGAGCCATCCGGCGGACTTGAAGGCAGGGTCTGGGGTAAATGCATAGTACATTAACATAGCTTAAGACAAACATCTCCATAAGAAAAATGCATTGGTTTCCTCAAGGTTTGAGAAAAGTTAACTTCAGGTGGAACCAGGTGTCGTTATGGCAACACAGAATTTTAAGAGACACCTCTTTTTAGAATTGTATAGAGAAGGGAGAAAAATACATCCCTAGTTTGTTTCCTCCTGCCACTTAAGAGAGAGAGAAAAAACATGTGACAGTTGCGGCCTATTTCCTCCGTTTGGAGACCCCTGGCCCTCCTGCCTGTTACCCACTCAGAACCCACGTCCCCTGGCACTGGCAGGCAAGATGCTTATCCACTGAGCCACCAGGGGAGTCCTCAGCACTGCTGTTGGTAACGGTTGACTTGTTCAGTGACATCAGCGATGTCAGAAACCACGGTCGACAACAGACACGGTCCTGGCACAAACGGTGTTGGTCGGGAAAGCCAGCGTGTGGTCCCTGCCCTGCAGGCAGTAGGGGAGGAGGTCAGCACTCAGCCCGGGGTGGGCTTAAAGCATGGGGCCGAAGACAGCGGTTTCTGGGAATCGTGGAGCCCGCTCCTGGATGCCTTGGTGTCGGGCTGCAGGGGCATCTTAGAAGCACAGGGCTCCTTGGTTTCCCAAGAGCAGGAAGCCTGGCTTCCCCCGCTGCTAGAAGAGGCCGCCTGACCACTTCCACACGTGCTCACGTACAGATGTGTGCCCGTCTGGCTCCCGCGCTCCACGGCTGTCTCAGCTGTGCCTGGTCACGTGGTGGGGAAGCTCGGACACGGACAGCGAAGGTTATCCCTCCTCCACTGGGGGGCCGGAAGCCCGCAGGTGCTCTGTCCACCATCAGTCAGGCTCGTGGTCAGAAGGGGAAGGGGTCTAAGTTAAGTTAACGCAAGGCGCATGCTTCTTCTGCGGGTCCTGGGATCTTAGACAGACGTCGCTGCTCAGTGAGCAAGCTGCCGTGTTTGACAGAAAGAGGTGCTGTCTGCCTTTATGCCCCTTAACCCTGTCTCTCTGCCTCTCTCCACATGGGCAGACTCTGATACATCTAATTGTATGACTTTAGAAAAAAAAACCATTGCACCCGCAACTTCCTGCCCACCCCATACTCTGACTATGCTGTGTAAAAAGGTCTCCCACTCTCTCTATTTAAAATGTAATCCTCACTCCAGAAGCAACATCACTCTACTTTGGCTTAGGAGGAAATTTTCCTGTTAAGATAAAACCCACATCTCTGGGATTCAGTCTCCCGCCTGTAAGGAAAGACTTTGAAACAAAGTTACACATTTGTATACATTTTGATGTACGTGTGATTTATATGTATTGATGTGGGGGGAAAAGTTAGAAAGAAGTGTTATATTCATATGAAGAATATGCCCATCAGGAAACAGAAAGCTTCCTCCATCAAAAAATAGAATATTAGAGAGGATGGTAATTTTACCTAAAATAAGTCAGTCAAAAAAAAAAAAAAAAAACTCCTTTCAATGTTGCTTTTGTTTCTTGCACTGATAATTTTTGAGTCTAACTTAAGATAAACTGCTTCATGTGTTTTGTTTGTAACTACCATAAGAGATGTTCATAGCAATTGATAAAAATGAATGAGGGTCTTTCCTCAAGCAAGCAAAGAAAATTTAAAGATTTTCATAGTTAAGACACTGAACGTAGTAAAATACGATCGTGATGTTCCAAGCCCCAAGACTAATCTCGTAGCGATCCATCTTTATCACGGTTCAGGCTGCTCACCAAAACAGACTAGAGAAATCTGAACCCAAGCTGCCCAGTCAACAGCTGATTCTGTGATTCAGACCAATAATCCTCTTGATAAGGAACGCAGAACGTTATTCTGTCAAGCAATTCGTTTGTCTGACTTAAAATTAAAATCGAGTCCCTGAAGGATTCTCCTGAGAAATGTTTATTTTGAGTAGTCTACCCATTGTCCATTAAAGCAGCTTTCTCCCTCTGTAATCTATACTGCGGTTACCCCTTTAAAACAGAAGCCGATTAAGAAGACAGATGATGTAGCCATGTCGTCGTGAGCTTATTGTCCCGACTCTGTTTCTGCAAAGTTATGTGCACAATTTAAAAGGCACCTTGGGCCGTGGTGGCTGTTGGAAACTCTTTATCTTTCATACTCACAGCTTGTGTGTGTGCGTTTAGTCACTCAGATATTTCTGAGTCTTTGCGACCCCCATGGACTGTAACCTGCCAGGCTCCTCCGTCCTTGGGATTCTCCAGGCAAGAATGCTGGAGTGGGTTGCCATGCCCTCCTCCAGGGGATCTTCCCAGCCCCTCTTCTGTTGCGTTGGCAGGTGGGTTCTTTACCGCCGAGCCACCAGGGAGGCCCCGGGATGACAGCAACGAATCTCAAACCCTCTCCTTTATTAGCTGGTCTGATCTCATACGTGCCGATCATCTGACTGTAACTGGGTACTGAGAACAGAATGACTCTGTTTGTATAAAGCCGGGGTTCTCAGGTGGGAGTCACTTAGCGCCCCTCCGTGGGGGCTGTGTACAGAGACATTGTTTCTTGACATTGGAGGGGGTACCTCTGGCTTCCAGCCAGTAGTGGTCCGCGATGCTCTAAGTGTCCTTCCTACAGTTCCGACCCAGCTGCAGTGAACGATCTAGCCCCCAGTTGTCCGTGGTGCTGAGGATGCGAAAACCCTGGACTCGAGGAAGGCTGTTTTTCTTTCTCTTGATCTTCTGAAGCTTTGGGTTTTGTCGACAAGGCGCCACTCCAGTTGGGACTGGATCACTCTGCTTTTCCAGGAAAGAGCCCTGCATGAGTCCAGACCTACCTGCTATGAAGCTTCACCATAGTGAGGAATGCCTGTCCTCGGTCCTCCTCTGTACCTGATGTCTGATGCCATGCCAGCTTGGCACCATGAATCTGTGCCCGCAGCCACCCAAGCAGAACACCCCTGTACCTGGAGCCACGTTCCCAGACCTGCGTGCCATAGCTGTGTGTTCACTCGGGTCTTTTGTTGTCAAGCACCGGCCGTTTGTAAAGCCATTCCAAAGGATGGGAAACTACTTAGGTGCATAGGAATGCGGTTGGATCTAGTATTACTGTGTGATTCTCATAGAACCGAACATTGCTACCAGCAACACAAGTTTTCTTGGCAGACCTGATTTGATGACTTTTGCTTTTTTAATGACGCTGATTGCCAGTCCCTTGGGGTTTCTCTGGTGACTCAGAGATTAAAAAAAAAAAAAAACCCACCTGCAAGACAGGTGACACAGGAGACTGGGTTTTGATCCCTTATTTTGGAAGAACCCCTGGAGAAGGAAATGGCAACCCACTCCAGCATTCCCGCCTGGAGAATGCCATGGACAGAGGAGCCTGGTGGGCTACAGTCCTCGGGATTGCAAACGGTCTGATGTGACTTGGCAATTAAACAACAAGAACAAACAGTCATCAGGTGAGCAGCATGTGGTCCTGGGTCTTAGAGCCTGGGGTTGGAGCTGGATCAGTAAGCAGATGGTCTCTGCAGGGGGTTTGCAGCAGACAGAAGCCTTTCTCTGGGAAGTGTCTAGGTGAGCTGAGTTTTGGAGGAGTCGGCTAGGCCGGAGGAAGCAGTGCAGAGGAAGCAGTGCAGAGACAGAATAAGGAGGAGGGCTTTCAGGCTGAAGGAACATTCCGCCCACAGCTTCAAAGGGGATGCAAGGACGGGGATTTTTTTGTAAATAGATCAGTGGCTACCTGATGACTCGTTAGGAAAGGGCCTCACACACTGGGCTCTGGAATTTATTGTAACAACGTTGAAAGCTGTTGGAAATGTGAAGGTTATTTGCAAGGTGTACTGACATAGTGAAAGTCACTCAGTCGACCCCACGGGCTATACAGTCCATGGCATTCTCCAGGCCAGAATACGAGGGTGGGTAGCCGTTCCCGTCTCCAGGGGAATCTTCCCGAGCCCAGGGATCGAATCCAGGTCTCCCTCATTGCAGGCGGATTCTTTACCAGCTGAGCCACCAGGGAAGCCCAAGAAGACTGGAGTGGGTAGGCTATCCCTTCTCCAGCACATCTTCCCAACTCAGGAATCGAACCAGGGTCTCCTGCATTACAGGCAGATTCTTTACCACCTGAGCTACCAGGGAAGTTGTTGCAAGGCATGTTGCTCAGTTGCTCAGTCTTTTTCAGCTCCAAGGACCATAGCCCACCAGGCTCCTCTGTCCATGGGATTTCCCACTCACGAGCACTGGAGTGGGCTGTCCTTTCCTCCTCCAGGGGGATCTTCCCAGCCCAGGGATCGAACCCAAGTCTCCTACATCGGCAGGCAGATTCTTTACCATCTGAGCCACCTGGAAAGCCCAAGACACGGGCAGACTGTCTCATGATCCTTGTGGTTACAGCTGGACAAATGAAAATTTAGCATGAATGAATGGAGAGTCAGGGAGGGAGCTGGGCACCCTCGAGGAAGGAGAGAAGCTCGAAGAAAGAGGAAGACCCTGCTATGTTAATGAAGAAAAACAGGAGGAGCTGGGTGCTGGGGTTGGTGAGGGGAGAGAGGCCCGGAGGTCCTGCTTGGGAGGTGGGCGTGATGGCCATACTGTCCACTGAGGATGGGAATCTCAGGGGAGCTCAGACCTGCTAGAGGAAAAGGTGGGTCACCATGGCGAATGTCAAACCTCCACTCCAGGGCTTCGGGCATCCCCGAGCAGAATTGGGAAAGACGGTCGAAGAGTCTGATGCTCAGGAGGAAGATCTGAAAGGCTTCCTTACACAGAGTGTAACACTCACACGCACACACACACACACACACACACACACACACAACACACGCTCATTACAGGGGGCAGGGAGTGTGTGCAACGCTGGAGCTGAGCCGGGGGTGACTTTACTCCTGGGGGACTCGTGGTGATGTCCCGGGACATCTCTTTTCTTAATTATTGTTTTCACATATTTATTTGCATGGCCGTGTGGGGTGTTCTTTGTGGGACGAGGGATCTCTCGTGAAGCTGCACAGGCTCAGTAGCTGTGTGGTACGTAGTATCTTAGTTCCATGGCAGGGATCAAACCTAGGTCCCTTGAATCATGGGAATTCGTAACCCCTGGGCCACCAGCAACGTCCCACGCATCGTATATTCACACACGTACGTGGAATCTAGAACAATAGTGAAGATGAACCTGTACGTGCGGTGGGAAGAGAGACACAGATGTGGAGAGTGGACTGGCAGGTGCTGCAGGGGGAAAGGGGAGGTTGAGATGAATTGAGGAAGGGACGTTGATCTATGCACACGACGGGGTGTGCCATAGACAGCTGGTGGGAAGCATCTGCAGAGCACACAGAGCTCAGCCCACGGCTCCGTGTTGACCGTGGTAGGTGAGAGGGAGGCTCAAGACGCAGGGGACGTGTGTATACATATGGCTGATTCACATTGTCGTATGGCAGGAACCAAGGCCACATTCTAAAGCCATTATCAGCCAGTTAATTAAAAAAAAAAAGCATGATTAGAAATTTGAGACTCCGCTTTGCTGCTTTGTGTAGCTGGCTTACTGTCTGGCTGCATTCCTTATTGCTTGTTTCGCTTAGTTTTTTTTTTGTTGTTGTTATATGTTTATCTAAGGCTTCCATGATAGCTCAGTTGGTATAGATTCGGCCTGCAATACAGGAGACCCCAGTTCGATCCCTGGGTCGGGAAGATCCCCTGGAGCAGGGGTCAGCAGAGTTTGGCTGATGTCACATGCTGACCACCCAGCGGTGCCGAGACAGAGGTGGACAGAGGGTTGGGGACAAGGGAAGCCGTGGGTAGTCACAGTGGGGTGTTTGTGTCTCGTCTCCAGGAAGCGGTTCTGCCTCTGCTGACCTTGCGGATACATGAAGAGACTCCAGCGAGACAATGCATGCGTCAGGGTCCCCGCCGATGGTGAAGCTTCCTAGGAAGGCGGTTAGCTACCAGGAGTCCTGGACGTGGAGAGGGGGTCTTCCAGCCACCCCACCTCCCCAGCAGGGCACGCCCCGGGGCCTCTTCCACTGGTCTCTCGAGGGATCATCCTGATTTCTCATCTCTGACTGCCCACCCCGTAACGTCCACCTCCACGTCTGAGCCACTCAGACACTCCCCAGTCCGCTGGGCCTGCCTGTTTGCTAATCCTTAGGGGTACTAGCTAAACCTGGGAGCATCCAACCTATGCTTGGGGTATTAAGAATCAGGTAAACACAGATCACAGAGGCTGTGAATTCAGGCTTTCAGGCTTTAGGCTGGAGAAGCCAGTCATACAAAGGGTGCATTTATAGAGGACTTTGAGGAACAAGATGGCGCAGATACTTTCTGGATCATTGACTTCTCTTTGCCCCTTATCTCCTGCAGACCTGGGGTCTCAGGTCTTCGATCTCTGACACTACGCTCTCTGAACAGAGTCATTCCTTTCTCTGTATGATGCTTCTTAACAGCCTCACAAGGCAGACATTTGTGCCTTAGAGAAAGAAAAAAAAAACTAGAGAGATGAAGTCACACAAAAGAAGAAAAAGAAGATGGTCATGGAGTTACCTATGGCCTGGGCTCCAGCGTGAAGCGGATACATTGCTGTTGAACGGTTGTATCCAGTGACCCAGCAGAGAGTCAGCGACTCCCGTTTCCCTGACAGCTGACGTATTTCCTACAGTTGGAACATTAATAACAATTCCAGATCTGTTCCACCAGCTGTTCTTTCACCATGTAGATGTTTTCTGTGTGGCAACACACGACAATCTGCTGTTGGTACGTTGGAATGACATATGGTCAGTGATGGCATGCTCTGGAAGTTGAATCCAGATGCACTATATAAAGTCATCGTGTATTCATGGGCAGAGGGGGATGGTTGTATTTTTTTTTTTAACAGTTATTCCCTATTACTCTGTTCATGACTGTTAGTGGAGTAGTCCGCCTTGCCCCAGGTTTTAGTCTCAGCGATCACCAAAAATCAAGCTTCGTCCTGAGGTCATATCAGCCGCTTATTTAGTCTGTATATTACCTCTCAACTATGATCTGAGCCCTTCCCGTCTGCTGGGTTGGTCTGCACAGATGTCGGATTCACTCCGCCGGAGAGAGTCATCTTTCTGCTCACTGTGCTTTCTGGGGGAGAGAGCAATTAAATTGCCCTGAGGTGCAGTTGAAGGAGAACTTGCTCGTGACAGTTTGCGGAAAGTGGGATAGACTCACGAAGTCCGTGCAGGTTGGCGGTTGGTGACCTGAGGTGCTGGGCCCTGCAGCTCCTCACAGCAAGAGTGGGCAGCCTTCTCCCCACCTCTTCTGCAAAGACAATGCAGAAGTATATTCTGTTTCTGTTTTGTTTTATTTTTCTGGAGTTACTGGTTTTTGTTTTTGTTTTTTTAATAATGAGAGCATGCATGAAAGTTTTTTTTTTCTTTTCTTTACATTATCATGTTGGTTTTGCCATACATTGACTTTTTTTTTTTTTTTTTAAGGCAAATCCTGAGCTTACACGTTGACCTATGTGTTGAGAGGCCAAATTCCATAAAATTTTTCCTGGACGTTGAGAGCTGAGCCTCTACAACAAAGATAAGAGCTGGTTAGTACAGGCAGTGAAGGAAAAGGAAGAAATGGGCATCACAGACATTCCCATTAACGACTGGGAAGCCCTCTTTACTGTCTACAGCGTTCCTCGGCACATATGACCGCCACAGGTTTCATAGTCTTCTGCTTCTGAAGTACTGGTCTTTCAAGGCAAAGATTGTTTTGCTGTTAGAATTTTTTCTCAAATACAGATTGTAGTCTATGTACATAGTGTGTGTGTATGTGCAGCTGTTTGTACATTTATCTATACACACAATTTATATACATATGATACAAATATTTATATATATTTTATATTATATATATATTATATATATACATATACACTACACACACACACACACACACACACACACACACACACACCTATATATATAGGACTTCTCTGGTGGCTCACAAAGTGAAGAATCCGCCTGCAATGCAAGAGGCCCCAGTTCAATCCCTGGGTTGGGAAGAGAGTTTATATATATATATATGTTTATATATGTGTAAATATATGCACACATATGGATAATATACATGTAGCTAATAATAGGTCGAGGTGTATATATTTATGTATATATAAATATATTTATGTATATATATATGTATATGCATATATTTTTGTTGCTGTTCAGCTGCTCGGTCGTACCCGACTCTTTGCCACCCCGTGGACTGCAGCAAGCCAGGCTTCCCTGTCCTCCACCGTCTCCCAGAGTTTGCTCAGACTCGTGTCTATTGAGTCGATGATGCCATCCCACCATCTCATCCTCTGCCTCCTCCTTCACCTTTTGCCTTCAGTCTTTCCCAGCATCAGGGTCTTTTCCAGTGAGTCATGTCTGCGCATCAGGTGGCCAAAGGCACATACATTTGTGTATATATGTACGTATATGTGGGTGTATGTGTGTGTGTGTATTTGGCATCTATATGTATATGCACTTTCCTGGTGTCTCGCTGGTAGAGAAGCTGCCTACCAATGCAGGAGGCATGGGTCAGATCCCTGGGTTGGAAAGGTCCCTTGGAGAAGGAAATGACAACCCACTCCAGTATTCTGGCCTGGAGAATCTGATTAACAGAGGAGCCTCGTGGTCTACAGTCCATGGGATCGCCAAGAGTCAGAGACAGCTGGGCAATTAAAGGATGACAGAAACAGCTGTGTACCTCGATAGAAGCCTGTATGTGTGTGTGTCACGTGTATACACACAGTATAACTTTCCAATCTTTTGGGGATGATCCCCTCCTCGCCCCCGGAGAAGGAAATGGCAACCCACTCGGGTATTCTTGCCTGGAGAATCCCCATGGACAGAGGAGCCTGGTGGGCTACCGTCCATGGGGTCGCAAAGAGTCGGACACGACTAAGCGACTTCACTTTTTCACTTTCCTCTGGTTCTCTGGGATGACCTCTCAGGACTCGTGGGTTGTCAACCCACCTACGATGTTGTGCAGAAGCCCAGGGCTTGTGAGGAGACCCGTGCATAAAAGGGCGAGACGTCTCCAGGTGTACCCCCCGCCAAGCTGAGCCCCCTGGGTCTCAGCCAGTGCACAGCTTGCCAACATGGCTCATGAAAGAGCTGACCTCAGTGGACTTCCTGAGCTGCTAGCTGGAGAGCCCCAAGTGGTACTTGTGACCATCTTTCACATCTGGGGGGAGCAGGGAGGAGCTTGACCGGGCTGATGACAGCTTTCCCCCCGCCCCGCCCCGTCTTCAGCCCCACGTCATTGTATTTCAGCGCTGCTGGTTGCAACATAGGATGCTGCTGCTTCTATTTGCTCCCCTGAATGCTACCACCTCAAAGAAAAAAAAAAAAAAAGGCCTGAGGCTGAACACCAGACATTTAAGAAACACAATCAGGAACTTCCTCTGGACATCAGGAGTTAATCTCTTTGTTTATCCTTAACATGGAGCTTCTCCCTCGAGTAGTCTTGTTCAATTATATGCCGTTTCTGTTATTCCTGGTGCAGTGAGAATAAAAGGGCATCACGATGACTTCACAGAGAGGCCAAAGTTGCCCTTAGTTACTTTTCTCAGAATGGAGAGCATTCATCAGGGGGCAAAATAATAACAATAAAACTCTCACGAAATTATTAAAAGTACACAAGGAAAAAATTGAAGGATTTTATTTTAAAGCCTCGGTACATAGAATATTATTCGTTATAAGATGGTCCCATGGTATGGGGATTATTTCCTGGAATGCTCACGATTTATTTTACAAAGCCACCTAAGGAGCAAACCGCAAACAAGCAGATAATAAGAGCTTCAGAGAAAACGTGTTGGTTTTCTCCCCGCTCAGTGGGGTTGACTTGTAGCCTCCAGCATTCTCCGTTATATCAGAACCATCAGTTCTCAAGTAAAAGTGTCACTGGCAATTTGTTAAAATACCGTGCCATTTGCACAGCACTTCCAGGCAACTGTGTGAAATGGGTACAAGGTCATCACCTGAAATGCAAGTCAAGCTCAGATGTCAAACCGAGGAAGTTCCTACAAGACCAAGCAGCAGATTCCAAAGCTCCCTGCTAGAAGATGCTCTTTCAACACCAAGAATTCTGAGAGGATTCTATGCCAGTGAAGATGTGAGCCATAGTTGAGTCACCAAGCGGAGACTTCCAACACTTCCAAACACTGCAAACTCCTCATATCTGTGTCCGAGGTTGGGTAGGGGCTGCAGTTGCTAGGGCTTCTAAAACTTTCAGTTCAGTTCAGTCACGCAGTCGTGTCTGACTCTTTGCAACCACATGGACTGCCGCACGCCAGGCCTCCCTGTCCATCACCAACTCCCGGAGCTCGCTCAAACCCATGTCCATTGAGTCGGTGATGCTGTCCAACCATCTCATCCTCTGTCATCCTCTTCTCCCACCTTCAATCTTTCCCAGCATCAGGGTCTTCTCCGGTAAGTTGGTTCTTCGCATCAGACGGTCCGAGTATTAGAGTGCATGGGGTTCCCTTTGGTCCACATCCTCACCAGTGTTTTGTCTGTTGTCGTTGACTGTAGTCCTCCTCAGAGCTGGGTAGTGATATCTCCTTGTGGCTTTATGGGCACTTCCCTGATGAGTAGTGATGTTGAGCATCTTTTTGCGCATCCGTTGTCCATCCATTTGTCTTATTTGGGAAAAACTCTGTTCAAGTCCTCTGTCCATTTTGATCAATGCGTTTATTGTTGGCTTTGCTGCATCTGATTGCTTTCCGTGGGCTTTCTCTAGCTGTGGCGAGTGGGGAGCTGTTCTTCCTGTTGGTGCAGTGGCTTCTCCTCTTGCAGAGCGCAGGCTATAGGCGTTCGGGCTTCTGTAGTTGTGGGACACAGGCTCAGTAGTTTCAGCAGGAGGACTTGGTAGTTGTGGCTCATGAGATCTTTCTGGATCAAGGCTCAAACCTGTGTCCTCTGCACTGGAAAGTGGATTCTTATCCACTGTGCCACCAGGGAAATCCCTCTGCCCATTTTTTAAATCTTTTTTTTTTTAAATATCAAATTGTATGAGATCTTGTATATTTGGACGTTAAACCCCAATTGGATGTATTATTTGTGAATATCCTCTCCCATTCTGTAGGCTGCCTTTCTTTTGTTCCCTTTGTTGATGGTTTCCTTCACTGTGCAAAAACCTTTTAGTTTAAGGTACTAGGAAATGGCAACCCACTCCAGTATTCTTGCCTGGAGAATCCCAGAGACAGAGGAGCCGGGTGGGCTGCCGTCTATGGGGTCGCACAGAGTCAAAGATGACTGAAGGGACTTAGCAGCAGGAACATTTGTTTTATTTTTGCTTTTGCTTCTGTTGCCCAAGGAGATGTATCCAAAAATTACCACATACTGCCTGTTTTCGTCTAGTAGTTTTATGGTTTCAGGTCTTACATTTAAGCCTTTAATCCATCTTGAGTTGATTTTTTGCATGGGGGATGGGACGTCCAGTTGGATTCTTTGTCCAGTTTTCCCAATACCATTTATTGAAAAGGCTGTCTTTTCCCTGTTGTATATTCTTGCCTCCTTGGTTGTAGATTAACTGATCATATAGTGAGAGTGGTTGGTTGCTCTGTCGTGTCTGACTCTTTGCCATTCGCATGGACTGTAGCCCACCAGGATCCTCTGTCCAGGGGATTCTCCAGGCAAGAATACTTGATCACATATGCATGTGGTTTATTTTTGGGCTGTCTGTTCTGTGCCATTGATCGAGGTGTCTGTTTTTGTGTTAGTACCATACTGTTTTGACGACTGTAGTTTTGTAGTATAGTTTCAAATCAGGACCTCTACCTGCAATTTTGTTCTTTCTCGAGTTTGTTTTGGCTGTTTGGGAGGTCTTTGTGCTTCCACATAATTTTAAAAGTATTTGTCTTTGCTCTGTGGGATGTGCCATTGGTATTTTGATAGGGATCGCATTGAATCTGTATCTTGCCTTGGGCAGTAACTTCATTTTAACTCTATTAATGTGTTCAGTTCATGAGTATGGTATACCTTTCCATTTATTTGTGTGATATTTAACTTCTTTTATCAGTGTCTTAACAGTTTTCCGCGTACAATTATTTTACTTCCTTGGCTAGATTTATTCCTAGGTACATTTTATACCTTTTGATACCCTTGTAAATGAGCCCATCTTAAAATATCTTTCTGATATTAATAGTTCATTTTTAGTATGGGGGAAAACAGGAGGTTCCTGTGTGTCCGTTTTGTAGACTGCAACGTTATGAAATCTTGATTTTTGTGGCAGCACAGATGGATCTAAGGGCCTGATGCCATCATCTAAAGTGACACGTTGGAGAAAGACAGATACTGCCTAGTGTCACCTAGACTTGTGTGGATCGTTTCACACTGTATGCACGTGTCAGATCTCTGTGTAGTGTACCTGAAATTAACACAATAGCATATGTCCACTGTGAGAAATTAGGAAAAAAAGGTGAGCCAGAGGCAGAGGGCGTGGAAGAGTGGGTGGAATTGAGATCCTCTGCCTAGTAGAAAGGGGGAAAAAAGAGTGAAAAAATGCTGACTCTAGGGGGGAAAGAAAAAAAAAAACCTTTTGTTGAAAACGTCAAGTTTCCTCCCAGCGTGATGTGTATGGTTAGTTGGTCCTGAGGCAAGAAGCGTGTTCTTTTATTTTTAAATTTGCATCAAACAATTTGGGGATGAGTCCCACTCTATCTTTAGAAGCAAATTGGGCTTCAGTTCAGTTCAGTTCAGTCACTCAGTCGTGTCCAACTCTTTGCAACCCCATGAACTGCAGCACATCAGGCCTCCCTGTCCATCACCAACTCCCGGAGTCCACCTAAACCCGCGTCCATCAAGACGGTGATGCCATCCAGCCATCTCATCCCCTGTCTTCCCCTTCTCTTCCTGCCCCCAATCCTTCCCAGCATCAGGGTCTTTTCCAATGAGTCTGCTCTTTGCATGAGGTGGCCAAAGTACTTGAGCTCCATCTTCAACATCAGTCCTTCCAATGAATATTCAAGACAGACTTCCTTTAGGATGGATTAGTTGGATCTACTTGTAGTCCAAGGGACTCTCAAGAGTCTTCTCCAGCAAAAGCATCCATTCTTCGGCATTCAGCTTTCTTTATAGTCCATCTCTCGCATCCATATATGACTAATGGAAAAACCATAGCCTTGACTAGACGAACTTTTGTTGGCAAAGTAATGTCTCTGCTTTTCAAATATGCTATCCAGGCTGGCCATAACTTTCCTTCCAAGGAGTAGGCGTCTTTTGATTTCATGGCTTAATTATTGATCATTGCAAGATGCCTGTTCAGTTTCTGTTTACCAGGGTAGAGAAGGAAGCAAATGCGTGCCAGGATGGGGAATGGGATCCTGGTGTCTTCCTCCTGACGAATATTTAGAGGCAGAAGCTGTTTTCTCACCTCGCGTTGACTGAAACGTGGCACCCTGTCTGATCTTTGTTTTCTTCACTAAAAGAGCTTCTTTACTTGTTGTCTTTGGAAGTGTGATTCCTTCCTTAAGAAAAGAGCACAGTTCTCAACGTATGTTACCTAGAATAAAAGAATGCTCAACGTTGTCTTCTTGCATTTACGCAGGATTCTGGTATACGTGACGTCATTTCACTGGAAGAGTCGACACAGTTGAATGTGTGTGTGTGTGTGTGGACAAAATTACATCAGAACATTCACAGTTGATTACTTCTGTTTGAAGGAGGTAAGAAAATGTCCATATAGTTATTTTCTCTTTTTATTATTATTATTATTATTTTGTATTGAAAGAGAATGGCTTTACAGAATTCTGCTCTTTTCTGTGAAACCTCAACGTGAATCAGCCATAGGTATCCATATATCCCCTCCCTCTTGAACCTCCCTCCCATCTTCCCTCCCCATCCCACCCCTCTAGGTTGACACACGGGCCCCGTTTGTGTTTGCTGAGATGTACAGCAAATTCCCACTGGCTGTCTTATTTCACAGATGAAAACGTAAGGTTCCAATGTTACTCTCTCCATATGTCTCACCCTCTCCCCAGGTCCATAAGTCAATTCTCTTTTTTTTAAATTCGTTTTCTTTGGCCTGTGCTGGGTCTTCATTGCTTCGCTGGCTGTCTCTGCTTGTGGTTTGTGGTGTGCAGGCTTCCCGTTGGGGAGGCTTCTCTCGTTGTGGGACACGGGCTGCAGATGTCCACGGGCTTCTGGAGCTGTGGCTCCTGAGTCCTTGAGCACACACTTCAGTCGCTGTGCACGGGCTTAGTAGCTCTGCAGCCTGAGGGATCTTCCCGACTGGGGTTCGAACCAGCGTCCACTGCATTGCAAGGCAGACTGTTAACTCCTGGACCGTACATTCCCTTTAACTCTTGCCATTTCTTAACCTGTTTTAGCCCTCAAAAGACACTCCCCTGCAGAAGACTAGCGTAGCAATTATGAGCACAAACTTTGGTAGAAGCCATCCTTACCTTTTATTGGGCCTGTAACCTCAGACAAGTGTCTGAAGCTCTCTGTGCCTTTATTCTCATTTGCAAAAAAGGGGGGATAGAATATACCTTCAGGCAGGACTGTGAAAACGGATCCCATGAAATGAAAGCTCAGGGGAACAGTCCATGGCCCCTGGTACGTGCTCACAAGTGAGCGCTCCTGCTGTTATCACACATGTAGACAACGATGTGATGCGTATGCAAGATTGTGATGCGAAGAAGACGCCGCTTCATGTTCGTGAGTCCACAGCCGCAGTTTCCTGGTTTGGAGGCAGGTCTGGTTCCAGGTTCCTCTGCTGAGCACAGTGGGGAGCGTGACCCTCAGGGTTCTCGCCCTGCAGTTCCTTCTCCATGGACGGGGGTGTGTTCTTATCTGATTTCCTCCTTTGTGGGTCATAGTGCGAACCCTCGCCTCCTCACACTTAAGGCAGGAACCAAATAATTTATGAGCAGCTAAAAATTACGGAGGTCTGCAAAGGGTGCGGTAGTGTTAGGACCTCACGGTTTTAAGTGACCATTCCTCATGATATAGATGCAAATATGTGATGGAATCACTCTTCACCATCTGGGTCCTTAAACCAAGAAAAATGGCACATCCACAGAGATGCTTCAGCATCTTTTAGCATTCCGTCTAAAAGATACCAGATGAAGCTTTTTTCTTTATTCCTTGTGTTGTATTTTTACTGGAATTTGCGCTTCTGGATTGACCTGGGTATTCTGCTTATGTTCTTATTTTACTTGTGTTTTTTCACTTAAGTTATAGATAACAAGAACAGACAACTAGCTACATAGAAAGGGTTTTGAAGAGAAGCAGACTGAGTAAAGGAAAAAAAAAAGTGTGGGGCCATCATCAAAATTTCCAAGGAGGTAGAAAATAT
This sequence comes from Antilocapra americana, assembly GCA_007570785.1. Classification (NCBI taxonomy): domain Eukaryota; kingdom Metazoa; phylum Chordata; class Mammalia; order Artiodactyla; family Antilocapridae; genus Antilocapra; species Antilocapra americana. Next base: position 1,061,395 of record ML664230.1, on the reverse strand, counting down.
AAACCAAACCCCAAAAGTTGGGTGCCTAATTTGATAGATTCCTGGCACGTGTGGCTGTCTATCTGTAAGAAATCTGATGTGAACAATTTGGGGGCATCAAGTAGCTTATACAAGGAAGTATTTGATGTGTAGAGCAAAGGGATGAACGATAGCCGTAGCGTTCAAATTTCCTGAAAATTCTCTAGAGTTCAGCATGAAGGGAACTTTGACTTTGGCATACTGTATCTCAGAGTTGGTTGAACCGAACACATTTCAAAAATAGTTTGAACTCTCAGTGGAGCCTAAAGCATATTTTTTTTCTCCCACAGCCTTAAAGCCATGTCTTATTTTATCCATAAATTTTAGTTCTTTCTGTCCCAGGCAAGAATGTAAATTTGGACCCTTGTGAAATGAATGAGACCTTTGAGGTTAAGACGGATGGCCTGTCAAATACAGGCATAAACTCTAGGAGGCAGACTTCAAGATATTCACACTCTTACCATCCTCTCCCTCATCAAACATGCTTGGTCGGTATGACCAAAAGGAAGTATGACTGTCTTTTTTCATGTTTCTATGTTCTGTATCAGACGGGAACCTGATTCCAGGCCGTGGGGACACAGGTTTCTAGATCATTCATCAGTGAGTCAGATTCCTACTTTACATTTTAAACATCGGTGACTGCGTGTAGGTAGCAAAGGGCAATCAGCTTTCTTGTTGTTCCGTCGCTAAGTTGTGGCTGACTCTTTGCCACCCCGCGGACTGCAGCACTCTGGGATTCCCTGTCCTTTGCTATCTCCCAGAGTTGGCTCAAACTCAGGTCCATAGAGTCGGTGATACCATCCATTGCCCCCTTCTCCTTCTGCAATCAGCTTTTTTACTGCCCACCCTCTTGCTTAAAATTACATTTGGCAAACCTTATTCTTACATTATTTACAAAATTTTAATCTGCCTATACCTTTGCTTCTGTCCTATAAATGTTAGAGAAGGTTGCCTCCCAATGTAGATGCTTCATTTTGTACCCTTCCTGTTTATTACGCTGAGAAAGACAAAAGTAGTCAGGTAATGTTTCATCGGGAGCAAGAACTATATTTTTCACCTCCAAATAAATAGCGCCTGAATATCTCATAATAGTGTCTTCATTCCTTCGTTTGAAACAAGTTCTGAATATCTCGTAATAGTGTCTTCATTCCTTCGTTTGAAACAAGTTTTCGACAGAAACACTTCATTCCCCAGAACTTGCCTTAAGCATAGCATCAAAGTCCTAATTCATGTCTATAAGGCTGCATTCAGATTTTTTTTTTTGTTTTTCTTTGCATTTGAACATTTTGAAGTTCCTAGATGGCAACAGGATGGAAAAGTAACCTTTTCCCTTAAACGACGGCTTTGTAGAAATGAATATACCCGTTGTTTTTGAACTTCAAACACATGGCGTAGTTCCTAGGTACCTTTGAAGCCGGGCTCATTTTTGGCACGGTTTATAGCGTAGCCACTGGAACGGCTTTCGTGGTCCGGTAGACACACCGTAATATTTGAAACTGTGGTTTTGCAGCAGGACCTGGTTTCCTCCGAAATACGCACACACTGACCACTTCAAGGAAAGGTTGCAAATGCCTGCTTCTCTGTGGCTTCATAGCTGCGTTCACTCCCGTGTCTTAGCTGTTAGCTCTTTAGCAAGTTGCTGTCTGTCCCCCCATTTGGTAGAATGTTCTGTGGATGTCAGTTCAGTAACGTAGCCTATGTTTTCCACTCTTACTGTGCCAAATTACATTCATACCACTTACTCATCATAAAAATTACATTAGAGAAAAATCTCATTTGTTTAAGACAGTGAAAGGTTACATATATTAAAGGAAGCTGGCAGGAAGCATTAACCACAGAACCAAGGACAGTATTACAAGGATGCTAAATTTTAAGTGCCTGCTTTATTTGCTTATTAGGTGAATAACTGAAACTCGCTCCTACTGAATTTTATTACCTTTTAGGGTGGAGGACTCTCAGACTCCACACGACACCTGAATTTCAACAGTATTGATATCCTTCTCTGCAGGTGAAAGCTACTCAGCTTCATGTATCCGGATACTTTGCTTTCACCACCAAGCAGATCGTTTGTGTTCTGTGAGTATAAAATATGTCAGCACGGTAATTTAGCTAATAGGTGCTGGCATCGTTTTCCCCTGAAGGTCTCGGAGTAGAGTCTAATAGAAGTTACCCTATTGAAAATGAAGGCCACTCACGCCGTCGTATGGGAATAAATTCCGTTGCTCTTTAGACACCAGGATCCTAATTTGTTAGTTCATGGCCATCAAGTCAAAGCTTGTCATGTCCTGCTTCTTCGCATCTGTTGGTTTCCCGGCAGAGAAATCTCTCCTGACAACACAGGAAGGGTCTGGCAAGGCAGATACTGACATTTCCTACGATGATTATTTCCCAGCTGACATATTGGAGGAATAATTTTTTTTTTAATTGTACCAGATGTGCAGTGTGCTTTTTGAATATATATGTGGCTCTCTGTGTGTACATAAATCAATCTCTCGTTTTTTATTAACATCGCTGGGAACAGCTTTTCTTCCCCTTCACGACGTCCGGTTGTTCACACGTTCGTGAAAGGGTCCGATTGTTTCTCTGTCGACCACGCTGAGCTTCAGCTTGAGAATGGGGCAGGTCAAAGCGGGAAAGAGTCTCTTTCAGTCTAGTCAGTTGAATGGGACGGTGCAAATGAGACAGTATTTGGTGGCAGGTGTTAGACTCTTGTGTTTTTGGGGGTCCCCGTGTCAGAGGTGCTGTAGCACCATCCTGAAACTGTCTATGAAGCATCTCCACTATGCTGCATCCCCCTGACCTCTCCCACGTGGTCCGCGTCCACACACCATGTCATTCCTTCCACTCGTATTTCAGGAAGGAGAAAAGGCAGGGATTGGACTGCGCTGCCGTGTGTCTGCATCCACGTCCGATCAATAACCTTTTGTGTAATGCACAAAGCATTATGGGGGTTGTGGCATCTTTCAAAAAACTGTTTGCTGTCATCTTCAAAGCAGGCTTTTGGCCGAGAGCTTTGTCAGCAAATTTAACTATGATAACTGAAACTTAGTTTGCACAGTCGTGTCTGACTCTTTGTGACCTCTATGGACTGTAGCCCGCCAGGCTCCTCTGTCCGTGGAATTCTCCAGGCAAGAATACTAGAGTTGGTTGCCTTTCCCTTCTCCAGGGGATCTTCCCGACCCAGGCATTGAACTCAGGTCTCCTGCTTTGCAGGCAGATTCTTTACCATCTCGGCCACCAGGGAAGCCCCAAATTTAATTATATTAGCATTTAATATCACCCCTTATAAAGTGTTGTTCTGCGTGCTAAGTCGCTTCAGTCGTGTCCAACTCTTTCTCAGCCTAAGGACGATAGACCACCAACTTTTCTGTTCAAGGGATTCTCCAGGCAAGGATGTTGGAGTGGGTTGCCACGCCCTCCTCCAGGGGATCGCTGTACCAAGTGTTAGGGGATACCTGTTTTCCAGGCATTGCTGTTCCCGTTGCAAACCTGGCCTGGAACAGAACCCACGAAATGTGACTCCGCTCATCACCGGGATTCGCCACCCAGCTCTCGGTCCCTGCCGTTTCCCTGGCAAAACCAGTCTTAGAAAAATGAAAGATCGGCTGATAAAGAGAAGTTGTCTCTTGAACGTCATCTTGTGAAAGAGATTGCTTTGAGCCCCCAAATGCAAACACTGCCCTTATTCCCTGTTTCTTATCTTTCTACGCGCCACCTCTGCTCATGCCAACAAACGGCCCAGAATCTATGACTCCTCATTTAAATTTTACTCCAAACTAGAAGCATCTGCCAGTACTCGCTCCAGCATCATCTGTGACTCTTGAGCAAGAAGGAAGCCCCTTTGCTGAACAGGAAAGCCCTGGAAGAGACCTTGTCCCAACTTGACTGAGACTGGAAGAACTTGGACTTGACTTGTTGTATATATGGGTTCTGTCGAGACTTTTGCAAGGCCTGGAGATGTTGAAACCCACGCTAGGACACACGGCTGTTCACTGAGGCCTGCTCAGAAATCATCTGACTCAGAGGAACAGAAAATGAAAGCAGAGAGGCCATGGAAAGAACCTCTGGGTTGGAGCATGCAAAACAGAACCTAGCCTTCTGTTTCGCCTAATGCATGAATCTGGACCAAACGGAAAATGTGAAGTTTATCCAGATGTGCTGTGCCTGTAGACCTGTTGCCAGTTCTCTTTGTCCTGCTGGTGATTGAAACAGGAAGGCCAGAGGAGGAGGGAGTGGCCAAAGGCACCCAGGGTCAGGTCTTCCAGCGTGACAGCAACTGGGATCACTGTGGTGGAGCAGCCGTGGAGAGGGCGACAGGATGGTTTTATTGATGCAAATGAGTGCTGGGAGCAGCAGTTTCAGGATGCTTCTATGAAATCATCAACCGTCTTAGAACTCTGAATTTTCCAGACGTGACCTCGAGATATCATGGGAAACTTGTAATGAAAAAGCTAGTGGACAGGACCTCCTGGACAGCACAAGGAACTCTGTTCAATATTCTATAACAACCTAAACGGGAAAAGGATCTGAAAAATAACTGTTGTTGTTCAGTTGCCCCGTCATGTCTGATTCCCTGTGACCCCATGGACTACAGCACGCCAGGCTTCCCGGTCCTTCACTGTCTCCCTGAGCTTGCTCAAACCCATGTCCGTCGAGTCAGTGATGCCACCCAGCCATCTCATCCTCTGTCGTCCCCTTCTCCTCCTGCCTTCAGTCTTTCCCAGCATCAGGGTCTTTTCCAATGAGTCAGCTCTTCACATCAGGTGGCCAAAGTACTGGAGACTTCAGCATCAGTCCTTCCACCGAATAGTCAGAGTTGATTTATTTTAGGACTGACTGGTTTGATCTCCTTGCAGTCCAAGGGACTCTCAAGAGTCTTCTCCAGCACCACAGTTCAAAAGCAGAGTCCTTGCTGCTCAGCCTTCTTTATGGTCCAACTCTCACATTTGTCCAGGACCACTGGAAAAACCGTAGCTTTCACTCTCCGTACCTTTCTCATCAAAGTGATGTCTCTGCTTTTTAATATGCTGTTTAGGTTGGTCATAGCTTTTCTTCAGAGGAGCAAGCGTCTTTTAGTTTCATGGCTGCAGTCAGCACCCACAGTGATTTTTTTCTGCTTTCATTTCCCCCATGTGTTTTCCATGAAGCGATGGGACCAGATGCCATGATCTTCGTTTTTTGAATGTAGAGTTTAAAGCCAGGCTTTTCACTGCCCTCTTTCAGCTTCATCAAGAGGCCTTTTAGTTCCTCTTCACTTTCTCCCATTAGGGTGGTGTCATCTGCATGTCTGAGGTTATGGATATTTCTCCCACTATAGTTGATTTACAGTATTGTGTTAGTTCCAGGTGTACAGCAAAGTGATATGTACACATACATCCAGTCTTTTTTAGATTATTTTCCTGTATCAGTCATTGCAGAGTATTTTGAGTTGAGTTCCCTGTGCTAAGCAGTAGGTCCTTATTGGTTATCTGTTTTATAGATAATAGTATGTATATAGGGCTTCCCTGGTGGCTCAGCTGGTAAAGAACCCACCTGCAAAGCAGGAGCCCTGGGTTTGATCCCTGGGTTGGGAAGATCCCCTGGAGAAGGGCATGGCAGCCCTCTCCAGTATTTTTGCCTGGAGAATCTCATGGACAGAGGAGCCTGGCAGGCTACAGTCCACGGGGTCACAAAGAGTCGGACATGAGTGGGGACCTAAGCATATAAAACAAAGGGCAACTTGGTCTCTCAGCCTTTGACAAAAGTGATGCCTTCCCAAACCATCTCAAAATGGAGCCTTGGCCCTGAATGTAAAATGCAAAACTGCAACTGTGATAGAAAATCACATAGGATAAAACTCTAGGTAACCTCTCGCTTGGTGATCAGTTTCTTCATACACCCAAAAAAGCATGGCCCATCAAAGAAAGAAAATAAGAGTTCCTTAAAATAAGGAGCTGCACTATTAAAAGAATCGAAAATATGTGACGCAGACCAGAAGAAAGCATTTGAGAAACACATATGAAGGAATTGTGTCCACATATACAAGAAACTCTTAAAAGTCAACAACAGCACAAACAACTCAGGTAAAAATTAGAAAGAGAAGAAAAAGAACTGAACAGGCTCATCAGGAAAATAATATATAGGTGCCGGATAAGGGTTTAAAAGGATAGTAAATGTACTTTTTAAAGGAAGTTAAAAATTAAAATTATGAGTTATTTCCACATCATTAGAATAGTGAAAACAAAACAGAACAAATTCTGCCCCCCCTCCAAAAAAATACCAACACCAGGTGCTGGAGAGTATGTGGAGAAACAGTAAATTTATTTCATGCAAAAAGCACTTTGAAATGCACTCGGGCAGTTTCTAAGAAAGCTAAATGTAGGCCGCCAATCCAGTCCAGCAGTCACGCTCCTGAATATGTGCTCCACTGACCTGAAAACTCTGTCCACACACACAAAGACTCGCACACAGATGTGTGTGTCGGCTTTACTTTCAATCACCCACAGCTGGAAATGATCAAGATGTCATCGCCTAGGTGGACAGTGAGGAAACTGCGGAGGAAACTTCCACCATGGAATGGAATTCAATTCAGTTCAGTTCAGTCGCTCAGTTGTGTCCAACTCTTTGTGACCCCATGGACTGCAACACTCCAGGCTTCCCTGTCCATCACCAACTCCTGGAGTTTACTCAAAGTCATGTCCATTGAGTCGGTGATGCCATCCAACCATCTCCTCCTCTGTCGTCCCCTTCTCCTCCCGCCTTCAATCTTTCCCAGCATCAAGATCTTTCCAAATGAGTCAGTTGTTTGCATCAGGTGGCCAAAGGATTGGACTTTCAGCTTCAGCATCAGTCCTTCCAATGAATATTCACGACTAATTTCCTTTAGGATGGATTGGTTGGAATATGATTCAGTAACATGAAAACAGAAAGTGAGCAGATTACAAATGGTGTGGAAGAATCTTAAAGGCATATTGCTGAGTGCGGGAGCCAGTCTTCACAGCGTCTGTTCTCTGGGTGATTCCATTTGTGTGGCATCCTGGAAAAGGGAAGGTTAGAGATGGTCGAGCATTTGTGCTCTACAGGTTGGGCTGGGGGATGCAGACTGATCATTTAGGTGATGCCCAAGCCTTTTACAGGGCTTCCCTGATGGCTCAGTTGGTAAAAATCCACCTGCAGTGCAGGAGACCCTGGTTCAATTTCTGGGTCGGGAAGATCCACTGGAGAAGGAATAGGCTACCCACTCCAGTATTCTCTGGCTTCCCTGTTGGCTCAGCTGGTAAAGAATCTGCCTGCAATGTGGGAGACCTGGGTTTGATCCCTGAGTTGGGAAGATTCCCCCGGAGAAGAGAACAGCTACCCACTCCAGTATTCTAGTCTAGAGAATTCCAGAAGGGGTCACAAAGAGTTGGACATGACTGAGTGACTTTCACTTTCAAGCCCTCTACGTGGGGTGAGAGAGCCTTGTATGAAATAATCAGTGATGGAGACGTGACACAAGGTGTCTGCAAAGCCTCTCGAACTTTACAGCACAAATAACAACCTTTAACATAGGCAGTACCTTTCGCAGTCACCCAAGTTTGAAGATTGAGAATAGAATGCAGAGTGTGGAGAAACAGTCTGGGTTGCAAACACCGTGCATGGAAGAACTGGGTGAGGGGGGTGCAGGGGGAAAGGGGTGAGCTCAGTGACCTCGGGAATGAGCAGAGACTCTGAATAAAGGCAGAAGCAGCTGCAGTGGGTACAGGTCGATCAAGGTCTAGCCCACACTGTGAGTGGTGAAGGGTCCGTTGCTGTGATCAGTGTGAGTATACTGGACCTCAACAGTAACTATAGAGGTAGTGGGGCTCCCCTGCTGGCTCAGTGGTAAGGAATCCGCTTGCCAATGCCAGAGATGTTGGAAATGTGGGTTTGATCCCTGGGTCAGGAAAATCCTGCCCCCGGAGGAGGAAATGGCAACCCACTCCAGTGTTCTTGCCTGGAGAATCCCAAGGAGCCCAGAGGGCTACAGTCCATGCGTGGCACAGTCAGACATGATGTAGCGACTAAATAACAACAAAAGGGTAAGTGGGTGGTGGGGGCCAGGTTTCTCAGTGTCTGCGGGGATGGTTGCCAAGTGCCAGTCACGGGGTCCATGGGTCCATGTGGTCATGGATTAGATGGGAGGCATAGGCATACATTCATGTGTGGGCTCATATAAATCCAGATGTTTACACGCAGGGATATTTTTAGATGTCTGGCTATACATGGGTTACTGTGCTTTGGAAATATTTGTGCAAAATTTAAAACAAGTCTAAACTAACCCGTGATGATGAAGCCGAGACTTGAGGTTATCTTGGATACACTAAGTGTGTCAGGAGAGGGAAGTGTGAAGAGACCCTTCTGTATTGTAACCTGTGTCATGTTTATGCAGGCGTACAGGCAGGTGAAGATCATAGAGCTGTATTCTTAAAAGTGTGAAACTGTTACTCGCTCAGGTGTGTCTGACTCTTTGCGACCCCATGCGCTGTAGCCCTCCAGGCTCCTCTGTCCATGGGATTCTCCAGCAAGAATACTGGAGTGGGTTGCCATGCCCTCCTCCAGGGAATCTTCTTGACCCAGGGATCAAACTTGGATCTCCTGCATTGCAGGCAGATTCTTTACCATCTGAGCCACCAGGGAAACCCCTATATTCTTATGGGTGGTACAGTCCACTCTAAGTCAAACTATGCCTCAGTCTGTAAACAGTTGAGATGATTTCACAGTGCGGTAAGAGTATTCCTTTGCATGGCATTGGGACTGTCCTTTCTACAAGGAGCGGACATTATCAAAGAAAGCTCAGAGATCTTTCAAGATATTCAAAGTCAGGCGCCTGGCAGCCTGGCTTGTTTAGGATGTGAGACAAGGGTGAGACAAACCCTTGGTTTCCTCCCACCCCCTGCTGAGACTCCAGAGAATACTTGTATTTTGAAGAATGTCTTTCTTTACTGTGCGGTGTTTCAGTTAACCATCAACACCAGAAAGGCCAATGAAAGTTAGAAAATTGCTCATTCCCTGGTGGGCTTTGGGGCTTTGTTGGCTTGTAATCATCTGCTCTGGTTGATTGGTACACTCCCCACCATACTATGGTTCAGCATCCATGATCGGTGAGGACGAAGTTCAAGTGGGGTTGTGCTTTTCTGTCATCTTCACCAAGCTGCAACCACTAGAAGTTCTTCACTGTTCCTTTAGATAGTTTATTATTGAATCGCCTGCGTTCAAATTCCTCGTAACTCTGTAACTAGTAACGCTGACAGTAAAATGCAACTGGTAAGGGGATGAGAAATTGAATTCAAGTTACACACACCTGCCTTTTCTTCACTTAATGGCATGAGAATCAAGTCTGCAATAATTTCGACCTTGGCTTATGCATAGACATTTGTGTTCTGACTTTTCTGGGCTCCATGCCTCGGTTTAAAACTGAAATACTCTTGTAACGAAACAAAACAGGAAAGTCCTCACTAACAGAATTAAAAGCAGTAATTTCCTTAAAAAAAAGTTCCACCTGGATTCCTGAAACATTGATCACTTGACAAATAAGCCAAGATGGAGAAAACGGACTATAACAGGGGAAATGGAATGCTCCAACGTGGGACGCACTTGAACATCTGGAAGAGATGGTTGGAGGGTGGAACTTAGTAAATGACAACCCCGCATGGTGTTCAAAAAGCACAGGCTTCTCAAACCTGCAGGTGGAGGTGACCTGTGGGATTAGTGAATGTGGGAAAACTGAGTGTTCCAGCAAGCTATGGGCTTGCTCATTTTTCTTTTCTAGTAATCATTCCACCCTTTCAAAATGCTGTGTTAACTAGTGCAAGTTTAAAAGGTGTATTTTTATAACTAGATGAACATCTACGACATGCAAAGTTCAGATTTCAGTATTATTCTTCTGCTGTTGAGCCCAGCAGTGTGGTCTCTGTAGATAAAAGTTTTGAATGAATTATTTTGGAGCAAGGGGACTCTCTCATCACTCACATGCCTTCAGAGGAGAATGTAAGAGTGGGTGGTATAATTCCCTGTGCAAATTTCCCATGATGCCCTGAGTTGCCTGCCCCTAGTCTGGGACCCACAGAAGATTAATGTCCAAAAGAAATTAGCAACTGGCACTTGGTGATTATTTCTGCCTTTTAGCTGTCAAGCCTGGCCTCTCAGTCAAAAATGACCACTGTGAATTCGTAGAATGGCCCCAGCAAGCTGGCCAAGTAGCTTCTAACAAAAGTGTTGTCTAGAAGCTTAATAGAGGTGCAGTGTGTAAGCGGTGTTCTACAATTATATCCTCTCATCAACAGATTCTATCAGCAAGAACTCTAGAGCATCTTTCAAAGCCACGTCCTTTTCTTAAAAAAGAAAATTTATTTTATGTCAAAGTGTAGCTGATTAGCCTGGTAGTTTCAGGTGGACAGCGAAGGGATCCAGCCATACATATCCATGTATCCATTCTCCCCCCAAACTCCTCTCCTATCAAGGTTGACACTGAGCAGAGCAAAGCCATATCCTTCTCTCGGGTCAGTTTTTCTCCTTCAGTTCTTGTCTTGTTGCAGCAAACAATTGAAATGACAGACAAGGACGGTTCAAGCAGGCAGGGTTTATTAAGCAAGTAGCAAACTGTACCCTCTTGAGCCGTGAGAGAGGACCAACCCCCACCCCCATCTTAGATTTCACTATTTATGTCCTTTATTCCCTCTGCTAAGTGGTCCCAGAAGCCTAATCAATTCTGCCCCATGCAAAATAGGGCTTGTACCCTCAACCAATCAGGGAAGGGGATGCAAATAAGGCATATGCTCAAGGCCAATCAGGGAAGGGGGCGTGTACCCTTGACCAATCAGGGAAAGGAATGTAAATAAGTCTTATGCTCAAGGCCAATCAGGGAAGGGGGCTGTGTACCCTTGACCAGTCAGGGAAGGGAATGCATACAAGTCTTATGTTCAAGGCCAAGCTGGGATGGGGGCTGTATACCCTTGACTAATCAGGGAAGGGAATGCAAATAAGGCATTTGCTCAAGACCAATCAGGGAAGGGGGCGTGTCGGGCACATTTTCCCTCTGAGGTCTTCACTCCAGGATGCAGTTTCTGTTGTGGGAGGGCTTTCTCTTTGCTTTGTTTGCCCTCCCACGTGGTTCTGCTGGCCACCGCTCTCTCTCACCGTCATCTCAGACAATGTTTTCCTTTTCCGGCTACCTAACGCTTCTATGCCAACTTCCTCTCTACCAGTTACCCCCAAGGCACCCTGCAGTGGACACCTCAACAGTTTCTCTGCTTCCACTGTCCTCATTCACTGTGCAGCAGACCTGCTGATATTTATTTAATGACTATTTTTAGGAAAGCTTTTGAAAAAGATTGAGAGGCTGGAACAGAGGTTTCCTACCTACCCGCCCCGCTCCAACCTCAAACATGCATGGCCTCCCCTGGATCAACATTGGTCATCAAAATGGTACCTTTTTTTTTTTTTTCCAACCAAGGAAGACCCTACGTTGACACATTACCATCATCCAAAATCCATGGTTTACCTTCGGATCCACACTTGGTTTTGTATATTCTACAAGAACCAACAAATGTATAGCAACGTGTGTTGTTCTATGTGCATGGAAGAGTCCCGTGGAAAAGGAGACGGCAACTCACTCCAGAATTCTTGCCTGGGAAATCCCATGCACAGAGGAGCCTGGTGGGCTACAGTCCCTGGGTTTGCAAGGAGTTGGACATGACTGACTGAACTACAACAACAGTGATCCTTTTGTGCAATATCATAGTGTCATACAGGGTATTTTCACTGCCCCTAAATGTCCTCTGTACCTTGCCTGTTCATCCTTCCCCACCCCCCACTTAATTGCTGCCAATCACTGATTCTTTAACCATAGTTTTGTCTTTTCCAAAATATCCTACGACTGGAACCATGCAGCATGGAAGCTTCTCCCATTGGCACCTTCAGTTACTGGTGGGCATTTAAATGTCACCATTTTGGTTTGTTGTTGTTGTTTAGTGACTAAGTCGTGTCCGACTCTTTGTGACCCCCATGGACTGTAGCCCACTAGGCTCCTCTGTCCATAGGATTCTCCAGGCAAGAACACTGGAGTGGGTGTCCATGCCCTTCTCCAGGGGATCTTCCCAACCCAAGGATTGAACCCATGTCTCCTGCATTGGCAGGCAGATTCTTTACCACTGAGCCACCAGGGAAGCCCTCCACATCCCTTGTTGTCACTATTCAGTCATTCAGTTGTGTCCGACTCCCTGCGACCCTATGAACTGTAGCACGCCAGGCTTCCCTGTCCATCACCAACTCCCGGAGCTTGCTCAAACTCATGTCCATTGAGTCAGTGATGCCACCCAACCATCTCATCCTCTGTCGTCCCCTTCTCTCGCCCTCAATCTTTCCCAGCACCAGGGTCTTTTCTAATGAGTCAACTCTTTGCCTCACGTGGCCAAAGTATTGGAGCTTCAGTTTCAGCATCAGTCCTTCCAATGAATATTCAGGACTGATTTCCTTCAGGATTGACTGGTTTGGTCTCCTTGCAGTCCAAGGGACTCTCAAGAGTCTTCTCCAACACCACAGTTCAAAGGCATCAGTTCTTCAGTGCTTAGCTTTCTTCCATGTCCCTAGTTGTCTATAAAAGCATAAATCAGATTGCATGGCCCGCTTCAATTTAAAACTCCCTATTGACTCGCACTGAAAACTTACTGTGTCCTCAGAATCTTCTATCTGGTTTTGTGGAAAAGCTCGTCCTGTCAGATGAGACCCTCACATTCCTGCCCACCACAGTGATTCCCACAATACAGAGATGGGGTGGGGGGTCAAAGAAAGTACTGGAATGCGACCACTTACACCATTCTAACCCAAACACAAAAAGTTTGTTTTCATAAGCAGGATTTATTATGCAATGTTGTATTTATCCAGACAGCATATTGTCATATATATATTTATCAAGAATGAAACACAAGAATGAAGTGAATCCCGGGGGCCCTTCAAATGCCTATGAAGCCGAGTCCACCTCCTTATTCCTCTTTTATCATCACTTTTTCTGTTCCCAGCAGCAGCCACTACTTTGAACTTTTGCCCTTTTTATTATCTGTTTGATAGAATTTTGTGACACGTGTTTCTCTCCCTAAGAAGCTTTCTTGTGTTAGGTTTTTCCAGCTGGTTTCGCATGTTGGTATCCGTCCTGTTGAGGTCAGGTCACTGTGTAGTGAGATGCAACTGTTTCCAAGTTTAACAGGTACGTGCTCACGTAGCAACTGCCACCAGGAGATGGAGCGTGTTTCCGTCTCTCTTTCATCTCTTGCTGGCCTTCACTGCCACCGTGCTTCCCCTCACATCCAGGACACCGTTGGCTCATCATTCTCACCAAGGCTGCTGGCCACACTGGCAAGCATCCAATCTCACTTAAAATCATGAGATCCTTGTAGCCTGTGAAGCCTGCATGGCTGTGGCTCTGTGATACCCACGGCTTGTACGGGCCAGGCCGCCGTCTCCGTGTCAGCTGAGGCGTGTGATGACCTGTCGATTCAGGATGCCTGGGACTTGGATGAAGTCGGAAGACCCCAGCCAGGCCCTCCTCCGTCTTGAGACTGGCACCCGGAAGAGGTCTCAGGGCAGAAAAACGCACGCCCTCATCATGACCTGGTCCCTTTTCAGAGAACTAAGTCTGTCCAGACCAGAGTTCTCTTTTTCTTTAGTTTTTTTTCCCCCTCAAACTCTTCTGGGTGCTAGTGAGTATTTTCATGTTCTGGAGCTGTCTTCCTAGAACAGGTCTGTCTCCACATTTATCAAAGTATAGGGAGGTTTGCCCTTTTCCCTTTCAGCTCAGAAAACAGACCTCTATTATTCTTTTAAACCTTTTGAAGAAGCTAGTAGCCAAGGCTGTCCTTAAAACACCCCTTTTATTTTCCGGCTTGAGAGCAAAACTGCCTTATACGAGCTCTTTTTCTGTTGCCCCAAGAGAGACCTCCATTCTCTAAGAATGTAGGTGGCTGGCATGTTGCCTGAAGAATTCCCAGTGACTAGCTACACCCACGCTGGGTGTTCTTCTCAAAATCACAAACTCATGGTCCAGTCTATCCTGGAAAACATCCAGGAAGAGAATCTTTCCATTCAAACGTTCTTTACTTAAACATAATCTAAAAAGTTGGCATCTAAATAAAGATTATCTGGGGAGGGAGAACGCAGGATCCAGGCTCTTGGTTTAAAAAAATCTCTCTTTCTCAGTCTGCCAAGCCTACATGGTACCAAAAATGTGTGTCTTTTAAAATTTTTATTATTTTATTTCTATCACCTCAAAAACATTTGGTATTGGAGTATAGCTAGTTAACAATGTTGTGACAGATTCAGGTGAGCAAAGCAAGGACTCAGCCATGTATATCTGTTTTCCCCCAGACTCCCCTCCCATCCAGGCTGCCACATGACATTGAGCAGAGTTCCCTGTGCTGGACAAGAGGTCTTAGGTGATTATACATTTTAAATATAGCAGTGTATACATGACCTTCCCAAAGTCCCTAGCTGTCCCTGTGCTGGACAAGAGGTCTTAGGTGATTATACATTTTAAATATAGCAGTGTATACATGACCTTCCCAAAGTCCCTAGCTGTCCCTTCCCCCATCCTTCCCCCTGGGAACCATAAGGTTGTTACAGAGTACTGAGCAGAGTTCCCTGTGCTGTCCAGCAGGTCCTTGCTGGTTCTCCATGTTAAATACAGCCGTGTGTCCATGTCCATCCCAGACTCCCTGACTATCCCTTCCCCCATCCTTCCCCCTGGTGACCATAAGGTTGTTACAGAGTACTGAGCAGAGTTCCCTGTGCTGTCCAGCAGGTCCTTGCTGGTTCTCCATGGTAAACACAGCAGTGTGTCCATGTCCATCCCAGACTCCCTGACTGTCCCTTTCCCCAGCAACCTAAATTCCTTTTCTACGCCTGTGAGTCTCTTTGTGTTTTAAGTTGAGTACATTTGGACCATCTCTCTTTGGACCCACATATAAGGGATGGCATGATATTTCCTGTTCTCTGTCTCCCTTGCCTCACTCAGTACGACTCTCTGGGTCCATCCATGTTGCCTCAAACGGCATTATTTCATTCTTTTTGAAGGCTGAGTAGTATTCCATCATATATACGCACCACGTTTTGCGTCTGCATTCATCTGTTGATGGACACTTGGGTTGCTTCCGTGTCTTCGCTGCTGTAAACAGTACTGCAGTGAACATAAGGATGCATGTATCCTTTTGTTTGGGCTTCCCTGTAATGCAGGAGAATCCGCTCGTAAAGCAGGAGACCCCGGTTTGATTCCCCGGTCGGGAAAATCTGCTAGAGAAGGGAAAGGCTACCCACTCCAGTATCCTGGCCTGGAGATTTCCATGGACTGTATAGTCCATGGGGTCACAAAGAGTTGGACCCAACAGAGCGACTTTCACAAAGACTATTACTGATTCTGCTTGTCAGCATTTCTGTGTGTGTGTGTGTGTGTGTGTGTGTGTGTGTGTGTGTTAGAGAAATAGTCGTAGGAATTTAGGCTGCTTGATCCATATGAAAGAAAGTGTTAGTTGCCCAGTCATGTATGACTTTTTGCAACTCCCATGGACTGTAGCCTGCCAGGCTCCTCTGTCCATGGGTTCTCCAGGCAAGAATACCAGCGTGGGTTGCTATTCCCTTCTCCAGGGAAATCTTCCCTGTCCATGGGTTGAACCTGGGTCTCCTGCACTGCAGACGGATCTTTACTGTCAGAGCCACCAGGGAATCCCGCTTGGTATCCTGTGAGTTTTGTTTAACTCACAAAAGCATAACGCCGGCTGGTCGAGTTGCTGTTCTTGCTTTAATACCTATTTGATGACCGTGGAAAATATTTCCCTGTAAATGGAATCTCTGCCTTTAGGCTTTCCTCCTTCCAGGGCAGCTTGTCCAGCAGCTTCCCACCCTGCCCTGACCTGTACCCATGCCCAGCACACGGACACACACCCTCGCACACCCAGCCACCTGCTTCATGTCACCTCAGTACATGACACTAATGCAGGAGTGTGGGGCAGGGTGGGACCACAGTCTGTCATCTCCCTCCTTGACTCCTGGAAACGCAGCTTGAGCTGCGTGGTTACCATAACTGTCTTGAATAGGGAACCATCAGAAAGGTGTTATTAATGTGACCACTATATATATATACATTTTTTTTTTTTCATGGGCTTCCCTGGTGGCTCAGCTGGTAAAGAATCTGCCTGAGATGTGGAAGGCCTAGGTTCAATCCCTGGGTTGGGAAGATCCCCTGGAGAAGGGAAACGCTGCCCACTCCAGTATTCTGGCCTGGTGAATTCCATGGACTGTATAGTCCTTGGGGTCACAGAGAGTCAGACACATCTGAGCGATTTTCACTTTCTTGTATATATTCGTGGTGGCTCAGATGGTAAAGAATCCATCTCCAGTGTGGGAGACCCAGGTTCAATCTCTGGGTGGGGAAGATCCCCTGGAGAAGGGCACAGCAACCCACTCCAGTATTCTTGCCTACAGATGGTGATTGTAGCGATGAAATTAAAAGACGCTTACTCCTTGGAAGGAAAGTTATGACCAACCTAGACAGCATACTAAAAAGCAGAGACATTACTTTGCCCACAAAGGTCCATCTAGTCAAGGCTATGGTTTCTCCAGTAGTCGCGTATGGATGTGAGAGTTGGACAACTCGATGGACATGAGTTTGAGCAAGCTCCGGGGGTGGGTGATGGACAGGGAAGCCTGGCATGCTGTGGTCCATGGGGTCACGAAGAGTCAGACGCGACTGAGCTGAACTGAGCTGAACCCGAGTGGTGTGTGCAGTCCAGTAAAAATTATGTGGAGGGACGATCATATTGCAGTGATGAGACTTCAGGAACTGTACAACCACACAGATGTGTGCCTGTGGGCCTGCGGAGGTTTGTGCCCGTCAGCTTCCTGGTGGTGCCATCGTTTCGCCACTCGCCCCTCAAACGCCAGTGACGAGGCCAGGTTGTTGGGAAGGAAAGTTTGCTTTATTGCGGAGGCTGGCCACCAAGGGGACGGGGAAGGATGGACGCGCATCTAAAGACCAGCCCCCGTCCCTGATACTTAGGGGGCAAGAGATTTAACAGACAGAGGGACGGGCTTCCTTGCAGAAACAGCACAGTCCAACCTGATGGTCATCTTGAAATTGGTCATTGGTGGTCTGACCAGCATCACCTTGATGGTTTTAGGCGCAGTTAATCTTCAGTTCCAGGGTCAGCTTGTTTTCATTTCCTTGAGGCCGGTTCTTGGAATTGGGGAGCTATGTCACGGCTACAGTCTGATCACGTAGTTAACTTCTTTCACCTGGGGAGAGTTTGATTGTCTACAAGACAGCTCGCAGGATTTGGCTCAGAATATTGTGTATAGCCCTTGAAAAGGAACTGAAAGTCCTGACTATGCTTTAAGATGACATACTGGGTGCTCAGTCATGTCTGACTCTTCGCAACCCCATGGACTGTAGCCCGCCAGGCTCCTCTGTCCATGGGATTCTCCAGGCAAGAATCCTGAAGGAAGGTGCCATTTCTTCCTCCAGGGGATCTGCCTGACCCAGGGATCTTCCTGACCCAGGGATCGAACTTGCATCTCCTGCATTGGTTGGCAGGCAGATACTTTGCCACGGTACCTCCTGGGGAAGCTTAATTGAGCACGTTATTAAACTTTTCATCTCCTTTGACTGTTTTCCTCTGTTTCTGCATGTTCTCACTTCTCTGATTGAGCTCACTCTGGGGCTATAGCTTTTCCACAGACAAAAGGCAGGCAGACTCCAGAGTGGGGGCAGGTTTGGCGGGGGTTGATGTGGGACAAAGACTCCAGGGTCCTCCTGTGTGTGAGTCAGGCTGCACTTCTGGACGCCATTCCTCTTGAGGGGAGGAGGAGGTTGAGGAGGACTCAGGATCTCTCTCTGCCTTCTCTCTTACACCTGCCTGCGGACCTACTGTTTGCTCGACATAAAAGATGCTGTTAAAGGCACTCCATGAGAGGAAGGCAGAGAGACAGCAGGGAGGTGCACGGGAGACCCAGAAACGCAACCGCAAGTGCCCGCAGACTTCAGGCGGGCACAGGACAGGGATGCAACGTTTAGGATCCAAAGAATACACAGCAGACAGTGAAGGGAGATTGGAGAACTCTGCATCTTCGTGAGGGCGGAGATCAAATAGCAAGGCCGTGATTATGACAGCTGAAAGCAACATCTCCAGGGTTTCCCCACCCTCGGGGCAGACACACACACAGCGTCCATGCCGGATTGAGTAGACAGGACCAGGATCAGAGTCTCCCAGGTCGCTTTCTTTGAACAACCACGCCCGTGGAAATCTGGCTCATGAACTGATCAAAACCCAAGCTCAAGGCTTCAGCTGGCTGCCTCTTTGGAAAAGCCAACCCTTGGGTCGAGATGCTAATGAAGGTGTATTTGAAATCGTGAAGGACAGAGTGGGGTGGGGAGGGAGAAAAAGGAGACTGTCACGGTGGATACGCCGACTAATTTACGTTCAGTGATACTTCACAGCTCAGCGGCACTGCGTCTCTCCCGCTCCGGGTGGGCTGACACATTTGATCTTCTTTTCCTGAAGAGCCTCTCTTCGTTAAGGACACCAGCCTGCTGGGGAGCCTGGGTCCGCCCTCTGCCCCCCAACTCTGTACTGTGTCGCGTCATCCCCCGCACGGGCTACGAGAACAGGCTCTCCTTCTAATGGAATGCTTTTTTGAGATTTCAGTCGTGGTTTCCGTAGCATCATCCCCGGTACTCACCGCTCACGTCTGTGGTCCCCACGTCTGTTCCTGCGCTCCGCCCAAGGACGGGCTCTCACTGGTTTCCCCTTTTCCTTTGGGTTGAATGTTTTCAGCCCCTAGAGACGTGTGCCCAAGAGAACCGGGAGCACGTGGACGCAGAAGACTCACAGCGGATGGTCCACAGATGCGCTCTTCCTGTGCGGAAGATAAAATAAGTCACAGATGCGTGGAGACTGATGCAGGGGGCATCCTTGGTGATGAGATAGGTGGCACTTGAAGGGCGATGGGCAGAAAGGATGGGATGGGGGTCCAGGAGCAGAGCTCAGTGTGGGGAAGTATTTTATTCCGAGCAGGCTCAGTCCAGATGCTGGGTAGCTTCCCATACCCCTCCTCAGTCTGCAGGCTGAAGTTGTCTTGGTGTGTGTATGTGTGTGCTCAGATGTGTCTGACTCTTTGAGACCCCATGGACCATAGCCACCCAGGCTCCTCTGTCTGTGGGATTCTCCAGGCAAGAATACCTGTGTGGCTTGCCATGCCCTTAATCCAGGGGAATCTTCTAGACTCAAAATACTCAAGAATACTGGACTGGGTTACCATTTCCTCTTTCCAGAGGGAGCTTCATGGTCCAGGGATCGAACCTACATCTCTTACATCTCCTGCACTGCAGGCTGGATTCTTTACCATGGAGCCTCCTGGGAATCCCTAAGAGTGTCTGTAAAGCACCAGTATTCCTGGTGTTAAGAGTGCTCAGTTCTATCAATGCCTGTGGCTAGATTAAGGATTGAAATAAGCTGACTTGACTTTCTATGGTTAAGTTGCAGTCCATTCTACATGATTTGGCTTCAAAGAATTGATACTTTTGAACTGTGGTGTGGGAGAAGACTCTTGAGGGTCCTTTGGACTGCAAGGAGATCCAACCAGTCCATCCTAAAGAAGATCAGCCCTGAATATTCATTGGAAGGACTGATGCTGAAGCTGAAGCTCCAATCTTTTGGCCACCTGATGTGAAGAGCTGACTTATTGGAAAAGTCACTGATGCTGGGAAAGATTGAAGGCAGGAGGAGAAGGGGATAACAGAGGATGAGACGTCTGGATGGCATCACCAACTCAATGGACATGAGTTTGGGTAAACTGGGAGTTGGTGATGGACAGGGAGGCCTGGCATGCTGCAGTCCATGGGGTCGCAAAGGGTCTGACATGACTGAGTGAACTGAAATGTTCAAAGATTCTGTAGTAAAATCATCTTTCCCCTATACTCATTTTAGCCGTGTTTATATCTTCAATATTGCTTGCCTATGCAATATTACATCTGCATAAATAAAAATTCAAGCAGAGAAGCAGAAATCCTAGCAAAGGCAGCTGATAGATTACATGTTGTTATGCAGATGAGATATTTATTTATAAATAATATATAACCTCTGTGTAGATAGAGATGGACAGATATGTATAATTTCTTATGTATCTATAGATTTATATTAAGAATATAGATTATTAGCATATACTATAAATATTAATTATTTATGGATTATTGATAATTTGCAGATACAGATATGGACAGAGGTATATATCTGTGGGTCAGTATTTATCATCTGTCTAGATGATGGATGGATAGGTGTTGACATTTATCTACCTACCCACCATTCTTTCTGTCTGAATCTATGTGTATATACTTAGTTGTTCAGTCATGTCTGACTCTTTGCAACCTCATGGACTATAACCCATCAGGTTCCTCTGTCCATGAGATTCTCCAGGCAAGAATACTGGAGTGGGCAGCCTTTCCCTTCTCCAGGGGATCTTCCCAACCCAGGGATCGAACCCAGGTCTCCTGCATTGTGGGCAGATTCTTTACCACTGGGCCACCTGGGAAGCCGTGTATCTAGTGCTAAATGAGCAGGGACAACATAAAGAGAACAAATAATCCCCAGGCCCAGCACTGTTCTCAATCCAGTGACTGCTCTTGAAAAATCTGAAAGAGACTTCTAGGAAGTACCCTGTTTCCTGAAGCATTGTTGTTGTTGGCTCAGTCGTGCCCGACTCTTTGCGACCCCCTGGAGTGCAGCTCGCCAAGCTTCCCTGGCCTTCACAGTTCTCGACTAAAGCAATGAGTGAGTGTCACAGAGCATATTAAAAATTGGATATGTGAACCATCTTCTCAAACATTTTCCTCCAAGTGATGCTTTTTGAAATGTGCGTACGTTGTCCTACAGAATCCAGGTTTAGAAAAGGGCCTGAAATGTCCTCATCGACTTCATGGTATCATGTGATGTGGGACCAGGCTGAGCTGTTTCACCCCTGTCTACGTTTCCGAGAGGTTAGCCTTCTCCAGAGTGTGTCAGAACACCTGTCTTTTAATCAGCTTGATCAGGGTAGCGGTATATTAGTTCAGCTGGCTGCCATCTCAGCAAGCAGGTTGCTGTATGAGAAACACTTTGCAAAGACGATAAGACCAAGAATGTCCACAGCTGATAGCCCGTGTCAGCAAGAGCAGAGACAATCTCGGAACTGAAAGGAAAAAGCTGCTCTTCTTGCCCCAAAGAGTTCTGTAGAAAAATTTTACAAGAGACTCGGGCTATGCTGCGAATTTCCGTGGGGGCTCTGTTGAATCAGGATTCATTTGCTCTTCTCCAAGGCTCACGTCTCCTCATTGCTTGCAATAGCTCAGCCCCATCCTAGCTTGTAAAGCGAGCCTTACAGATTTCAGTGATGGACAGATGAGCTGGCTCTGTGCTACGGCCCAGAAAGCAAGCTGTGAGTCCCGCTAGAAAAACCATCCAGGAGTCTTTATGGAGCACAATATTTATGCAAGTAAAATACGACTCTCCACAGAGTATCTGGTATATTGCCAATGTATCTTATTTCCACGGAGAAAAATGTTGTTGCTGTCTAGTTGCTCAACTTTGTGTAACTCTTTTGCAACCCCATGGACTGCAACCTGCCAGGCTCCTCTGCCTGGATGCTTTACCTCTGAGCCTCCAGGGAAGCCCCAGTAATTTAGGCTTTGTCATGCAAGTTATGGATGAATTTAACTCTGGGCTGTGAAAATCCACATTTTCTGCATTCGCCGACCACAGTGAAGTGATTTACTTACAAGATCCAGATGAGACACTGGAAAAGAGAGTGGTAGGAAGGTTGTTAGGAGATTCAATAACTTCTATTTGGAGGATGGAGATCTCTAGAGATGATGGAGAGAAAGCGGGATGGTAGCCTTGAGTAAAAGATTTGGTTTCCCTCACATTTTTAAAAAATTTACCTTGTACGTAGTTGATATCAATGTATAGTTGATTTATAATGTTGTGTTAGTTTCAGGTGTACAGCAAAGAGATTCAGTTATATGTATACTTATATCCACTCTTTTTAAGATGCATTTCACATATAGGTTGTTAGAGAGTGCTGAGCAGAGTTCCCTGTGCTATTGCAGTTTTATGTAAAGTAGTGTGTGTGTGTCAAGGGCTTCCGTGGTGGCTCAGATGTTAAAGAATAGAATCTGCCTGCCATGTGGGAGACTCGGGTTCGATCCCTGGTTTGAGAAGATCCCTTGGAGGAGGAAATGGCAACCCACTGCAGTATTCCTGCCTGGAGAATCCCATGGACAGAGGAGCCTGGCGGGCTACAGTCCATGGGGTCGCCAAGAGTCGGACACGACCGAGCGACCTTAACTTCCCTTCACTTCATAGGTTGTGGGGCGTGAGCTCCAGGAGCTGTGACTTGAAGGCTTGGTTGCCCCGCAGCCTCTGGGATCTTCCCGGACCGGGGACCGAACCCTCGTCACCTGTTCTGGCAGGTGGATTGTTGACCACTGGGCCACCAGGGAAGCCCCCGTTGCTTTCTGTTGTCAGCCCAGCTCATTCCTGCCTCTGAGACTCTCCTCTTGTGTCTCTCAGCCCGGAGCACCCTCTCCAAACTCCTGCTTGATTTGCCCCTTCACTTCTGGGCCTGGGTGTCATTTTATCAGCATGGGTTCTCTGGCTGTTCTCTATAAACCGACTCTTCTCTTCCCTACTAAGTGTTCTATTACCATCAGTTCAGTTCAGTTCAGTTCAATCGCTCAGTCGTGTCTGACTCTTTGTGAACCCATGGACTGAAGCACGCCAGGCCTCCGTGTCCATCACCAACTCCCGGAGTTTACTCAGACTCATGCTCATCACGTCAGTGATGCCATCCAACCAGCTCATCCTCTGTCGTCCCCTTCTCCTCCTGCCTTCAATCTTTCCCAATTAAGGTCTTTTCCAATGAGTCAGTTCTTCACATCCGGTGGCCAAAGGATTGGAGTTTCAGCTTCAACATCAGTCCTTCCAAAGAACACCCAGGACCGATCTCCTTTAGGATGGACTGGTTGGATCTCCTTGCAGTCCAAGGGACTCTCAAGAGTCTTCTCCAGCACCGCAGTTCAAAAGCATCAATTCTTCTGTGCTCAGCTTCCTTTATCGTCCAACTCTCTGTTACCATACACTCCTTCATTTCTCTCGTCAGCCCTTCTCACGATCCATGTGTGTGTCTGTGTGTGTGTCGCTTACCACTCATAGCCCTTGACCTTAGAGAGGACCAATCAGGACACAGAGTCCAATAAATATTTTTGAATGAACAAGTACATGATTGGGTTCATGTATAGAATGCGGGACACAAGGAGATCTGAATAAACCAGGGCCTCCACGCTGGCAGATGGTGGCTGCAATAGAAGTGGTGGAGTTTTTCTGACTCAAGACCTACAGGAGTTTCTAGGACATATTTGTAGTTCCTTAAGTTCTCATGTGGTACATTAAATCAGGAAGATAAATTTTAGATAGAGATTTTCTTAACCTCTATTTCAGATATGCCCAGGTTTTCAAGGAATTCATGAATAGGACACTTAGGATCAAGCATGTTGGGAGAGAAAAGACTGAATCAGTGAAAGATTAAGCTGCTCCATTCAAACGTGGCTGTCATTGCGCCTATGCGTGCTCAGCCGTGTCTGACTCTTTCGTGACCCCATGGGCTGTAGCCCACCAGGCTCCTCTGTCCATGGGATTCTCCAGATGGGAATGCTGGAGTGGGTTGCCATTTCCTCCTCCAGGGTAGGGGGTGTCTTCCCCACCCAGGGACCCAAGCTGTATGTCTTGCATCTCCTGTATTGCCAGCTGGGTTCTTTACCTGCTGAGCCACGAGGGAAGCCCCTGAAACATGGCAGAAATGACTTGCACTGATACTCTGAGTCAGTCAGCCAGTCAGCCCGTGGGGCCGCAGAGAGTCAGACACGACTGAGAGACTCGCATTTTCTCTTTCGTACTTCAGTAAAAAAAATAAATAGAAATTAAGAAATAAACTATTATGAGATGATTTCTCTATATGCCATGATACAGAATATACTTATTCAGAATTGTTTGGAACCCAATAACTACCGACCGAAGGAAATTTTCCAGTGATGTGATTGTATTGGACATCATGACTCACATGCTTAAAATGAGTCAAACTTCAGTCATTTTAGAATGAGCTGTTAGATCAGCCCTTGAAGCTTTCCGTAAATGTCATCTTGTGCCAGCGAGTAGTGAAAAGATATGTAAATGTATATAGTAAAGCGAATATCGGCCCATCTATTTGAAACTTATGACTGCTATTATGAATTTATCCCAGTCAAAATCAACCGTCTTTGCACATTCAGCACACATTCTTTTGTATATGACCAAAGGACTATTTTCTCTTTGGAGAGAACTATAAGATCTATGAGAAATGAAATGAGAGCTGTGAACAGTCAGGTACAGGCATAATTCTGTTGGGGAACATTTCTTTTAAAATACCACTGTATAATATTATCAGGGTAATCATTTTTAGAAAAAAGGAGGGTTGCCTTTTTATGCTTCCAATCATTTCTATGGTTTCAGTAGCCTCGGGGCTCCAGGTTTTCTCAATAAAGTGAAGAAAATGTATGTTTTTTTCCCTTTGTTTTGCTGAAAATGTGTAATATATGAAAATGTATGCGAATGGGATTCAGTGCAGAGGAGGAGGGAAGGCGGGAAATGAACCAGATTTTTCGCTCCTTTCTAAAAAGTGCTTTTGTAATCGGTTGGGAAGATCCCCACCCAGAGAAGAGAAAGGCTACCCACTCCAGGATTCTGGCCTGGAAAATTCCACGGACTCTACAGTCCACGGGGTTAGAAAGAGCCGGACATGACTAAGTGATTTTCACTTTGTTCAAATGGAAAATATTTTCACATTCTAGGTAAGGTAACAATCAAGAGTCTTAAAAATATCATGTGTTAGGCATAGCAAACATAAGCCATACAAATCTTTAAAAGTGTGAAATTCTATGATATTTTACGCAGGGGTGCACTTAGGTTGGAGAAGGAAATGGCAACCCACTCCAGTATTCTTGCCTGGGGAATCCCAGGGACAGAGGAGTCTTGGTGGGCTGCAGTCCATGGGGTCACAAAGAGTCGGACACGATTGAGAGATGAAACAGCGTATTTAGAGTACCATCACTCTGATCAAAATGGAAATATCTCCAGTGGCCAGCAGTGACCCGCGTGCTCCTTCCTTAGTCAGTCGCATCCTCTCACCCAGACACTCTCATCACTGCTACGTTTGCCATTGTGAGTTGCTTTATTCTCCCTTAACCTGCAGATGAATGGGGTCTGCCATGGCACACTGCAGTTTCCAGCTTAGTTAGTGTGAGAGATTCATTCACGGTGTTGCATGCAGCCTGTTTCGTTCTGTTTTTATTACTGCGTGTGTGCTCAGTCGCTTCAGTCGTGTCCAACTCTGTGACCCTATGGACTGTAGCCCCCTCCCCCCAGACTCCTCTGTCCATGGGATTCTCCAGGCAAGAATATTGGAGTGGGTTGCCTTGCCCTCCTCCACGGGATCTTCCCGACCCAGGTCTCCTGTGTCTCCTGCTTTAGCAGCCTGGTTCTTTTACCACTGGTGCCGGCTGGGTTATTATTAGTTGGTGATACATGGTAAAAATGAAGTGTAATTTTTTTTCTTTTTATCCACTGCATTGGTGGATATTTGAGTTGATCCACTTTGGAGCTCACAGTCCGTGGGGTTGCAAAGGGTCGGACGTGAATGAGCACGCGTGCGCAGGAACTCTGAAGCTCGTGCATAAATCCACGATGAACAGTCTTGTACTTTTGTTGCGCATGCAGATTCCGCGGTCTGAGGTCTACCTCTAGGGATGAGCTCTCTGTGTATCTGTGGGGAGATACCCAGTGGGTGTTTTTAGTGGACACTATGAAACAGCTCTTCAGAGGGGTTGTACGGCTCACTCTTCCACAAGCCATATACCTAGTCAGCTTCACAGCTGTGCAATACTTGAGGTTGTCAATTTATTTTTTTCACAATATCATTCATTCTAAGTAGCTGGGTAGTGGTAGGTGTTCTGGCTTTCATTTCTAATTTTTCCTTGTAGGTAATGATACTAACTTTTCCTGTGTTTCTTTATTTATTTTTTGACCATTTGAAAACCCTCATCTGCAATGTCTGCTTAAGTTTTTTGAAAGTGTTCCATTCACTCATCTTTTATATACGAATTTCTAGGACTTCTTTATATATATTAGATATGTGTTCTGCATGCTAAGTCGCTTCAGTCATGTCCAACTCTCTGTGACCCCATGGACTGTACCCTGCCAGGCTCCTCTGTCCATGGGATTCTCCAGGCAAGAACACTGGAGTGGGTTGCCGTGCCCTCCTCCAGGGGATCCTCCCAACCCAGAGATCAAACCCAGGTCTCTTACGTTTTCCTGCACTGGCGAGTGGGTTCTTTACCACCAGTGCCATCTGGGAACCCCCACTGGATACTGGTCTAGTATTGTCCTTTACCTCTATTACCGATGTCTGCTGATGAACAAAAATTCTTAATTCTAACGAAAAGCAATTTGCTGATTTTGTTCTTTTGTGCCTAGTGATTTTTGTATGGTTTAGAAATTGTTACATACCTCAAGCTCATAAACCTATTCTTATTGTTTTTTTGCTACAAGTTGTGCTAATAATGCTTTACAGATGGTCTGTAATTTCATATTAATTTATTTGAGGTAGAGATAAAGACTCCTGTTTTAAAAACAGTAATATCTCGTTGAACCAAAATGACCGATTTAATTGACATTCCTTTCCTCTAATGAACTGATATGATACTTTCTCGTAAACAAGTTGACTGCATATACGGATCATCCAGAGTCTTGACTGTTTGCCACCAACGTTTTCTCTTGTCTCTTGTGCTGCTGTGTTGATTTCTGTAGCTTCATTATGTATCTTGATATCTCGTAAGTGACACCCTTGATATCTGGTCTTTTTCAAGATGACCTGAGCTAATCTAAGCCCTTTGACTTTCTCTCAATGGCTGCAGAATCCTGGGTGAAATATTGATAGAGGTTGCCTTGAACCTATAAACCAAGCTGGGAAGAATGGACACCTTAAAAATATTGAGTTTTCGGATCTATAAACATGAGAGGTTCCTCTATGTCTGTCATGTTTAAGTTCTTTCTTGTGTAAAAGATCTCACATAATTAGATGTATTTGTTGGTATTGAGTGTATTTGATGATGTTGTCAGTTATGTGTGTGTGTATTTACTTGTTCCCTTGCATTTAAGTTTCAAATTCATTGCTGTCTGTATTACTTTCAGGTTTCCTAAGTCTTGGGGAAAAAAAAGAAAAAAAAAACCTCTTTGACTTAACCTTTGGTCAGTTTAGTTCAGTTCATTTGCTCAGTCGGGTCCGACTCTTTGCAACCCCTTGAATCGCAGCACACCAGGCCTCCCTGTCCATCACAAACTCCCAGGCTCTACCCAAACTCATGCCCATCGAGTTGGTGATGCCATCCAGCCATCTCATCCTCTGTCGTCCCCTTCTCCTCCTGCCCCCAATCCTTCCCAGCATCAGGGTCTTTTCCAATGAGTCAGTTATTCGCATGAGGTGGCCAAAGGATTGGAGTTTCAGCTTCAAAATCAGTCCTTCCAATGAACACCCAGGACTGATCTCCTTTAGGAGGGACTGGTTGGATCTTCTTGAAGCCCAAGGGACTCTCAAGCGTCTTCTCCAACACCACAGTTCAAAAGCATCAATTCTTCAGCGCTCAGCTTTCTTCACAGCCCAACTCTCACATCCATAGATGACTACTGCAAAAACCATAGCCTTGACTAGACGGACCTTTGTTGACAAAGTAATGTCTCTGCTTTTAAATATGCTGTCTGGGTTGGTCATAACTTTCCTTCCAAGGAGTAAGCGTCTATTAATTTCATGGCTGCACTCACCATCTGCAGTGATTTTGGAGCCCCCCAAAATAAAGTCTGACACTGTTTCCACTGTTTCCCCATCTATTTCCCATGAAGTGATGGGAACAGATGCCAAGCCAGTAATAAATGAAGTAATCTGTAAATGCTTCCTTCACTGCACATTTATCAAGATATACAGCTGGCATGCTTGGTCCATACTTGGTTCTCAGAGTTATTACAGACTCTTAGTAGAGAGTCTATCTCTCAGTAATTAAAAAAAATTTCTTTTTTAAAATGTTATTTGTTTTTGGCATCACTGGGTCTTCTCTGCTGCATGCGGGCTTTGTCTAGTTGCAACAAGTAGAGGCTACTCTCCGTTTGCGGTGCATGGACTTCTCATTGTGTTGACTTCCTTGTTGAGGAGCACCAGCTCCAGGGTGTGCAGGCCTGTTATTGGGGCACATGGATTTACCTGCCCTGCAGTTCATGAGATCGTCACGGACGAGGATAGAACCCCTGTTCCCTACCTCGGCAGGTGGATGCTTAGCCCCTGGACTATCAGGGAAGTCCTCTCTCAGTCAATTTTTATGACAGTCCCCCAGTGATTCTTTTTGTTACCCCTCCTACCAGTTCATCCACACGTTATTTCTGGATTAGGCGTCATTAATCATAGGCAGATCATAGCATTATCTTATCAGCTCTTCGTAGCATGCACACATTGCCAGTTGCATCTTTACCCCCTTTTCCCAGCTTTATCTCTGCTGCTTCCTCTTTTATGTGCTTCAGATGAGAAGTGAAACCCTCCACCTTTGCACACCTCGAGTGAGAAGATGTGACCTGTGTTCACGCTGCTTTATGCTTACAAAATCTCTGCCCATGAATGTCCCTCCCCCAAGAAAGGGGGGATCACAGTTTTGTTTAAGATGAACTGCTTTATGAGCAAATACAGGCTTCCCTGTAGTTCAGACGGTAAAGTGTCTGCCTGCAATGCGGGAGACCTGGGTTCGATCCCTGAGTCGGGAAGATCCTCTGGAGAAGGAAATGGCAACCTACTCCAGTATCCTTGCCTGGAAAATCCCATGGATGGAGGATCCTGGTAGGCTACAGTCTATGGGGTCACAAAGAGTCAGACACGACTGAGTGACTTCACTTCAAACAAATATCAGTAAGTGCTTCTTTACAGTCATGCAGGGCAGCTCTCACTGTTCCCCATGGATTGCTCATTTGAGGAGGTTTTTCATCCCCAGATCTCTCCTGACACTGACCCATCCACCTTTGTACCTCTAACAGTGTCCAGTGTGACCAGCCTAGACAGCATATTCAAAAGAAAAGCAGAGACATCACTTTGCCGACAAAGGTCCATCTAGTCAAAGCTATGTTTTTTCCAGTGGTCATGTGTGGATGTGAGACTTGGACTATAAAGAAAGCTGAGCACCAAAAAATTGATGCTTTTGATCTGTGGCATTGGGGAAGACTCTTGAGAGTCCCTTGGACTGCAAGGAAATCAAACCAGTCAATCCTGAAGGAAATCAGTCCTGAATATTCTTTGGAAGGACTGATGCTGAAGCTGACGCCCCAATACTTTGGCCACCTGAGGCAAAGAGTTGGAAAAGCCCCTGATGCTGGGAAAGATTGAAGGCGAGAGAAGGGGACGGCAGAGGATGAGATGGTTGGATGGCATCACCAACTCAATGGACATGAGTTTGAGAAAGCTCAGGGAGTTGGTGACGGACAGGGAGGCCTGGCGCGCTGCAGTCCATGGGGTCGCAAAGAGTTGGACACGACTGAGTGACTGAACTGAACTGAACCGACAGTCTTTGCCTTGTGGTTGATACTTAATAGATAAACTTTCTGCCTACATGAGTGCTCAGTCATGTCCCAGCTCTCTGTGACTGCATGAACTTATGGGGTCCATAAGTAGCCTGCCAATCTCCTCTGTCCATGTGATTCTCCAGGCAAGAATACCCAAGAAGGTTGCCATTCCCTTCTCCAGGGGATCTTCCAGACTCATTGATGGAACCCACATCTCCTGCATTGAGGGTGGATTCTTTACCACTGAGCCACCAGGGAAGCTCAGTATAGGTTGACTTAAATTTACTTTTAATCGATGCAAATAGTAAACCATCATGTACAATGCAGTCTTTTCTGTGTGAGTTTTGTGAGCCGTGGGTTCCCCAGGCAAAGCTTTTGAAGTGCTGAAACAAAAAATAAAATAGGCAAAACTCCTTTCTGGGCTGACTAGAGTATCACTAAAGAATTCTGAACTTTCTTCCTTTTTTGAAGCATTGTAATTTATGTGCATGATAAAACAGACCCTTGTTTCACAAGTCAACATTCTTAATGCAGTCTGTCAAAGTGCATTCTCAGTAAATTGCTTTGATGAACTTGCCAGCCCAGTTAGTTTCTTTTAAGGGAAAGAAAAGAAGGAGGGGGTGAAAAACACTTCTGCAGCAGGAAAAAAAAAAAAGAAAGTAAGTAAACAGAACAGGTCTAGACTGTACTAGATGGTTTTACATCCAAGATTGCAAATAATTTGGTTTCATGCTTTTATGAGCCAGGATTCTGCCTCAAAATTTGTGAGTTAAAAGCTCTGTTTTATAAGATATATATATATATATATACACACATATATATAAGTGAAAGACCCTCAGTTGTGTCCGACTCTTTGCAACTCCATGGACTATACAGTCCGTGGAATTCTCCAGGCCAGAATCCTGGAGTGGGTAGCCTTTCCCTTCTGCAGGGGATCTTCCCAACCCGGGAATCCAACCCAGGTCTCCTGCATTGCAGGTGGATTCTTTACCAGCTGAGCCACCAGGGAAGCCCAATATATATATATTAATTATAGACATACCCCCTCATTTTTGGACTTCATTTCCATTGAGGTTACCAGACACCAGTGAGTAGAGTTCCCTGTGCTATGAAGCAGGTTCTCCTTAGTGATCTGTATCATACATAGCATCAATAGTAAGTGTGTGCCAGCCCCCATCTCCCAGTTCATCCCACACCCCCTTCCTGACCTTAGTGTCCTAGCCTGTTGCCCATGTCTGTGTCTCTATTTCTCGCTTGCAGAGAGGTTCATTTGTACCTTGACACATATGCATGAATAGAGTAGGCATATACCCTGAGAAAAGTATCATTCAAAAGAAACACATGCACCCCGGTGTTCACTGCATCACTGTTTATAATAGTCAGGACAGGGAACCGACCTAGGCAGATGAATGGATAAGGAAGCTGCAGTATGCATAGGCAAGGGAATATTACTCAGCCACGAAAAAGGATGGAGTGAGGTCCCTTGTAGAGACATGGGTGAATCCAGAGGCTTGTCAGAGTGTGAATCTCTTTCCTGGAAGATCCCCAGGACAGAACCTCACCCCTGGGACTCTGGGGACAGGCACTTGGTTAGTTTTGAAATGACTTTTCCTATATGCAGGGCATGCTATAGCTGAGAGAACCTAGTGAAACTTCCTGCATGTATTCTCCTAGGAAATTTAAAACAGAAATCTTAATTTCCCTCTCATGTCCAGGGTGGTGGTGTTTTCTGCGGAAAAAAAATGTTGGAAAATAGAGTGGCAGAGAGATGTGTTTTCTGTTTGTATACTAACTGGAGCTTTTATTTTTTCCCTTTAATGTGGCTGTACCTGACTGCAGGCTCTCTGTTGTGACATGTGAACCCTCAACTGTGGCCTGCGGGATCTAGTTCCCTGGCCGGGAATCGAACCTGGGCCCCCCCCCGCATGGTGAGCGTCAACTCCTAACCATTGGACCCCCGGGGAAGTCCCTAAGTGGAGCTTTTGATAAAGGAATGATTTAGCCTGAACCTTGTCGGTTCCCACAGAGGAGGGCCACCTGGTCTCATTGTCGGTCATTTTCAGTATGCTGGTGTGTGGTGTGTGTGTGTGTGTACACGAGTATTCACATGTACACATTTGGGGAAGGTGAGATGAGTTGCCAGCTCATTTTCCACTTGCCAGTCGCAGAAATGGCCATCATCCCATTCAGCTTGCTCTAATCTCTCCACTACAAGCGGTCAGGCTTGAAGAGAGGGATTCTCTGTTTTGGAATCCAAGACAGCTCAACTGAGTTTCCGCTGGTGTTCCCTTGGGCGGCAAGGCGACAGTAAGGTTAATTACAGAAAGCTCTGAAATTCTTTTCTTAAATAACACCAGATGGGCTTCCCAGGCGGTGTTAGTGGTGACGCACCTGCCTGCCAATGCAGGAGATCTAAGAGACGCGGGTTCGCTCCCTGGGTCGGGAAGATGCCGTGGCGGAGGGAATGGTGACCCACTTCAGTATTCCTGCCTGGAGAATCCCATGGACAGAGGAGCCTGGTGGGCTACAGTCCGTGGGGTGGCAAAGAGTCAGACAGGACTGAAGCGACTTAGCACAGCACGCGATGCCGGATGAACAGTGAGGAAACAGCATCACGGACTATCATACTGTGTGTTCACAATTTGTCACTGTGGTTTTCCCCCTGGATTAAGCCTCTATCACTGTCAAGCTGACAGTCTTTTTTTATCCTGGTTTCACGAGGGTCAGAGATGCCCTCACAGGACAGGAACTGTCAGAAGGTTGCTGTGGTTCTGAGAGTCGTGATTCCTCTGAGATGGTTAGAAAGTGGGAGCTGACTGCTACCCCCGACCTGATTCAGGTCAAGTACGACCGGAGGTGCGTGAGAAAGGAGTACCCTGGGACGCAGGCAGGTGGAAGGAACCGTGGTGGGGGGAGCTTCCGGAACCCCCACTGGTGGCAGAGCGCAGAGACCCGTACCCCCGTGGTGGTGCTTTGATCTCTTTGAGAGTCATCCTCATGGCCTCCCCACTTTCTCCAGCAGAGATGCATACGCCTCCACAAGAGCCCCGAGGCTTCTCCCCAACCCCGAGGAGAGGAGTTGAGAACTAGATTGAGAGCTAGGTTGAGAAACAGATCAACAGAGTCTCAGCCGCAGGCCTCAGTGGGCTTGGTGAAGACTGGCAGCCTCTCCCCCCCTGCTGCTCTTGGCCGTGGATGGACCATCCCAGGGACCCACTCGGTTCCCTGGAGAGGCCTTTTCAGCCTCCAGGGACACCCCCCTCCAGGTCCTCTGCACCCATGCCACCCTGCAGGCCCACAGAGGCCTCACCACACAGCGGCAGCACCCCCTCTTCCAGTCCCCACCCCATCCTGCCTGTTCCCCCGCCCCCACCCGTCCCCTGAGGCCACGCAGGAATTTCCAAGTCCTTGCTCACTGGAGCCTTCCCCCTATCCTGTGAAGCTGTTGTGTGAATCCTTGCAGGCCAACCCTTGGTCCTGGAGGCAGGGAAGTTCAGGAGAGAGAGAGAGAGCGTTCAGTCTGGCCCGGGACGTTGCTGGGATTTGTCTGGTGTCAGCTGGGTCTCTGCAAGGGTTTTATTTATTTTTTTTTTTTCAGGAGGAAAATAAAAATTGAGATTTTTGTTGGTTTGTTTTAAGATATCTTTAAAAAAAGATTCTCCAGGCAAGAAACTGGAGTGGATTGCCATTTCCTCCTCCAGGGGATCTTTCCAACCCAGGGATTGAACCTGCCCCAAGGGCATGCCAGTTTAAAACTCAGATCGCTTTTCTCGGTATGAATATAAAAGACACAGGGGTGACTGCAGATGAGTGGGTATCAAGGCATGGATTGTCTTGGTCTGGCTGTGTGTGTCACGGCGCAAACAGCTGTTTGCAAAGGTGAGGACCGCAGAGGGACGTCCTGGGCCGGAAGGGTCTCGCCTGGACTGTGCTCACTCATGTGAGGCTGGCCGATCCAGCCCTTCACACCCAGGAAAAGCTGCTGGTGCCTCTGGGCAAGGTCTGTCTGTGGCCAGCACTGGGGGGGCTTCTGAAGAACAGACGGGGATTCTGCAAACACGGGGGATTGTTCTGCATTGCGTTGATCCTCACAGACTCCAGTGTCGGAAATGGAAGTCAGAAGTCACGTTTTTGCCCAAGGCAGGTCTTTGGCAGATGGTCCTGGTATGAATGGATGGATGTGAAGGAAGAGCTGAGCAAAGTCTTGTCCTGTGGTGAAGTTGTTCTGGTGGGACCAGAAGCAAGGGTAGCCCCCCACCCCAACCCCACATTGTACCAGCGGTGGGTGACCCTTCTTCTAGAACAGAAAGGTTTCCCATTTCCAGGGGACCCTGAGAGCTGCAGACCCTGGGTCCGAAATTAGAAGTGAGAGGAGATCCGTCTGCTCCCTTGAGCGGAGGATTCCTTCCCTTTTGTGACTTTCTGAAATCCTGGGGACAGACATACTGCAAGGGTGATGTTCGCCTGATCTTTACAATGTCATCACAGCAGTGTTTGTAATGGCTAGGATATGGAAGCAAGCTAGATGTCTGTTACCAGACGAATGGATACACACTGAGGAGACCAGGATTGAAAGAGTCACGTGTACCCCAGTGTTCATCGAAGCCCTGTTTGCAGCAGCTAGGACATGGAAGCAACCTAGATGTCCATTGGCAGACGAATGGATGAGGAAGTTGTGGTACATATACACCATGGAATATTACTCGGCTATGAAGAAGAGTGCATTTGAGCCAGTTCTAATGAGGTGGATGAAACTGGAGCCTATTATATACAGAGTAAAGTAAGTCAGAAAGAAAAACACCTGTACAGTATATTAGCGCATATATATGGCATTTAGAAAGATGGCAATGTCCACCCTATATGCAAGACCGCAAAAGAGAGACAGATGTAAAGAACAGACTTTTGGACTCTGTGGCAGAAGAGGAGGGTGGGATGATTTGAGAGAATAGCATTGAAACATGTATCTCATTTACCATATGTGAAATAGATGACCAGCCCAAGTTTGATGCATGATCCAGGACACTCAAAGCTGGTGTTCTGGGACAACCCAGAGGGATGGGGAAGGGAGGGAGGTGGGCAGGGGGTTTGGGACGGAGGGACACATATAAACACATGGCTGATTCACGTCGATGTACGTCAAAAACCACCACAATACTGTAAAGTGATTAGCCTCCAATTAAAATCAATAAATTAACTTTAAAAATTCTGTTTTTTAATTGCAAATTTGTAAACGAATTTAACAAAATTAATTAGCCTGTTTGGCTGTGTTGGATCTCAGTTGCAGCAAAGGAGTTTAGTTGCTCCATCGGGGATTGAACCCAGGTCCCCTGCGTTGGCAGGCTGATTCTTCGCCACTGGGCCGCCTGGGAACTCCCAGCTACTTTGATAAAGGAACGTCAGCTGAAGCAGTCAGCTCCATACAGCCAAACAGATTTAAGCTGTGGTAAACCGAGGTGTTGGCACTCTGACCCCTTGCTCCGAGCCCCCGAGCCCTGTGATGATGGACTCGGGTCTGCGGCCTGTGTCACTTCCAGCGTGTCCCTCAAGTCCTCTTTGGTTGCAGAAGGCCCCATCCTTCCTGCTTAGGTGCAAAGACCCTAAGGTTTCCTCCTACCCAGGCCCCAGTGCCCCAGCTGAAGATAGAGCTTGCCCAGCACACACGCGTACACATTATCGTTGCTTTCTTCCGGGAGGTTAAGTAGTTTGTTTGCAGGGGGGGCTCCTTGTGCAAGGAAAGTAAGAAAGCTTGAGTCCTGTATCTCTGTTGATGTCACAAGCTCTGTGTGAGCACGTGGACAGGTAGGTCAGTTCCCCATTCCTCGTTTCCACATACACGTGTGTCCCCAGAGCACGGCTTGACTTAGACCCGACCGATGATCCAAGTGGTTATCATTTTTTTAATTTTAATTAATTAATTTATTTTAATCGGAGGCTAATTACGATATTGTGGTGGGTTTTGGCATACATTGACATGAATGAATCAGCCACGGGTGTACATGTGTCCCCCAAATTAGCAAGCAAACACAAACTTTAAATGACACGGTGGACCAGTTGGACCTAACTGACGTCTACAGGACATTTCACCCAAAGCCTTATTTGACGTGTCTGTTCTAAGGAGCTTTGGTTTGCGCCTGCTAACGGGACAGGGTGCTGCAGGAGAACTGTGTCATAGTTCCTTCCACAAGGGTAAGAGGGAACCCCCGAAAGGCGTGGCTTCAGTCAGTGAAGGAATCTGGGGAGCGTCTGGCAGGTCCACACACCTGGCGGGGGTGGGAGTGGCCTCCCTACCTTGTGAGGAGATAATGTTTATGTGCCTTCGGTCAGGGCCTCGTACGTGCTTCGCATACTCAGCGAGTGAGTAGTCGGTATTTGCGATGTGTCTGAAGTTCTTCAGATTCTTGCCTGAACCCGAGTGTGGCAGACAGCGCTGCTCTTGGAGAGCTTTGCAAATTTGCATCCTGGGGACACTTCAAAGCCTGGTAATCACAGCTCCCATCTACGGCGGCTTCAAAGGGTCCCTGTGTTTCTTTTACATCCGTTCGCTGCAGTTTACATATCGTGACTGCATAAAGTTCCAGGTGTTTCAAATCTTTAAAATGACTGAATAACATGATTTTTTAACATGGTGAGTTGTGTCCGACATTCTGTGACGCCATGGACTGTAGCCCGCCAGGCTCCTCTGTCCACGGGATTCTGCAGGCAAGAATCCTGGAGTGGGTTGCCATGCCCTCCTCTGGGGTATCTTCCCCACCTAGGGATCAAACCGTGTCTCCTATGTCTCCAGCATTGGCAGGCAGGTTCTTTCCCACTAGTACCACCTGGGAAGCCCTGTTTTGTAACATTGCTCCCGTTTATTGATGCATGGTTTATGTGGTGAGCAGTGAACAAGCCTAAACCTCTGCATCGGAATCTAGAGGATTCACTTTTACCAGATCACATACCACTCTCCTTCTAGACCCCCTGGTTTCACAAAATAAGCTGAATTTCTCTCCTTTCTCAGAATATTCAAAAACAGCATCTGACCTTAGGAAGTTCAGTATGGCCAACACATGGCCCTGGTACTGAGACCTAAGGGTACATTATTTTAATAGTTTCATTTTAAAATATTATTTTCCCAGGTGTTTGAAAGTCAACAGTACTGTTATGTACACCAACACAGGTTCACAGACATTATCGTATCTTGAATTCTTTTGCCACCTTGCAAGATAAGTCTCACAAGATTAGCTATGGGCTTAAGTAAATACTCAGAGTAATACTGTATTACTTTATAGATTTGTGTCAAACGCCCCAAATAGTTTTAGTTACTAGTGAAATGAGCACTAGACACGTAGGTATGTGTCCCATGGCAGAGTTCTCTCTGAGCCTCTGGCAGAAAACTGCTGGGAAGTGTCTGGGCATTCCAGGGCCCTCTAAATGCCCTCCAGTGTGGGCTCACTTGTTTTTCCAAAAGATTACAAGCAAGAGCCGAGTATGCATGGCAGCAAGAGCCGAGTATGCATGGCAGCAAGACTTGGACAGTGCTCATATTCTTGTGTGAATAATGTTAGACATGGAAAGATGCCTGTAAAAGTGGGTTACAGACAAAATCCTGTATGTAGACTATACATACAACCATACATACACACATCCGTATACACATACATACCCACACACATGCATACATATCATTACTGGGATTTTTATTTACCTATGTATTTTGATCCCTGGGTCTGGAAGAGCCCCTGGAGAAGGGAATGGCAACCCACTTTCAGTATTCTTGCCTGAAGAATCCCTTGGACAGAAGAGCCTGGTGGGCTACGGTCCACGGGGTCACGAAGAGTGGACACAGCTGAGCAACTAACACTTTCACTTTTTTACTTACATATAACATAGATATAAATCACATGTTATATATACGATGACATATGACCTCATGTCTATAAATATATTAAGACAGACAGAGTGGAAGGTCATTGATGATTGCAAGGCAGCTGTATTTCCGTCCCCAACACCTTGCTGAAAGGTCAGGAGGCCCCATGTTTGTAAGTGGCATCGGCAGAGGTCAGATCTTTATAATTCTGGGTTCCTGGCCACAGGCTGCGTTCTCAGACTCGAGGCCGTGTCACTTGTACTGAACGGAGTGAAGAATGGCTGAGTGGAGTGTGGTTCAGCCTTTCACGTCTTCTCACTTCAGTTATAGCAGTGGATTGTAGAAGCGAGTTAAAGAAGCTTTCAAAGAGTGGTGGTTAGAATGCTGACTTCTGAAGGTGATTATCCCAAAAAGCAGATGAAAGCCTCAAAGACCGGCATCAGCTTAGTCCTTAGAAAGGCTGAAATGGCTGCTGAGAACTGATTATGCCTCTTGTTTTAAAAGCTGGGGGTAAAGTACCATTTGACTTTTTAAATTATTCTCCAGGAAGGTAATTGTAAATAATTGCCTAGCATTTTAAAAAAAAATATGTGTGTGTGTGTGTGTATATATATATATATATATATATATATATTCAGTTCATGTACTTACAGAATGTTGTTAGTGAGGACAACTTGGAATAATGTTTGATGAAAGAGGAGAGTGAAAAATTTGGCTTAAAGCTCAACATTCAGAAAACTAAGATCATGGCATCTGGTCCCATCACTTCATGGGAAATAGATGAGGAAACAGTGGAAACAGTGTCAGACTTGATTTTTGGGGGGGCTCCAAAATCACTGCAGATGGTGATTGCAGCCATGAAATTAAAAGACACCTACTCCTTGGAAGGAAAGTTATGGCCAACCTAGACAGCATATTTAAAAGCAGAGACATTACTTTGCCAACAAAGGTCCATCTAGTCAAGGCTATGGTTTTTCCAGTGGTCATGTAGGGATGTGAGAGTTGGACTATAATGAAAGCTGAGCGCCAAAGAATTGATGCTTTTGAACTGTGGTGTTGGAGTAGACTCTTGAGAATCCCTTGGACTGCAAGGAGACCAAACCAGTCCATCCTCAAGGAGATCAGTCCTGGGTGTTCATTGGCAGGATTGAGGTTGAAACTGAAACTCCAATCCTTTGGCCACCTCATGCAAAGAGTTGACTCATTGGAAAAGACCCTGATGCTGGGAAGGATTGGGGGCAGGAGGAGAAGGGGACGACAGAGGATGAGATGGCTGGATGGCATCACCGACTCGATGGACATGGGTTTGGGTAGATTTCCAGGAGTTGGTGATGGACAGGGAGGCCTGTTGTGCTGCAGTCCATGGGGTTGCAAAAAGTTGGACACGACTGAGTGACTGAACTGAATGACCAGGGTGAGGAGGTCATGGCAACCCACTCTAGTATTCTTGCGTGGAGAATTCCATGGATAGAGGAGCCTGGCAGGCTATACAGTCAGTGGGGTTGCAAATAGTCAGACACGAGTGAAGCAGGTTAGCACAATGACCAAAGTAAGAATGAATGGTCTTCCATCAGTGTTTTCATTTTGTTTATAAGCTCCATAACACTGTGCACTTTCGAAGGTTATTCATTGTGTGTTGCATCAGTTTAAAGGGTATATACAAGGGCTATTCCTGAATGATAGTGCTGGTGATTTAGTCACTAAGTCGTGTCTGATTCTTGCAACCTCATGGACTGTAGCCTACCAGGCTCCTTCGGTGTGTGTGATAGCTCTTTTTCACTCTTGACAAGAACAAAGACAGATTTATCTAGAGATTTCTTAGAGCATCGTGCTTTTTGGGGCAAAAGTAGCAATGAGATTGACAAACTACAAAACAAAACAACAAATTTAAAAAGTTGCAGTTATTATCCAGAGTGAAGTAAGCCAGAAGCAAAAACAACAATACAGTATATTAACACATATATATGGAATTTAGAAAGACAGTAATGAGAACCCAACATGGGAGACAACAAAAGGAACGCAGATGTATAGAATAGACTCGTGGACTTTGTGGATGAGGGTAAGGGTGGGATGATATGGGAGAAGGGCATTGAAGCATGTTAATTGTCATGTGTCTAATCAATCGCCAGCCCAGGATTGATGATCGGGACTGGTGCAGCGAGATTTCCCGGGGGGGGAGGGAGGAGGGAGGGGGGACCCGGAGGGGAAGCATATGTAAACCCATGGTGATATCATGACAATGTATGGCAAAAACAATAATAAAAAAAAAAAGTTGCAGTTAACCTATTATTTTCAAGATAGGGCATCTTAAAATATCCACAGTACTAGAGAGTTAGGCATCTGTTGTGCTGAATGATTTTGGTTCTTCAATGAAAGCATTTATAATATAGACGTGAAAACAGGCTTGAATTGTAAAGACTGAAATTCTGAAAAACAAAATTGATATCAAAGCTGAGCTTTTGATCCATCCGTCTGTATGAACAGTAAACTAAATTAATCGGAAAGGTAAGTGAAACAATTAACCTCAAAAATATACAAGCAACTCCTGCTCTCCATTCTAGAAAAATAAACAACCCAATCAAAAAGTGGGCCAAAGAACTAAACAGACATTTCTCCAAAGAAGACATAAAAATGGCTAACAGACACATGAAAAGATGCTCAACATCACTCATTATCAGAGAAATGCAAATCAAAACCACAATGAGGTACCACTTTACACCAGTCAGAATGGCTGAAGTCCAAAAGTCTACAAGCAATAAATGCTGGAGAAGATGTGGAGAAAAGGGAACCCTCCTACACTGTTGGTGGGAATGCAAACTTGTACAGCCACTATGGAAAACAGTGTGGAGGTTCCTTAAAAAACTGCAAATAGACCTGCCATATGACCCGGCAATCCCACTGCTGGGCATACACACCGAGGAAACTAGAATTGAAAGAGACATGTGTACCCCAATGTTCATCGCCACATTGTTTACAATAGCCAGGACATGGAAGCAACCTAGATGCCCATCAACTGACGAATGGATAAGAAAGCTGTGGTATATATACACAATGGAATATTACTCAGCATTAAAAAAAAGTTCATTTGAATCAGTTCTACTCAGGTGGACGGAACTGGAGCCTAGTGTCCAGAGTGAAATAAGCCAGAAGGAAAAACAAAAATACCGTATACTAATGCATATATATGGAATTTAGAAAGATGGTAACAAGAACCCTGCATGCGAGACAGCAAAAGAAACGCAGATGTATAGAACAGACTCGTGGACTCTGTGGAAGAGGGCAAGGGTGGGATGATATGGGAGAATGGCATTGAAACATATTAATTATCATATGTGAAATCAATCACCAGCCCAGGGTTGATGCTTGGGGCTGGTGCACCGAGATGACCCAGGGAGAGGGAATCAGGAGGGAGGAGGG
Source organism: Antilocapra americana (assembly GCA_007570785.1). Classification (NCBI taxonomy): domain Eukaryota; kingdom Metazoa; phylum Chordata; class Mammalia; order Artiodactyla; family Antilocapridae; genus Antilocapra; species Antilocapra americana. The sequence continues at coordinate 1,020,418 of ML664230.1, read as the reverse complement.
TGGGGGGTTCTGGAGGGGGAGCATATGTAGATCCATGGCGGATTCATGTCAATGTATGGCAAAACCAACACAATAAAGTAAAGAAAATTTAAAAAAAAAAAATAATGATATGGTGAGTGTCTTATATACCCTTCCTTCATGGAGAATTGTTTACAGAGAATGAATGAAGAGGAAGGCAGATGGTACTATTATTGTTCTTAGCCTAACCTTTGTAGTGTATGTAATGAGTTTTTGCTCTGCTAGCATTTTATTGTGAACTAACACTGAAATGGTCATGCATACGAAGTGGGCATGTATGTATGGAGTCATGTATGGATGTGAGAGTTGGGCTATAAAGAAAGCTGAGCACGGAAGAATTGTTGCTTTTTAACTGTGGTGTTGGAGAAGACTCTTGAGAGTCCCTTGGACTGCAAGGAGACCAAACCAGTCCATCCTAAAGATCAGTCCTGAGTGTTCCTTGGAAGGACTGTTGAAGCTGAAACTCCAATACTTTGGCTACTAGATGCAAAGAGCTGATTCACTGGAAAAGACCCTAATGGTGGGAAGGATTGGGGGCAGGAGGAGAAGGGGACGACAGAGGATGAGATGGTTGGATGGCATCACTGATTCAATGGACATGAGTTTGAGTAAACTCTGGGAGTTTGTGATGGACAGGGAGGCCTGGCATGCTGCAGTCCATAGAATCGCAAAGAGTTGGACACGACTGAGCGACTGAACTGAACTGAACTGACGGAGTGAGCAAACATCTCATCAGTGTTCATTCTTAGCAGGACCGTATTTCCGTCCAGACGTCCGGCAGTAATGCCCAGGTCAGAGCAGTCTTTAGTGATGGCGTGAGTGTTTGAATCCATCTGCATCAGAAGAGGGTTTATGTTGAGCCTACCTAGGAATTATCTAATTGCTCTTCCAGAAAGTCAGTCCCCCCCCACCAAGGATGGGACATGAAGGAAACTAAAGCTTAGTTTCCTAGAAACTAGGAGCATAGTTTCCACCCATTCTCTGTGGCTCAGGGTCAAGGTCGGCCTGGGTCTCATAAGCGTCCCATCTTCCCTCCTTCTCCCTGGTTGGAACAGCCTCCTTGGGGACGTATCACTAACCCCCACTGAGTCCTAGAATTTTAAGCCAGGAAACCCCAGATGCTTCCTCCTGGGGGTTTCTGGGAGACGAGAGAAGGGCAGAGTTTGGAGCTCGTCTGTCCCGGGGTGGAGGAGGGAGCACACTTTTACAACAGCATCTCTTCCAGAACACTGGGGTTGTGAACGGGGCCACACGGCCGTTTGGAGATTCTGGAGCACCCGCCCCCTCCGCCCAGATCTATGGGAACACTTTCTAACTCAGCCCTCAGAGGAGGCGCAGAACACAGAGCTGACGGATGTGTGTCAGCCGTGGGCTACGTTGCCCCCATCCTCACCACAGCTATGGGCGACGTCTCCTGAAAACTCGATAGACTTGGAGCTAGCATAGATTAAGCTTTGAGTCTGCTGCTGCCCTGAACATTATCAGACCCCAAGTGCGGAAGCACAGCCCTCTGAGAAGCTTCCCACAGGGGTGAGTTATACAACAAAAATGCGTTGAAAAGGCTCTGAAAGACCTCCTACGTGGAAGGTTATATCAGAGGCTGGTTTCTGTGCAGTTTCCTATAAGTTATGTGTCTTCACCAATCTCGGGGTTCACTTTGCCCTCACGACTCCTTGTAGCACAGAGATTAATTGCTTCCAGGAGGCTCTTTTCCCAAATAATTCCTGATGGGAAAGGGGGCATTTGAAACCCCCCACCAGACAGCTGTCAATTTGGGGTGATGTGTTCGTTCCGGCGGTACCAGCTGTTGTGCATTAGACATTTTGTACATTAGACTCTGCAGATGGCTCACGAATGACACGTGGATGGGAATCGGACGTGGAGTTTGATCTCTGGTTTTCTACGAGAGGAGTTATCATGGCCTTTCACTGCGATGGCACCTGGGGAGTGAGTCCGCTTTGAGTCAAGAAAAACGCGTTGAGCTGAGAGTCTAGCATCTGAAAAGCATGACTCCTATAAAGTGTTGGAGTCTGTTTGTAATAACGTCTTGTTCAATTCGTGTTAAACCTTCCCAGCAGGGCGAGCAGAAAGACACAAATCAAGCAAAGAAAAACCCACTTTTATCAAACTTGAAGGTTTTTTTTTTTAAAAAGAATGCTATAATTGGTTAAGGTTAGAAAATGATAATCTGTGGGTTAGCCACGATTGGGTGTCATGCTGTTTTCATTGAAGCAAGGATGGGCCATGCGTGCCTCCTGCCCTCAAAGAGGGCATAATCTGTTGCGGAAAAGACACACTGCCTTGAGCTCTTGATTGTTGGTTCGGTGTTCGTAGGTTTGCAGCCCCCAAACTAGTCCTTGCAGGGTGTTGATAGTCTTCCGCGAACACACACGGTGGTGGGAATTTTCAGTCTGCTGTCGGTGGATCCGCAGCAGCAGATCTGTATGTGGTTCATTTAAATGACACGTCTTCACTGGTCTTGGGGTTCACTCGGCGACCGTGTTCCGAGTTGCGGGCAGGCCTCTGCCTTCCTGTTTTACCTCTCTTCCTCTAAACAGGTGTCCTTCACCCGGTCCGGATAGCTGCTTGCATTTTTTGTACTTTTGGTTCATGATTGCACCACTTTAAATAACTGGGGTGTGGTTCCTGAGCTATGGAGGTAGTTAAGATTGGCACGTCTCTTATGAAGCAAAATAGGTGTTGGATAAGCTTTATTCAGGGGCAGTGCGTGACGGATGTGTGTTCAGTGTTGGTGTATCCGCAGTATGTATTCAATAAAGTGTCTGTAAACAGTCCAGAGTGGCTCAGTCAAGTCCACCTCTTTGCGACCCCATGATAGAGCCCGCCAGGCTCCTCTGACTGTGGAGTTTCCCAGACAAGAATACCGGAGTGGGTAATAACCATGTCCTCCTCCACGGAATCTTCCCCACCCAAGGACTGAACCCACATCTCCTGCATTGCAGGCAGATTTTTTTTTTTTTTTTTTTTTTACCAATGAGCCATTGGGGAAGCAGTTATGTGCCAATCAGCGGATTAAAATGTTGTGCCGGGAAGCCCTCAGGCACCTAACCCCACGTCTCCTCTAGGAGCTGGTGGTTCCGTATTCGGTAACTCGATATGTGTGGTGATGGACAGGGCAATGCCACCACAGATGATGAGGGCTGACTCTGTGTGTGTGTGTCAAAGTGTGTGTGTGTGAGGGGTACAAGTGTTTATTGTGCTGCAGGCAGCATCCATAGGTGTCGGGAAGACACAGAACTGCCTCACCTAGAAAAGGAACGGGTCTGTGAAGCCCCGGCGTGAAGTGTCCTCCAGGACTGTTAGAACGCAGCTGCAGAATCCGCACTGCTTTGCTTGGTGGCCACAGCCTCCCCAGAGTCTGATTCTTCCACCTCCTGAGAAGTTTCTTGAGGAGTAACTATTGTCTGCATAGCTTTGGTCTCAGTTCAGCTCAGTCACTCAATCGTGTCTGACTCTCTGCGACCCCATGGGCTGCAGCATACCAGGCCTCCCTGTCCATCACCAACCCCCGGAGTTTGATCAAACTCATGTCCATCAGGTCGGTGATACCATCTGACCATCTCATCCTCTGTCGTCCCCTTCTCCTCCCTCCTTCCGTGTTTCCAGCATCAGGGTCTTTTCCAATGAGTCAGTTCTTCCCATCAGGTGACCAAAGGATTGGCGTTTCAGTTTCAGCATCAGTCCTTCCAATGGATATTCAGGACTGATCTCCTTTAGCATGAACTGGTTGGGTCTCCTTGCAGTCCAAGGGACTCTCAAGAGTCTTCTGTGACACCATAGTTCAAAAGCATCAATTCTTCGGCGCTCAGCTTTCCTTATAGTCCAGCTCCCACATCCATACACTTTGGTCTGCTGACAGCCAAACAATAAAAAGGAGATTGGAAATATTCCCTTGGATCCTGTCATGCCAAAGGTTTTACGGAGTCAGAGACTTGTTTTGGAGAGGAGGCCTTCTGAAAGATATTCTAAGTGCCAAATCCGACCAACGTCAGACGGGTCTCATTTTTAAACTATGACTGCAGAGAGCCAAAGAAAACCTTGGCTCCCAGAAACTTGTTTCCTCTGTTCCAACGTTCCCTTTGTCTAATAAATGACCTGACCAAGAACCAGAAGGTTGTTTTGGAAATATACATTGGGAGGAAGGGGGAGGGGGAAGAATCAGTGGAGCATAGAGGAGTTTGGGGGCAGTGAGTTGATTCCTTGTGATCCTGTGATGTGGCAGGCGGGGAAGGGGACGACAGAGGATGAGATGGTTGGATGGCATCACCGACTCGATGGGCATGAGTTTGAGTAAGCTCCGGGAGTTGGTGAAGGACAGGGAAGCTTGGAGTGCTGCAATCCATGGGGTCGCAAAGAGCTGGAGACAACTGAGCAACTGAACAAGAAAACTGTGGCATCCACGCCATTATACATCTGTACAAACCTGCAGTCTGCATGGTGCTAAGGGCGAACCCTAACGTAAGCCATGGGCTTGGATGATACTGGCTCAGTGTAGGCTCGTGAGTTTCAGCAGAGGTACCTCTCCGGTGGAGGGTGTTGATTTTGTTGGCGGGGAGTGGGGCTTGGGTGGGGGTGGTATGCGCCTCTGCAGTGGCAGGGAGTGTATAGGAATTGTCTGTACCTCCTGCTCAGTTATGCAGTGAGCCTAAAACTACTCTAAAAGGGAAAGTCTAACGTACATAACATACAGACATACATGCGTATGTGAGGTCAGCCGACTTTCTTGTTTATAAGTGTTTCATTATTCCTAAAGGAAAGGATGTATTCCTTAGCATCACCTGGCCAAACGCCGATCAGACCTCGTCTGTGATCTCTGTCCTGCTGTCATAAGCAAACACAGGTATGGGTGTTGTGAGATGTGAAGCTTGAATTACGTTTAAGAAGAATATTAAACTGCAAAATCTGAATTTAGGTGCGGGGTCTTAGGGTAAGAGGGAGCTTCCAAAGACTCATTAGTTTTACAGCAAATTTGTAGACCTTAATGGTGAGAAGAATTGAAGGCGGGAGGAGAAGGGGACGACAGAGGATGAGATGTTTGGATGGCCTCACTGATTCAATGGACATGAGTTTGAGCAAGCTCCGGGAGATGGTGAAGGACAGAGAAGCCTGGCGTGCTGCAGTCCATGGGGTCGCCAAGAGTCAGACACGACTTAGCGACTGAACAACAACTGCACAGCTAATTCAATACCAGGCATTAACCCACCAAGGCCAAACTGGCCTTCCTTTTGTACATTAAGGAGGCCAAACCCATTCCCCACTCAGAGTGCTCTTATTAGCTTGGTGTTGGATCCTTCTCAACGCTCATCCACCGAAATTGTTCACCTTTTCAAAGAGATGGAGCTAGGGTAAAGTATCTTCAGCATTGGAAACAGCACCCCATTGTATTACTTTGTTTAATACTGGCATGCTCCAGGATTGCCTTCTGTTACCTTCCCTTCTTTATGCTGTCGTTATATTATGTCCGTTACCTTATGGGACGGATAGTAGTTTGAAGTAGTCAAATACAGGTTGAATGAATGAATATAGGGATGAGCCTCTCTGTGCTTAAAGAGTATATGGTGACCATGTTACATGCCAGAAGAATGAATGAAGGAATGAAGGAATACAAGAATGAACCTCCCTGTGCTTAAAATAAAGTGTGTATCACGACAGTCTTATGTGCCAGAAGCCTAAGGATCAGCCGTGATAAGTTAGTAAACATAGATGAGAATGGTCCCGATGACAAAGTTAAAGCAAGGAGATTGTTTCCCTGCTGCAGAAAAACAACATCCGGAAAGGACAAGTCACTCATTTCTTAATCAGAGAGTCGATGAAGCTCACCTCCTTCTCAGGTGAGGTGGTGAAACAACAGAAGCTCTTTCGAAGCACAGTCAGAATAAAGAGACTTGTTCGGTGATCGACAAAATGTTTAAACACGTTCACAGAAGCGCTAGTTGCTGAAACCTTATGGAAAAGTCTAAGAAATAAAGGGTTAGGGGAAAAAAATCACTTGGGAAAGATACTTATATAAAAAGGTTTTCTACACCCAGATAGCACTCAGAAAAAAATAGATCAGAAAGACCGCATTCACGGTAGCATGCAAAATAATGACTTTCCCAGGAGCAGAGTGACTTACAAGGACTGTGAATGAAAAATATGAATAAAGCCATAAAGCTAAAGAAAATTATAAAGTGCTTTACAAAACTGGACGCGTAAATCGTCATGGAGGCAGCTCAGCACCATACTGTAGAAATGTTGACGGTCTCTAAGTCAGTTTACAGAAATTCAAGCCAAATCCGTTGGTTGACTTTTCACATTCATCCCGTAGGAAAAGAAGAGCTGGAAAGATACTGAAGAGAGAAATGAGGAGGTAACAGGACATATAGGACTATACCACGAAGACAGTAATAAAGCATGTGCTGGAGCAGAGAAGTAAAAACAGAAAAAATAAAACAAGGGAACAGTAACACCCGAGGCCAGAGCTCGTAAAGCTAACATCCCAGATCTCGCGTGAAGAGATGGATTATTCTGACGAAAGCTAAATGCCTGTGCCACTGAAAACATTATAGATAGGCTTTTAAAGCGGACTAATGTAGTAAACAAAACTATTAACACACACACACACACACACAGAGGAAAAAGTCTGTGGGTGACTTCTGTAATGCTCTGTTGAGGAACGTGTTCTGAGGTACGGCAAGCAGAAGTGAACATGTGAAGGAAAACCTTGGTATTGCATTTATGTTGCCTGGCAAATGCACTACATAGAAATCCAAATGACAGTTACCTGGAAAGAAATGGTCCTACATCAATAAGCAAAAAAAAAAAAAATGATATCTCTTATTGACCCCCTCAAAATAGCTTTCACAACTGTCATGACTAAATTGAATAAAGACATGAACAGGCCATTTCCAGAATAAGAGAAAAATAGCCAACAAATGTATTATAAAAAAATCAAACCTCATGACTATCGTTCCTGCCAAAAAATTACTTTTTAATTTTGTCTTTTTTCCTGTTACTTTGGGAAAGATTTAACAAAGGAGTGATATCATGCTTTCTTTTTTAAAGGGCTGAAAATGAAAACCTTCATACAATTTGGTATTATAAATGTATGAACATACTCAAAGTTACTATATATTTACTCACTATATGTTCATTTTTAAGTTAAATGTACTTCTTGATCCAACCAGTCTGTCCTAAAGGAGATCAGTCCTGGGTGTTCATTGGAAGGACTGAGGTTGAGGCTGAAACTCTAATACTTTGGCCACCTGATGTGAAGAGCTGACTCATTGGAAAAGACCCTGATGTTGGGAAGGATTGAGGGCAGGAGGAGAAGGGGACGACAGAGGATGAGATGGTTTGATGGTATCCCCGATTTGATGGACATGGGTTTGAGCAAGCTCCGGGAGTTGGTGATGGACAGGGAGGCCTGGCGTGCTGCAGTCCATGGGGTCGCAAAGAGTTGGACACGACTGAGCGACTGAACTGAACTGATACTTCTTGATAGTGTGATTTACTTCAAAAGACCCGCTTTGATAAAACTATTTGGAAAAGCACACAAAGATCTGGAAAATGTGAATAGATTTAAATGTGTTAAGTCCCAAATTCAGCCATTTACTTTTATAAAGCAAAAGGTGAACCCATGATTGTTCACAACAGAAAATTATGAAATAGTTTGCCTTACAGTCATCCATCAGAGTAAGGTCCAGCACTTAAGGGTAACACTCTGGGCATGAAAGATGCTGTGAAAAGATGAAAGATGCTGTGAAAAGATGCGCATAGTATGTTGTTAGGTAAATATGTAATAAGATCCAGTGTGTGCGGAGATACACCTTTAGTATGTTCTGTTCCTCTCAGCCTCTGGGGGCAGAATTATGAGAGACTCTTGAGGTGGGCGTTTTGTTTAAAAATCTAACAACTTAGCATCGTGTGCAGATCTGTTACTTTGAGAACAAGGAAAGCAAGTCCTAATATGCACAGTTCAAACCCAGGTAGCTGAGTCATTAAAAAAAACAATCTATTCTGCAAGTGTCACAGGGGAGGCAAGATTTCTGTGAGCAATGTGGGCAGCGAAGACTGGGAAGTATTTTACATGAGTACAGGAAACAAAGGAACCAGGGTCTCAAGTTGAGCTAGAAGAGATGCCTCCTTCCTTCACGGAGAGAGAGTCAGCCTCGAGTCACTGGCCTCCTCCCGCTGCCTTGGGCGAATGTGCTGGGTCCCTGGAGATTACAATGGTCAGTTCCCCTGCCCGTCAAACAAGTTCTCCCCATGCCCTGTCCTTCAAACAAGTCCTCCTTCACTGTTCAGCTCACAAAGAGGAGTGATTTACACACATTAATTCTCAGTTAAGTGCGTTATGAGAAAGACAGACGGACACGTCTTCCCATCCCCTCCAAATAAGTGCTGTTTTTGCATTCATATTCTTACCATCAAAACATACTGGCATAATCCCAGGACAGATCTTTGAGAAATGTCCTTATTTTTCTGTCATGCTGAAAAAAATCCGTCTGTAAGACGTGGTGTGTGACTCGGTGGTCTGACCACAGGAAGACTGAGAAGGACGTACCTGGGGTCCGCTGTGTGGAGTTTGGCAATCTGCAAGAAGCGGCGCGGGTCTCTGCAGAATCCGAGGTGTGACTGGTTCAGACAGATGGCCGGAGCACATTCCCTTAGGTGCCAAAGTTTCCTGAGTGCAGGGAGGCAGGTTTTCCTGGATTCCCGTGACATTTCTGAGCATCTTTAAATCCCTCGGTGTGAGTGTGCGTGTGGGTGTGTGGGCTACACCGACGCATTTTCCATTCCTCACTGTTGAACCGAGTCTCTCTGTGCATATTCATGCGTTTGCAGCAAGGCTGAAAACAGCTGCTTTCTGGGACAACATGGAAAACAGGCAGTGGTAGATGACCGAAAACGTGAAAGTGTTAGTCACTCAGCCGTGTGTGATGCTTTGGGATCCCACAGACTAGCCCCACCAGGCTCCTCTGTCCATGGGGATTCTCCAGGCAAGAATGCTGCAGCGGGTGGCCAGGCCGTCCTCCAGGGGATCTTCCCGACCCAGGGATGGAACCCGGGTCCTTCTGCATGGCAGGTGTATTCTTTACCATCTGAGCTGCCAGGGAAGCCTCGTGACCTGCGCCAAAGTCAAACTGTCCATTTGGCCGTGGTTGGTTCCAGCCCTTTCTGATTGTGCCGGGCACCGTGGGACACAGCAGAGCATTACTTGTGGGGTGTCAGACTGAGCTGGGAAACGGTTGGCACGCGGCAGGTAGCCTATAGGATGTGGGTTTTGTGGTTTGTAACCAAATACTGTGTTTCATCTGGCTTGTGACTGGTGATGGTGGAGAGTATTTTTTGAAGCAATGACTGGCTCCACTCGAAGTGTTCCATTCATTGAAATTCTGCAGGATACTCACAGAAAGGGGCTTTGCTAGTAGCTCAAACTACAAAACATCTGCCTGCAATGTACCCGACCGGGGTTCAATCCCTGGGTCGAGAAGATCCCCTGGAGAAGGGAAAGGCAACCCACTCCAATATTGTGGCCTGGAGAATCCCATGGACAGAGGAGCCTGGTGGGCTACAGTCCCTGGGGTCACAAAGAGTCAGACACGACTGAGCAACTAACACACACACACACACACACACACACACACACACACACA
>ML664230.1:896169-1010731 GCA_007570785.1 Antilocapra americana | reverse complement strand
AAAGGTGTTGCCGATAACTCCAGGTCGACTGATCTGGTTCTTTTCCTGTATGAAGATGTGTGTCAGCGCCTGAAGCCATTCTGATGCATCGAATCCCTACTCTCAGTTGATGGGCTTGGACTTTCCTTTTGTTCTGTTTAAATAAATTGGAAAAAGGGAAAGGGGCTTTTGGATTTTTTTTTTTTCCTGTTTCACTGAAGTCATTTTGGAGTCTTAAGACCAGAACTTGAAACTACGGTGCATGGCTGCTATAGGCCTCAGGCAGCCGTGAGTACCTGCGTGTCTTTCTACTGTCTTCAGATGGACCTCTGGGACTTTGAACCTATGTGCACATGAAAGATAACGGACAGAGTTATGAGCAGTAACTTCTGTCATCTCAGCAAAATACCTATTTTTGCTTTTTCATGAAAAATATATGCAGTTAAGTGCTTATTGCCAACTGCTGACAAGCCAAGGCCATATGACATGAAAAAGTAAGTGGGTAGCCGTTCCTTTCTCCAGGGGACTCTTCCCAACTCTGGGATTGAACCCAGGTCTCCCGCATTGCTGGCGGATTCTTGACCAGCTGAGCCACCAGGGAAGCCCAAGAATCCTGGAGTGGGTAGCCTACCCCTTCCCCAGTGGATCTTCCTGACCCAGGAATTGAACTGGGGTCTCCTGCATTGCAGGCAGATTCTTTACCAATGGAGCTACCAGGGAAGCCCCCCTTTCTTAACATTGAAGATATTTTCTGTTAATGTTACAGGGTGATGGCAAGTTGGTTATTTTTTCTATTTTTTATATTCCTGCAAGCTGAAGAAGTGTAAAAGCATTTTGCAAACTACATCATGCAGAGGTTGGCTATCACTAATGTAAGCATGCATTTGAGACTTGAGTATTAATTTCCTTGTTCACATAGCTTAAAATTTATCCTCAGCAATGCTTATTATAAGGCCGCAGTGTTAGTTTAGAGAGTGGGAAAAGGTGGTGGACCACCTTATAACAGTTTGGGTGCTTCTTTTTCGTTAGCTTACAAATGTGTGTTAATTATGAATGGATGATTATCCATTGGTTAAACAGGACACCAAGCAGATTTTACTTCTCATGATAACTGTGTCTCCTCCGTCTTAGATTTCAAGAACCATACTTTGATAAGTCTTTGGAATTATGAATTGCATATAGAATGGTTATTAAAGAAATGCTCACATTAAAAATATGGTAGAATTAAACAGAGATGAACAAAAAGGGGTTAATGTTTTAATCCATCAGTTTGGAAAAAAAGTTAGCAAAGAAACACATACCATGCGGTGTGGAAAAGAGAGAGGAACTGGTACTGATACTTGTAGGCATCATTAGCAGTAATGCAAAGCGACAAAGCATTTGTGGAGCAGCGTTAGGGAGAAGACCATTCTTGAATTTTACATCCTTGGGATAAACAGTTCAATTAACATTTTTTCCCCAGAAATTGTATCGAAGTCACACGAGGTAAATAGATGAATTCTTTTCAGTGTTGTTTTGTGAAAGCACAATAGTAAACTTCCCAAGAGACCAGCATTACAGTACTTGAAGAAATCGTATATCAACGTAAAGAGCTGCCAAGGATTGGCAGGAAGGTGCTGTATCTCCGTTGTTTTAGAAACTCATTTATTACGTTTTTAAATTTTAAAATAAAGTAGGACACTGAACTGAGCATGAAACAGCAAATTAAAAAGCTAGAAAATCGGGACTTCCCTGGTGGATCAGTGGTTAAGACTCTGCCTTCCCAACTGGAGGGGTGCAGGTTTGATCCCTGGTCAGGGAGGTACGATCCCGTATCCTTTCGGCCAAAATAACCAAAACATGAAACAGAGGCACTCATGTAACAAACTCAATAAAGACTTTACAGAACTAGAAAATAGGTACATTTAGTCATGCATCCAACCTGTGTATAAAAGCACAAAGTCTCCCTTAAGCATGGTGTAGGGCTTCCCTGGTGGCTCAACTGGCAAAGAATCTGCCTGCAATGCGGGAGACCTGGGTTTGATCCCTGGGTTGGGAAGATCCCTCTGGAGAAGGGAATGGCTACCCACTCCAGCATTCTGGCCTGGAGAATTCCCTGGACTGTGTAGTCCACGGGGTCTCAAAGAGTCGGACACGACGGACCGACCTTCACTTCACTTAGGCATGTTATGTTTCTTTGGAGGGACAGAGAAATTGTCGGGGAGCGGGTGGTTAAAGAGTCAAAGACCAAGGTTTCCTTTACATACATCTTACAATTTTTTAATTAATTAAAAATTTTTAATACTTCATATTGAAGTATCGTGGATTTACAGTAATCGTGTTCATTTCAGCTATACACCAGAGTGATTCAGTTATGTATATGTGTGTGTGCGTATACATGTTCAGACTCATTTCCATTATAGTTTATTATAAGGTCTTGAGTATAGTTTTGTGTGCTAGACATTAATTCCTCGTTGCATATCTATTTTATGTGCAGTAAAGTATATCTTTTAATGCCAAACTTCTGATTTATCCCTTCAGCTACCCTTTCCCCTTTGGTAACCAAGAGTTTGTTTTTCTGTGTATTTGAGTCTATTTCTGTTTCATAAATAAGTTCATCGGCATTATTTTTTAAATTCCATGTGTAAGTGATACATAATACTTGTCTTTCTTGGTCCGATTTACTTCATAAAGGATAATATTCTCTAGATCTCTCCATGTTCCTGGAGATAACATTTGTCTGTTCTTTTTCATGGCTGAGTAGTATTTCAGTGTGTGTGTGTGTGTGTGTGTGTGTGTGTGTGTGTGTGTGTGTGTGTGTGTATACGCTACATCTTCTTTATCCATTCATCTGTTGATGGATACATAAGTGTCATCCATGTCTTACCTACTGTGAATAGTGCTGCTGTGAACATAGGGATGCATGCGTGCTTTTGAGTTAGACTTTTCTCTGGATATATGCCCAGGAGTGAGACTGTGGGATCATACGGTAGCTCTGTTTTTAGTTTTTTTAGGGAACCTCCACCCTGTTCTCTGTCACGGTTGTACTGATTTACTCTCCCATCAACGATATAGGAGGCTTCCCTTTCCTCCACATCCTCCCCAGTATTTGTGGACTTTTTAATAATGGCCATCCTGAGCAGGGTGAGGTGGTAAACTCACGCTTTTGATTTGCATTTCTCTAATAATTAGCAGAGCTGATCATCTTTTCACCTCTGTTGGCCTTCGGTATATCTTTGTTAGAGAAATGTCTGTGTCAGCCTTCTTCCCGTAAAATTAATAGAACTTGTGGATTGATTTGCAAAATCACACACAGTGTATGTTCAGCTTTTTTATCAGAAAGTCAAAATTGTAGCAACCTCTTATGGAACTGCCCAGCTCACCTTGTCTCATCTGCAAAAATAGGATAGAAGCTCAGCCATTGTCTGCAACACTGGCAGAACTGCACAACGGAATCTGGCCGTGACTTTTCAGTTTGTACCGTGTAAGCCGAGTGTCACTGTGTATGATTATCAGTTATAATTATGATTATAAGTAACATTCACTTAAGTCCCTCATGCTCTCACGTGATCCCATGAAAAGTGATCATAAGCTGTATGGAGTCTATTAACGGGAAAGAGGAGGAGACATTAGCAACAAAAACAAGTTTTTAATTTCAAGAAAATAGAGCTGTTTTATTTTTATAAGAAATAGAGTGATTTAATTCTATTTTTAAAAGAGTGATTGATTAGGAGTGGAATCCCAAAAGCACGTTAACCACACTACTGTCTAGTTCACACAGCTGAACTGTGGAGGTAATCGTGCTTGTTAGGAGCCCACCGGGCTGGTCCCCGGTGGCTCATACGGTAAAGAACCTGCCTGCGATGCAGGAGATGCGGGTTCGATCCCTGGGTCAGGAAGATCCCCTGGAGGAGGGCATGGCAACCCACTGCAGGATTCTTGCCTGGAGAATCCCATGGACAGAGGAGCCTGGTGGGCTACAGTCCGCAAAGTCGCAAAAGAGTCGGACGCGCCATCCGTGCAGCTCCTGCCGGAATTTGACCTTCTCTGTTCTCGTGGAAGCTCCTGCCCGGGGCTCGAGAGGCACTCAATGAAGGGTCTCTCTGCTGCCAGTCCCCGTGCCAGCGTCGCTGCAGCCAGCTCCTGACGCTCTGCACCTCTGATGTCGCCCAGACCTCCTTGGGGCTCCTGCAGCGGTTCACTTTAGACACCGAAGAGGTGGCTTTTCTTTCCGTAGCACACGTTTTCACGTGTCCTCAATAACAGCAAAACAGATGCCGGCGCGGCGAATCTTCGGCAGGCCATAAATTCTAGAGAACACATTCCTTTTTTTTTTTTTTTTTCAATCCTGGCCTTCCCCAGGAAGGGCTGTGAGGGTTCCCAGACATGTGGGCCCTTGTTCAGAGGCATGACCCCTGAGCCCCGTGCAGTCCTCAGCGAGAGAGCCAAGCCCACCCCCCGAAACGGTGCAGCTGGTTAGACCATCTGCAAAGCCCAAGCAGGATGCATTTTTCCTCGCACTTCATCGATATGAGCAGAACTCACGTGGTTGGAGCTGAATTCTGCTGTCAGGGCCTCTGGGAGTGCGGGGCGGGGTATGGGGGGGGGCGTCACTGTGTCCACCCCGACTGACCTGCCCAGTTAGGGCACGTTTGTGTGCCCACGTCCTTCAGAAATCTGCTACCATGATCTCCTGCTTCCCCAGTGGAAAAGAATCCGCCTGCCAGTCACTGGTCTGGGAAGACCCCCTGGAGGAGGGAATGACAACCCACTCCAGGATTCTTGCCTGGAGAAGCCCATGGGCAGAGGAGCCTGGTGGGCTGCAGCCCATGGAGTTGCAAAGAGTCAGACGTGACTGAGTGACTTTTTCTTTTTCTTTCATTTCGTTTAGTATTGCATCAGTTCCACCACAGACCATCCAGGGTTAGATCCCAGAGACGGGGGACTCCTGACTTAAGCTGTAAGTCGGACAGGCTGGCTACTTGGGTTACCCTGTCCTCCAGACTCAAAATCTTGACCCTTTATGTGGTTGTTGTTTTAGTCACTCAGTCGTGTCTGACTGACTGTGACGCCATGGACTGTAGCCCCGCCAGGCTCCTCTGTCCATGGGATTCTCCAGGCAGGAATCCTGGAGTGGGTTGCCCTTCTCTTCTCCAGGGGATCTTTCCGACCCAAGGATCGAGCCCACATCTCCTGCTTTGTCAGGCAGATTCTGTACCATCTGGGCCACCAGGGAAGCCCACACATATGTATATATCGTTACCTTTATTCTGAAGGAAGGAAGGAAGCTTTTGGTAAAGTCCTGTATCTTGAGCGAACAATCCTATTTGACTGCTTTTTTCCTCTTATGGGATTTTATCAATACTCAACACTTTACCAGCCTTCTGCTGGGTTTTTACTTAAAGAAGTATTTAGAGTGTGCTTAGAGTCTCAAGCCTTATGAGCGTCATGAGCAGAGCTAATGGTTCATGACAAAATTCTGTAACGAGCAGGACTCATTCTTCACGACAAACGAGGCCTAAACATTACGCACTTCTGGGAAACGAGGCTAATGAATGAGGCGTGAGGGCTTGATGGGCACGGATGTGTCAAGCTGAAGCTATTTCGTCCAGACTTGGCTACAGCGCTACCCTCATTTCTCTGATACGTTGAAGGCATCGCTATGATCACAGAAACCAACAACTGGTTCTTAAAAATGATGTTGTCTCATTTAATGATTTTGTTTCTTAAGTAATAATCTACATAAAGATGTTAGGAGTGAACAAGGGTCTTCAAAGCTACTTTTAATGATTGATTATAAATGATTACTATATATTTTCTAAGATATAATTCATCAGTGAAATTACGTGGCTACTTGTGAATATAGGACACTCCCAAAAGGTACATTGTGTATTCTTTTTACTTTGTATTTTATATTTAAGTTCAGCCAATTAATGTTTTTTTTAATTCATTTATTTTAATTTGAGGCTAATCACTTTACAGTATCGTGGTGGGTTTTGCCATACACTGACATGAATCAGCCACGGGTGTACATGTGTTCCCCATCCTGAACCCCCCTCCCACCTCCCTCCCCCTCTGGGTCTTCCCAGTGCACCAGCCCTGAGCACCTTGTCTCATGCATCGAACCTGGACTGGCGATCTGTTTCACATATGGTCATATACATGTTTCAATGCTATTCTCTCGAATCATCCCACCCTCGCCTTCTCCCACATAAGATGGTTTCGGGTGAACAGCGAAGGGAGTCTTCCCCACCCAGGGATCAACGTCTCTTGCAGCTCCTGCATCGGCAGGCAGGTTCTTTACCACTGTGCCACCCGGGAAGCCCCGTGAGGTAAATTATTCAGTTTTTAGAATACTAATAGCCAGTTCTTTCTCTTTTTTTAAAACCGCATTCCATTTTTCTCACCTCAATTTGTGTGTGGGGTTTGTATTTTGCACATGCAAAAAAAAAAAATAGACTGTCCATCTTACTTTAAAGTGGAAGCACTCTATTATACCATTTTAACGTCTCTATTACAATGAAACTAATCCATGTTAATAACGAAAATGCATTTGCAGTGGTCGGCATGCACGGGAATTCAAAAGATTCCCCCAGAAAATATATACTGAATCCTTCTTCAGGAGACACACATCTTTTAATTTCATTTATTAACAGATTAATTAGATTTTTCTTTTGTTCCTCTCTTTTGAAAAAAAAAAAAAAAAAGCTTCTGAAGTAAAATGACCCAGCCCGAGAGGCAGCGCTGTGGAAATTGAAGCATTGTTCAATGCTTATTTGATTGGTCCTCTGTGGTGCAATTCAGCTCAGATGATCCCAGCGTAGGCTCTCGTTTGATTGTGGACTCGTTAATGTGGATTTGATTGTAAGGCCCGGAAGGCCTGTCTCATCCTTTTCTGTCTGTTTTTTTTTTTTTTTAAATATAGATACCATCACAGTGGCTTATTTATTGACAGGCTGGTGCACCGAGGGGAATTTCTGACCCAGGTCATACCAGCCAGCGGAGGTCTGTAGGGCAATTAGGTCAAACCCTGTTTTGATTGACCTGAAATCGTTTCAGCATCGCTCCAGCTTTTGCCTAATTGCTGTCGTCCTCAGAGGATTTGCGGGCTCTGCTTGCTGCTCCAAGGTTTTAACAGGATCCCGTCATTGTGATGCCCCAATTATATTTCAGAAATGCTTTAAAATTAAATGTCATTCTTGGCAGAACTGCTGGTTTGCGTGGGTACGCAAATACATACACACACACACACACACACACACATACAATTAGTGGTTAATCTGGAAGTTTTAACGTGTCCTAGTCAACGAGAAATAAAGTTTTGTTTATCCAAGAAGGCCTGTTGCTCCTGATGGTTGGGGAGGTCAGTCTAAGTGGCAATACTTTGTAAACTGGGCCATGCAGATATGTGTGAGTGAGTGAAACGAGAGCCTTGATTTTTATGCAGCGTACATTCCGAGATCTTTGCATATTTCCACAGTAATGAACACTGCTCTAAGGCTTGAGCTTCCCCGGTGGCTCAGTAAAGAATCCACTTGCAATGCAGGAGACCTCGGTTCGATCCCTGGGTGGGGAAGATGCCTTGGAGAAGGGAAAGGCTACCCACTCCAGTATTCTTGGGCTTCCCTGGTGGCTCAGCTGATAAAGAATCCACCTGCAATGCAGGAGACCTCGGTTCGATCCCTGGGTGGGGAAGATGCCATGGAGAAAGGAAAGGCTACCCACTCCAGTATTATGGCCTGGAGAATCCTATGGACAGAGGAGCCTGGAGGGGTTTCAGGCCATGGATTCTAAGAGTCGGACACACCCGACTGACACTTTGACTAGAAGGCATACCTTGACCCACAAAGTTGCTGAACATACTCTCAATGTCTGTGTCAGCATTTGGACAGTAAAGGTAGGTTAACTCAACGTGTCGCAGAAGAAAAACAGCCTTTACAATGATGAGTAGGAAACCAAAGACAAAAAAAAGAAGAAGAAGAAGAGGAAGCCTTGCCAACCCCATGAAGGAAGCCTGAAGTCTTGCTAGCGTCATCAGGAAGCTATCAAAACTGCTACCTCAGCAGAATTCAGACTCGTTCCCGGCTGTGGGATTGTCAAGGTCCCCCATTAGTCCGCTATTGAGCGCTGGTGTCCAGCAGGGCTGTTTGTCCAGGCTGCCTGGGAGTCCGGCTTCCCATGCAGCAACAGTCCAATTATGCCTGCTCCCCTTCCTCAGTCCACCGTAAGAAACGTAAACCCAGAGACTTAATAAAGAGTGGAATTCATGGACACAGCAAGTCATTAGGGGATGGAAGGGGCATCTCTCCCTGTCCCGAGCTTGGCTCCGTCTCTGGACTCCTTTATGGGTAAAGCATGCACAATGAACACACACAGCCTCCTCCCTTTGAAACATGGTGACCTGTCCCCAGTCCATTTGCTTTCGGTGTAGCAGAGAAATACTGCAGTTCAAAAATGCTGAGAACCTGTCCCGTATGGGAGGAGTAGCAGGTTGAGAGGTCTTCGTGTTTAAAACCGCTGGATGCCGGCGTTAGATGGTCAAAACGTTCATCCGATATGCAGGTTCCTTCTGGGTCTCTGACGCATGTTGTCAGAAAGCATGGAGGAGACGCTGCCCAGCTTCCCAGCCAACCCTCCCCAAGTGTGCCTGTCTGCCTGATTCTTTATTGAAAGCATGTGAAATGTGCATCTGAGGGTTGGTGGGGGAGGTTTTCAGAGGACAAAGGATGCGGGCCACTCCTTTATGAACAGCCTTTCTCAAGGGTTGCGTTCTGCTTTGATTTTTCATTACTTCTTCAACGAAAATATTTTGTTGACTTTATTTTATGGGTTTGGCGGTGTCAGGTGTCAGCTGTGGCTCATGGGATCTTTGTATCATGCAGGCTTGTTTTCTTGGGCCGCAGGGGCTTCGTAGTCTGATGCCAGGCCCTCAACTACTCTGTTGCACGTAGGATCCTGGTTCCCCGACCAGGGATCAAACCTGTGTCCCCTGTGTCACAGGGAAGATTCTTAACTGTTAGACCACCAGGGAAGCCTCTGGACTCTACTTTAAGTACGCAACATTGTTTGAAAGATCCTTCATGTGGTTTAGACAGTTAGTCTTGTACTGATAGTAACATATATATCTCCTTCTGAAAGTTCAGTCTTCATTTTGGCAGCTTCAGGTGACCTCAAGAATGTCTTATGCATCTGAATTTTCATTCATTCCTTAGTATGTTGCCATCTTATGATTCCTATTCAGGTTTTATGCAGTGTTTCTTTTCTCTTTTGTCCTGTTTGGGTTTCATCGTTATTTAAGATGGTTCGATGAAACGTTGACATCTTAAACATGAAAAGATTCATTGGGTTTTAACTCTCGAAGTGACCCCTTACCTCTGCCCATCTAAAAGATTCACATCTATTTTTAATCTTCAGAGCCTTCCCTTCCCTCCTCAAATGACTGGTGAAGATGAGCGGTTTTTGAATGATGTGAATTTTTCGTGTGTTGTCCTTCACTTTACGGCTCATGGACGGCGGAACGTGGGAAATGCATACATTTCAACAGTAATTAAAATCAGAGTCCTCTGCCTTGGGCTGTTTCCCGCTGATGTATGGGTTGTGACAAGGCATTCATACATTTGTGCTGTCGGACTGGGTCAGCTCAAATCACGAGAGAACCATCCCAGGTCCCGTGCACCCGGCAGGAGGCTTAGGGGGCGGCTCCGGAGACGTGGCATCGTCTGATGGTCTAGGTGGGACACAGTCGTCCCCCCCCCCAAAGCTGACGGTGTGAATTTAGGCAGGGGCTGCGATCTCATTGGAGACATGTGTGTATTTCCCAGAACTACCTCATCGATGCTTTTCTTAATGATGATGCGTGGTAGATGAAGTCCAGAAAAGCACAAGGTAAAAAAAAAAAAAAAGGGGAGCTGTCACTCCAGATAGATTCAGCGTTTAACGGGTGTGGTCTTCTGGATAATGAAGTCGGTTGTGTAATCCTTTCGCATGAGTGATCTTGTTTGGAGTAAAACCGCACAAAGCCACGGCCTCCAGAGGGCCCAGCATCCAGTTCAGGACGTGGAGAAGGCAGCATTTGCACGTGATCCAAGCGGCACTGCTGTATTTTCTGTGTTTGATTATGACAAGCAGTACCGGACGTGGTTTTGGTAGCTCTAAGAACGTACGGAGCCGTTGAAATGAAAATGCACAACGGAAGGCGGGGGAGGAGGCGTGTCTGGGCATGCAGGTTGCTGCTGAATGTTGCTCCCATTTGTGGCACGTCCCAAGGCAGCCTGGGGCCCTGATGGAGCTGGTGTTTGCAGCAACGGGGCCGCTGGGAGTCAGACACGGTGGGAAATCCATTAATCCATTAGCAACTAGGTATTGACGGACAGACCTAATGAGGGTAAGACTGTGTCCTGAGTATTTGCATGCTAAGTCGCTTCAGTCGTGTCCGCCTCTTTCCATCCTGATGAACTGTAGCCCACTAGGCTCCTCTGTCCATGGGATTCTCCAGGCAAGAATACTGGAGTGGGTGGCCATGCCCTCCTCCAAGGGATCTTCCCAACCCAGGGATCCAACAAGGGTCTTCTGCATTGTAGGCAGATTCTTTACTGTCTGAGCCACCAGGGAAACCCTAAAAAGCACTAGCTACCTACATATTGTGCATACTCCCTCTGTTTAAAACGGGCTACTTTTCAGAGCCCTCGCATGCTCTCAGCTTTGCAATGAAAAAGACTTCAACATTGTCTTGATTAGACCCACATTAGTGTCGCTGCGGTGCCAGACACACGATCTTGTGGTCGAGGACATGAACGTGAGACGTCCGTGAATGTCTCTTTCCTCTCTCTTAGCAGGTTATCTTTTGAGTGTTTGTGACGGACATGGGTTTGCAGGAGACAAGGTTTCTGCTGTAGAAGAGCTAGAGGTCTTGGAGCAGAGGTGGGGAATAGAGACATGCAGAACTCTGAAGTGAAGGGGGAGGCAGCAAAACGCGTGAGAGGTGTGTCTGGGGTGGAGAAAAGGGCACCTCCTCCGACATGCTGAGCTAGGACCAGTAAGGGCTTCCCAGGTGGCGCTGGTGGTAAGGAACCCGCCTTCCAGAGCAGCATGTGCAAACGGCGGAATGGTCACTGTAGCGGAGAGATGGGCAAACACTCTGTCCCCTGGTGATGCCACGTGGACAGCTTGTCCCTCTTGATTTGATGTCACCTCAGAGAGACCAGGGCCCCTCACCTCTGTGGTATTCCTCTCCAGAACCCAGAACCCCAGTCACCCATGACAACAACATCCGATAAACTGAAATTAAATGGGTTCTTAAAAAAAAGAAAAAAAAAACCACCTGACCAGTGCATCTCAGATCTGTCAAGGTCACCCAGAACGAGACAAGTACCCATCCAGGGTGGACAAAGACCACGTCCCCCAGAGGCAGCAGTGTGTCCAGGATTGCAGGCTGGAACGGAAAAAAAAGGAACTTCAGTAGGAAAGCTCATGCAAGTCCCACAAAACCTAGTCTGGTCTATAGCAGTGCACAGATTCGGGTTTTCCTTAGCCTGACAGACATGCCCTCAGGGACCAAAGGCTTGGCCTGAAGGGGAGACGGGATGCGTGAGCATCAGGGATGGTTTGTGGTGGCTTCACAGCTTTCCTGTAAATCCAGAAATGCTCCTAAGTGGGAAGGTTTTGTTTTCTTTTTCCAAACCAGAGGAACGGTTGAGAGAGAAGGGAGTGAGGTGAGGACGGATGGGTGGAGGTTGGACCTTGAACCAGTGGTGCAGGAAAACCCAGCAGTGTTGTAGGAGATGAGGTTGGGAGTTAGGATGCTAATGAACTGAAGTCAGAGAGAGACGGTGAGCAGGAAAGGTGATCTTCACGGGTGAGGTGGCAGGAGAGACGTGCCTGCTTGAAGGCATTTCCGAGGAGGACCTGGTGAGTTCTGTGCTCCAGAACATGGGTGGCTGGATCTGACGGGGAGTGACCGAGCTCTGAACCCGACAGGCTGGATGCCTGGGTGATCACAGACTCTTTCGCAAAAAAGAAGTCCCGTGAGGGAAATGGGGCAGGAAGAAGCAGGAACTCGGGTGGGCACACACACTGACTCAGAGGGAAGGACCACTTCCAAGCAAAAATGATCTTATGGCTTCTCGAGCCAATTTGAAAGGAGTGTCGGATGGAGTAATGCAAAATACCAAAGGCTGCATGCACGATGTAGCCAAGGTGGGCCTCTGAGCTGGAAACCTTTAGATGCCGTGATTGGGCAGGAAGGACAGACTGACGGTGGGCCAGCACAGAGCCGTCAAGGCAGCCAGGGTCTAGGGGAGACGTAGGAGCAGAGCCCATGGGAATCGAGGCAGGCTCTTTGAGGTCCCCAGCCCCAGCACAGATGAGGGAGCAAGCCAGGGGTGAAACCACAACACCGATGCTGCTGCTGCCCGTGGGCTTTGAGGGTGACCCAGAGGGGAGTCCAGTGGAGATGCCGGGCAGGGGTTCCATAGTATGGTGAGGGTTCAGTTCAGATCAGTTCACTTCAGCTGCACAGTCATGTCGACTCTTTGTGACCCCATGGACCACAGCACACCAGGCCTCCCTGTGCATCACCTACTCCTGGAGTCCACCCAAACTCATGTCCATTGAGTCAGTGATGCCAACCAGCCATCTCATCCTCTGTTGTCCCCTTCTCCTCCCGCCTTCAATCTTTCCCAGCATCAGGGTCTTTTCCAGTGAGTCAGCTCTTTGCATCAGGTGGCCAAAGGATTGGAGTTTCAGCTTCAACATCAGTCCTTCTAATGAACACTCAGGACTGACCTCCTTTAGTATCACCTTTAGGATGGACTGGTTGGACCACCCTGCAGTCCAAGGGTCTCTCAAGAGTCTTCTCCAACACCACCGTTCAAATGCCACCAGCACAGACACAGTTAAAATCACCACCCTCCCTGGTCTCTGCTGGACGGACTTTGTAGACAGGCAGTTGCGTGCCTTGTGTGCGTCCTTTCCACCAAGCTCAAGTTTCAGAAGGACCGATTCCCTCTCCGAGTGGGAGGAATGGTTCTGTTCTTGGAGGCCCAGCTCCCAGGCTGAGCCGGGGGAGCGGGGGCACTCAGCCACGTGTGCCCGAGAACACGTGTGTGTGCACCGTGAGCGAAGGGGCTGATGCACCTGTTTAGGACCGAGGACTCGGGTCAGGCTGGTGCTCTGCAACCCAGCAGTGCAGGGAGGCGTTTTCCAAAGTGCCCGTGGCCCATCGGCTTTTCTGTTTGTTCATTTCTGTGCCCAAGAGCTCAGCGCTCATCGGTCCTGTTGGGAACGTGTGACCTCTGTCATCCACGCGTGTGACTGAGAAGCCTATGCCGGACAGGACACCCCGCACAAAGGCATTCTGTAAAAGCGAGATTCCAGAAGCATCGGAGACTCTTTCAGAACCAGGCACTCGCTGCTAGCGCGTGATTGCTCCCAGGAACTGTGCACGGCACCCTTTTCATGGCCCCAGAGCAGTGTGGGGACAGGGGACTTCCCCACTGTGGTAGTCTCCCCCGCCCAAAACCTGTAACTGCACCGTGATGCTCCCAAAAGCGTCCGCAAAGCCCAGACGGAGGGACATACTCTATTAGCACGGATTCCTGAGCCGTCCTCCTCGGGGTCGTCGAGGTCGTGAAAGAGCAAGAGACGGCCCCTCTTAGGAGGAACAGGGTGGGACTTGAAGACTAGTCTGGTGTGAGGTCCTAAACTGGGTAAGGGGTCTGAGACAGCTCTCTCTGTTGGTACCTCCCCACCTTTGCTGTATAGCCGAGGATTTTCTTTTCGTTGTTTTTTTTCTTAAATTAACTTTTTTTTGGAGTGGCTTTGCAATGCTCCATTAGTTTCTGCCAGACAGCACGCTGAGTCAGCTAGGCGTATACGTATTTCCCCTGCTCTTTCGGATTTCCTTCCCTTTTAGGGCACCACAGAGCTTTGAGTAGAGTTTCCTCTGCTGTACAGTAGCTTCTCATGAGCTTTCCATTTTGTACACCTTGGGCTTCCCTGGTGGCTCAGTCAGTAAAGAATCTGCCTGCCACGCAGGAGACCCAGGTTCGATCCCTGGGTCGGGAAGATGCCCTGGAGGAAGCAATGGCAACCCACTCCAGGATTCTGGCCTGGAGAGTCGCGTGGACAGAGGAGCCTGGCGGGCTGCAGTCTCTGGGATCGCAAAGACTTGGTCACGCCATTTTGTACATACTAAGTGTAGATACTCCCGCCCCAGTCTCCCAGTCCCTCCCACCCCCTCTGCCCTCCTCGGTGTCCATGGGTTTGTTCTTTATGTCTGTGTCTCTAGTTCTAATTTGCCGATAACTTCATCCGGTACCGTTTTTATAGATTCCACCCGGTAGGCCTGTAATAACCAGGAATTTTCAAAAATTAAAAGTTTATTTAAAGAAAGCTACATCCTTACAGGGCTTCCCCAGTGGCTCAGCAGTAAAGAACCTTCCTGCAAAGCAGAAGATGCAGGAAAT
Source organism: Antilocapra americana (assembly GCA_007570785.1). Lineage (NCBI taxonomy): Eukaryota > Metazoa > Chordata > Mammalia > Artiodactyla > Antilocapridae > Antilocapra > Antilocapra americana. The sequence continues at coordinate 996,308 of ML664230.1, read as the reverse complement.
CCAGGTTTGATCCCTGCGTTGGGAAGATGCCCTGGAGGAGGACATCCTTACAACACATTGTTAATGTGTATGTGTTTTTATCTTTTAGAGCTCATATTTATTTTTTTTCATTTTATATTGGAGCATAGTTGATGCACAACGTTAATGTCAGGGATACAGCAAAGTGATTCAGTTGTACAGAGACAGAAGCTGAAGCTCCACTACTCTGGCCACTGGATGCAAAGAGCTGACTCATTGGGAAAGACCCTGATGCTGGGAAAGATTGAAGGCGGGAGGAGAAGGGGACGGCAGAGGATGAGGTGGTTGGATGGCATCACCGACTCAGTGGACATGAGTTTGAGCAAGCTCCGGGAGTTGGTGATGGACAGGGAGGCCTGGCGTGCTGCGGTCCATGGGGTCGCAAAGGGTCGGACACGACTGAGAAACTGAACTGAACTATATTCTTTTTTAGATTCTTTTCCCAGATGGTCTAATACAGAGTATCGTGTAGAGTTTCCTGAGCTATCCAGTAGGTCCTTGTTGCTTATCTGAAATTTTAAATTGAAAGAGTATTACTTGGACTGCTGTTCTCTATCAAGTCCTGAGTCTCGTAAACAGAGCAAAGTGTTCGTAACTCGGTCATGTCTAACTCTATGCCACCCTGTGGACCATAGCCCACCAGGCTCCTCTGTCCACTGGATTCTCCAGGCAAGAATCCTGGAGTGGGTTTCCATGCCCTCCTCCAGGGGACCTTCCTGACTCAGAGATGGAACCCGGATCTCCTGCACTGCAGGCAGATTATTCTTACGATCTGAGCCATTTAGAAAGCCTGAGTCTTGTGTGTAGCTTCAAACCAGGGCTGAGAAGAGGCTGTGCTGACTATGGAAACTTTCTAAAGCCCTTAGAGGGAAGACAGATGTTCAGCAGGTGGCTGTGGCAAGGCAGCCATGGAATCGATGTGACTCCATGCTGGTCTCACAGCGTCTTCTAGGGAAGGATTTACTGTTAAAGGTGGAGGAACGGGCTCCCTGGGGGCACCCCTAGTTCCATATCAGACGGCTGCAGGCAGCAGACTCGCATTCCATTTCATCTCCATCCGGGTCAGAAGCCCAGCTTCTGCAGTCCTGACCTCCTGACCCAGGAGAGGAAACCCGGGGGTCATGGGAGCTTCCAGCACGTCCCCAGGTTAGAGAGAGTGGAGTCAGGTGGGCGGCAGGGGGCAGGGAGTGAAAGGAGTGGCTGGTAGGGTGGGAAAGATGGGCTTTGATGTCAGGGGCAATCGGGGGGAATGGAGGCAGGAAGCAGGAGGGCGGAGGCGTGAACCGGAGTACCACGAGCCACTGAGGCCAGGGCCATGCGCACACACGCATCGCTGTGTGTGTGTCTCTGAGCTCGTGTTCCTCCTGGGTGAGGCGAGTGTCAGATCGCCATTGCAGACCATCTGAGAGTGAAATCAAACTGTCTCACCCAGATGACACAGAAAGTCAAAGTGCTCGTCGCTCAGTCGTGTCCGAGTCTTTGCAACTCCCGTGGACGGTAACCCCGCCAGGCTCCTCTGTCCATGAGATGGCCCGGACAAGAATACTGGAGTGAGTGGTCATTCTGTTTCCCCAGGGGATCTTCCCGACCCAGGGATTGAACCTGGGTCTCCCGCATTGCGGGTGGATTCTTTATACCGTGTGAGCCACCAGGGGAGCCCATACACGCACAGGATGCATTTAAAAGACAGATTCTTTCCCCTCCAAGGGTGCTCCACCAGGAAACGTTTGTATCCCGGAATCATTGTGTGTAGCATGGAAAGAATGTGTGTATCCCTGGAGAAAGAAGCGAATGGGGAGTCCTGCCCTGGGCGGTCACTCCCTTGCGGTTGCAATGGACAAGCTGGCCCTCCAGAGGGATGTGGGTGGTGCATGCAAGCAGGATGTCGCCAGCCATAAAGTAGTTACTATTCTGCAGTTTTGAAAAGTAGCAACTATTTTGAAACATTGTCAGTGCCAAGACCTCTCTCCTCATCTTTCCTGGATGTCTCAGTTCTGATGTGAGGTTTCCAGCCTAGGAAAGGAAGCAAGGCAAGGTTTACTTAAATGATCTAAACAGTGTGTCGAGTTCACAGGAAAGGTTGCTTTTATGGCAGCCCGGATCCTTGGAAAGATTGAGAGCAGGAAGAGAAGGGGACGACAGAGGATGAGATGGCTGGATGGCATCATCGACTCGATGGCCATGGGTTTGGGTGGACTCCGGGAGTTGGTGATGGACAGGGAGGCCTGGAGTGCTGCGGTTCATGGGGTCGCAAAGAGTCGGACACGACTGAGCCACTGAGCTGAACTGAACTGAGTGATCCTTTCTAAAGCTGGCCGGAAAGCTGAGAATGTGCCTCCGCCCACTTCTCCTTGCAAATACACCCGGTGATGGTGGCGTTCGTTTCTCTGAAAGTTCTCCTGAGTTCACACTTCATCATGCCTGGGTGTGAGGGTCTGGAAGCAATGCCGCGTGGACCAGGCTCGAACGCTGAGCCCACAGTGTTCCGTTCTGCGGTGAAACTCGATCCTCTTGTGTGCCTTTTTCTCTACAGATGAATAAACCATAGTGAAAACACAGTGTTGTTCACAAGCATGAGTGTCTGCGCCTTTCTTAAGCTTATTGTATTCATGACAAATAGGAAACGTGGCAAAGTGAAGGAATTTTAGGAAAGAAGCTAGAAGAGTTAAAAAAAAAAAACCCATCAGACTCAGGATATAAAGTTATGCCTGGAGAAAGAAGAAAATCCTTCATAAAATAATACAAGAATAACAACTTGGGTGGTAGACCTGGGTAGGTATGTTTGTTCTGTTGCTGTCTTGTAGGGTTTTACATTTTCATTCATGTTTATTGTCAACGCTTTTCAATCGTAAGGTCATTTTTAACGCGGAGAGACGTATAAGGAATGTCATGATGAACGGTTCTGCACCGTGCCCTTAGCTTTCGTATTTCACAGCGTTTGTTGTAGATGTTTTTAAAGTGTTACAGAGTCGTCGACCAGGTGGACTGGCCCCGGTCCTCCAGCCTCTCCTTCCCTCCCCACACATAATTAACAATCTTTGTGAGGTTTTTATTACCCCTTTAGGAGCTGTTGCATTTTTATTGTGCGTGGGCATCTGTAATCAATACACATGTAGGACTCAATGCGCTTATGTTATGGAAATGACATCGTCGTATCCACATTCTCCCGTGTTTGCCTTTTTTCACAAACTTGAGTTTCAGTCACACTGTGGAGATGAGGGTATAAATTCGTTAATTTTCAGTGCCAGATAGATTTTCTTACATGTGCATTGTATACTTAAAAGTCAGGTCGCTCAGTCGTGTCCGACTCTTTGCGACTCCATGGACTGCAGCCTACCAGGCTCCTCCGTCCATGGGATTTTCCAGGCAAGAGGACTGGAGTGGGTTGCTGTTTCCTCCTCCAGAGGATCTTCCTGGGTCTCCCGCATTGTAGTCAGATGCTTTACCATCTGAGCCACCAGGGAAGCTATTGTATACTTAGGCATTATCCTATTATGGGCTTCCTTAGTGACTCAGACAGTAAAGAATCTGCCTGCAATGCAGGAGACCTGGGTTCGATCCCTGGGTCAAGAAGATCCTCTGGAGGAAGGCATGGTAGCCCACTCCAGTATTCTTGCCTGGAGAATCCCATGGACAGAGAAGCCTGGTGGGCTACTGTCCGTGGGGTCACAAAGAGTCGGACACGACTGAGTGACTCACACACACAGATGCATTATCCTATTAATGAACACCTGAGTTTCTTGTAGGTGTTTCACGACTCCCCATGATACTGTAAAATTTTTTTTAAGTATTTATTTATTTGGCTTTTCTCTAGTTGTGGTGCGTGGGCCCAGTAGTTGCAGCTCAAGGCTTAGTTGTCTGCAGCGTGTGAGATCTTAGTTCCATGACCAGGGAGCTAACCCATGCCCCTTTTGAGGGAAGATGGATTCTTGACCACTGGACCACCACGGAAGTCCCCACAATGCTGTCATTGGTTTGTGAAAGATACACGCAGCCCAAATCAGAGATTTTTAGATTGCAGCCTGGGTGTCAGGATTTTCGAGAGTTCCCCGGGAGAACGTACCTTGGTCAGACCTCTCCTGACCACCGAAACGCAGTTCAGCGGATGACGGATGGCTAGGTTTTGTTGTTTGTAAAGAACCCTTTGGGAGAGTCTAACAGGCCCCCGGAACAGAGATACACCCTCCCTCAAGAGAAATGCTCGTGTTTGGTGGACAAGGAATGTTTGTCGTTCCACATCCTAGAGCAGCGATTCTGACGTGCAGTCAGGGCCCTCGCGTGTGCACGGGGAGGTGGGCCTCCCAGGTGGGCTGGGCGGTAGGAGCCAGTGCCTCTATCTGGATACCCTGACTCTGCTCAGTGTGGTGAACTGCCCACCAATGGAATTGCGTCAAGCGTGTATATTCCTGTGGATGAACAGCATCACCACTCCTTTGGGGTGGACTGTGCATGCCTTCATAGCAGTTGCAATTCCCTAACAGTGAGGTCAAGCTCCTTCCTGGACGTTGCCCCCTTGAGTTGCTCTGCAAAAAAGTTGCAGGCCATGTAATACATCCCTTTCTAAATGTCTTGAGGATTTTTTAAGTTTTTTTTTTTTTTTTTTTTAGTAATTTGCTGATTGAAAAAGATACATATGTGGAAGTTGTGGCACATATACAGAATGGAATATTATTCAGCTGTTAAAAAAGCTATAAAAGCTGAAAAAACTGTTACTAAGCTCTAAAGAAAATGCATTTGACTCAGTTCTAATGAGATGGAGGAAACTGGAACCTATTATACAGAGTGAAGTAAGTCAGAAAGAGAAACACCGATACAGTATACTAACGCCTATATATGGAATTTAGAAAGATGGTAACGATGATCCTATATGCAGGGCAGCAAAAGAGACACAGATGTAAAGAACAGACTTTTGGACTCTGTGGGATAAGGCGAAGGTGGGATGATTTGAGAGAACAGCGTTGAAACATGTATATTATCATATGTGAAACAGATCGCCAGTCCAGGTTTGATGCATGAGACAGGGTGCTCAGGACCGGTGCACTGGGATGGACCCTGAGGGATGGGATGGGGAGGGAGGTGGGAGGGGGGTTCAGGATGGGGACACATGTACACCCGTGGCTGATTCATGTCGATGTATGGCAAAACCACCACAATATTGTAAAGTTATTAGCCTCCAATTAAAATAAATAAAGTAATTTTAAAAAAAAGATGTGTGTGTGTGTCCTCAATCGTGTACGACTCTCTGCGACCCCATGGGCTGTAGCCCACCAGACTCCTATGTCCATGGGATTCTCCAGGCAAGAATACTGGAGTGGGCTGCCATTTCCTCCTCCAGGAGATCTTTCCAACCCAGGGATCAAACCTGGGTCTCCTGTGTCTCCTGCATTGACAGGCAGGTTCTTTACCACTAAGCCACCAGGGAAGACCAGAAATATATACCCAGTTACAACCCATGTCAGTAAAGTTAAGTTACGTAAGCCTTTTTCTCATCTGTGGCTTGATTTTCTCCTCCATTGTCATGTCTTGCCTTGTGCAGAATAAAAGGAAGTGAAAGTGAAGTCGCTCAGTTGTGTCCAACTCTTTGCAAACCATGGACTGTAGCCCACCAGGCTCCTCTGTCCATGGGATTGTCCAGGCAAGAATACTCGAGTGGGTTGCCATTTCCTTCTCCAGGGTGTCTTCCCCACCTGGGGATTGAACCCAGATCTCCCACACTGTAGGCAGATGCTTTACCATCTGAGCCACCAGGAGAGCCCAGAATAAAAGGACATGATGTTAAATTTTCAGTGATATTAGGAGATTTTGAAAAATGATTGACTTAGTGCTAGTTTTAGTAATATGGGCTTCCTGGGTAGTTCAGGAAGTTCCCAATCTGCCTGCAATACAGGAGACCCCAGTTCTATTCCTGGGCTGGGAAAATCCCCTGGGGGAACGCATGGCAACCCACTCCAGTATTCTTGCCTGGAGAATCCCCATGGACAGAGGAGCATGGAGGGGCTACAGTCCATGGGGTCGCAAAGAGTCGGATGCAACTGAGCAGTTAAACACAGCACAGCTTGAGGAATAGTGTACAATACTCATACCCGTGTGAAACACACCCCCTGTGAAAACCCGGAGCATTGCAGCACCCCAGAAAGTTCCCTCGTGTGCCTCCCCGCTGGTCTGAGGTCCACCCCTCCCCAGCCAGCCCTCCCCCCAACCCATCTGTTCCCAGTTCTGTCATGGTGGATTCGCTTGCAACTTGTCAAACATCCTGTAAATTTCATCTCACAGAGTCTTCTCTTTGGTGATCGGCTCCTTTCCCCAGCGTCGTGTTCTCCCATGGTAGCGTTTTTATGTCCCCACGGTAGGGGGTGCATAAACAGCTCATCACTTGTACTGAGGACACGATGTCCTAGCATCAGTGATGCCCTAGCATCAGGAGACAGTGTGTTGGTCTCTCCTGTGGTCAGAACTGTGATGGGTCTCCAGCATTGGGCTCTGATGAACAAAGCTTACGTGAGTACGTCGCATACATGTTTTTTCCAAATCTTTCTTCATTTGACTGTGACACTTCTTCGTTGTAGCCTACAGGATCTTTCGCTGCGTGTGGCATGTGACTTTTACTTCTCCGACCAGGGATAGATCCCGGGCCCCCTGTGTTGGGAAAGTGGCGTCTTAGTCCCTGGACCACCAGGGAAGCCCCTGATTCAGTCTTGATCCCTCTGGCTTCAGAGTCACTACTGAGAGCAAGTCATGTGAGTCCTCCACATTTTTTTTGCTCAAACGTCGCTGGCTCTTCTGGGGCCCTTGACGACTCCTCATGAATCTCAGGAGTTGCTTGTCCACAAAGCTTGCCGGCAGCGTAATTAGAATTGCATTCCATCTATGGATAATCTTCGGACAATTGAGAGCTTGATGATGCTGAGTCTTCTAATCCTTACGCGTGATTTCCCTTTTCATATATCTCAATCCCCTTTTAATTCCCGCTACTCCAGGGTAGAGGTTTTGCTCCACTTTTGTTCCATTTATCTCCGTTATTCTCTGTTTTATGACTTTACCGTGGATGGCATTTTGGTACTCGAAATTCCATTTGTCTGGTACTATGTTGTATAAAAAGACCGACCTTTTGTTTATTGACCTTTGATTCTGTACCCACGCTGAATTCACATGTTAGGATTCATAGTCGTTTACTTTTTGTTAACTTAGCGTGGAATAGATGAGCTTAGAGGATCAGATGGCTGGATGGCATCACCGACTCGATGGGCATGAGTTTGAGCAAACTCCGGGAGTTGGTGATGGACAAAGAAGCCTGGTGTGCTTCAGTCCACGAGGTTGCAAAGAGTCAGACACGACTGTGCGACTCAACTGACCTGAGCGTGGAATAATTAAACTACTTAGATTTTTTTTAAGTGTTTATTTGGGGCTGTGCTGGATCTCTGTTGCTGCATGTGGGTTTTTCTCTTGTTGCAGCGAGCAGGGACTCGACTCGAGTTGAGGTGCACAGGATTTTCCACTTCCCAGATCATGGATCGACTCCGTGTCCCCTGCATTGGCAGGCGGATTCTTCACCAGAGAGCCACCAGGGAAGCCCAGTAGGGGTTTGTACATCTCAGCACTTTCTACCCAGAAAAGTGTGCTTCTGCACTGATAGACCCTTACCTCTACGTTATTACTATTCTTACCTCAAGTAATATAATCTACTGTGTTACTGCACCTTGAGCCCCAGTACAACCGTGAATGAAGAGGAGAGTGAACATTCTCTCCTCTTTGTCCTGGTCATAGTGGAAGCCCTTTGGTCCTTCATCAGCAGACTTCCGTAGCCTCAGCTGGGTATTGAGTTTATCACAAGCCCTTTCTGTACCGGAGAAGACCTTGATGCTGGGAAAGACTGAGGGCAGGAGGAGAAGGGGACAACAGAGGATGAGGTGGTTGGATGGTGTCACGGACGCGATGGACATGAGTTTGGGCAAACTCTGAGAGTTGGTGACGGACAGGGAGGCCTGGCATGCTGCGGTCCATGGGGTCGCAAAGAGTCAGACACAACAGAGCCACTGAACTGGACTGAACTGGGTCTTAGCTGCACACAGGAGCGTTAGTTGTGGCATTCAAACTCAGTTGGACCATGTAGGATCCTGTTTCCCTGATCAGGGATTGAACCCAGATCCCCTGCATTGGGAGCCTGGAATCTTGCCCCCTGATGCCACCAAGGAAGCCCCAAGACCTGTACTTCTGCTACAAAGTGAGACAATCGTAGCTTCCTCTCTTTAAAGCCAGGAATTTAATCTTTCTTATGTGCTTATCCTTTCCTAGAGCAATGAGCTTTAGGTCCAAAGGCTGATTTTAACCGTGAGGATCTGTGGAAAATATAAGAAGTACCAAGAAGCAACCATGTGCCAGATAGCACTTCCAAAAAATCAGAGCAGAGTATATTCATATAAGGATTTGGAAGGAAGAGTACAAATCTTATCAGCAAGTTTTGGACAGGGATCATCCAGAGAATGATGAAGTTGACACATATCTTTTTCATGTTCACTTATACAAACAGGTTGAGTCAAGAAACTTCACTTAATTTAGGTTCTTTTAAGTTTACCTAAAGCCAAAAAGGGAACAGACTTATCTGAGAAGAACTGTCACCAAAGTTTTACCTAAGTCCTGAGTGAGTCTCCTGAAACACTGTGAAAATATTGATACGGCAAATCAAAAGTTTGTTCTCTTTTTTTCCCCCCCATTCTCTTTCACTAAGATTTTCTTATTTGCATATAATCTCCAAAATCTGTGATGAACCTCTCTTTTGTCCCCCCTGCCCCGTGTCTTTTTGAATTACCGCTGAAAGGAAAGTTTCCATATTTAAGAACTAATGTGTCTTACTGAAGTTCTCATAATCCCCAAGCTAGGTAAACTGATGTAATTTATATTTGTAGCGTAAACATTGGGAATTATTTTTTTCCCCCAAAGACTTAAAAAAAAAAAAAAGCAAAGTTGTGAGTGATAGAAAACAGAGAGATTTTGCTAAAATGGAAAGGGAAAGTTGGTGAAGTCTGCATTGGTGAAGTCATGCAGACTTGTTTGCAGAATGTCTCACGTGAGGCCAGGGAACCCAGGCATTTCCCTGAGTTATCGCGGAGGGAACTGGTGTCGTGAGACTTTTAACGCCGCTGGACGATCTTGGTGAGCTATTGTCTGCAGATGTCTGATGGAGCCAGCAGACTGCAGGAACCCCAGGCTCTCATGAAACCTCCGTTCAAGCACTGTTAACTCGCTCAAGATTTATGACTCCTGAATCCAAAGACAGGAACACAAATCTCATTACCCCCATTACTTAGGTAAGCTGATCGCAAACACCCCACCTTGCAGGCAGGCACCAAGGGGTGGCGAGACTCTGAGCATTTAAAATGCTTACCATTGCATTCGGGGGGGAAGGATGGAAAATCACTTAAGAGTCCGCATTCTCCACCGGCTCCTAGGGGTGCCTCCCTCAGAATCACGGGGGGAAACATGACCACAAATTAAATGGACAGGCTTAGAAATACGGTATCTTCCTCTTGGAATTTTCCAGCGTGTTATACATCAGGGGATGTCTACTTCTCACCTAGAGGGCTCATATTTCTGGGTTATACAATGGTTTCTGTCTCGTCCTGAATTATTACCTTTTCTTTTTTTTAAGTTGGGGGAACATTGCTTTACAATGTTGTGTAGATTTTTGCCGTACAGCAGTGCGATTCAGACATAATTATGTGTGTGTCGCCTCCTTCTTGAGCCTCCCCTTGGTTCGTCAACACTGGTTTTCCAGATTCCATATATATGCGTTAATTGATGATACTTGTTTGTCTGTTTCTGACTTACTTTACTCTGTCTGAGAGGCTTTCGGCTCATCTGCGTCACTACAGCTGACTCAGATTTGTTCCTTTTTTATGGCCGAGTAGTATTTCATTGCATATATGTACCATATCTTCTTTATCCGTTCGTCTGTTGACGGATGTCTGGGTTGCTTCCATGTCCTGGCTATCGTGAATAGCGCTGGGTTGACCACTGGTGTGTCTTTTAGAATTGTGGTTTTCTCAGGTATATGCCGAGCAGTGGGATGACTGGGTCATTTTGGAGCTCTCTTCCTAGTTCTTTAAGGAACCTTTGTACCGTTTCCCATAACGGCCTGTATCAATTTACATTCCCACCCACAGTGTAGGAGGGTTCCCTTTTCTCCACATCCTCTCCAGCTCATATTGTTCGTAGACTTTTTGGCGATGGCCCTCCTGACCAGTGGTGAGGTGATACCTCATTGTAGTGTGGATTTGCATATCTCTCATAATGAGTGATGTTGAGCATCTTTTCGTATGTGTTTTGGCCATCTGTACGTATTTTCTTTGAAAAATGCCTGTTGAGGTCTTCTGCCCATCTTTCGATTGTGTTGTCTTTCTGATACTAAGCTGTATGCGCTGCTTGTTTATCTTGGAGATTAATCCTTTGTCAGTTGCTTGAGTATAATCTTAAAGAGTAAAACACTCTCAGCTTTTTTTTTTTTTCCCCAGAAACACACCTGATTAAACGAAGAATTAAATGTGCAGTTCTCCGCTTCTCCAGCTTAGCATTAGTGGATTTTGAGATGAGACAGTCCATGGGAGTTTATGGGAGACTTTATAGGAAACATTGTTTTAAATCCATTTCTGGAGAGAATTGCAGCATCTATGTGAAAGCTTCCTCTGATGCTTGTCTAAATGGTGTCGATTTATGGGATAATGGATTTACTCGGAGGGGACACTGCCTGAATGAGGGTCAGCCCCCAGATCAGGCTCACAACTAAAAAAAATAAATAAATTTATTCCAAGACCTGTAACTTTGCAGAATTTGGCCCCAGTTCACAGAAAGCAATGAGAGCTTGATCCCTGGATCTGGGAAGTAGGGCCTGGTAGGGAGCTGACTTGTTCTGAAAGTGGGATTGATGCATGGACGGTGGCAAGTCTCAGAATGGATCTCGGGCAGGCGGGGATGGGCCTCCCGTTGGAGATACTGTTCATGCCGTCTTCATACGAGCGCCACCCGCTGCGGCGAGGCACACATCCAGTTTTCTGGGGACAAGCCCATAAGTGCCAACCTGAGGTCATCTGGGTCCCAGAGTCCGCCAGTCCCTTGGAACCTGGAGGAAGAAACGATTCCAGCATCTCAGGGGGTTTGACCGCTTGGTGGACAGTCGCCCTCCGGCTCTGTCTGCAGGTTGCTGTATCCGCGGGGGCCGCTCTGAGCCCTTCTGAAATGTAGTTTTCTCGAGGAGGTTCAGCAGTGCTGGGGTTTCAGAAGCGTTAGAGCCTCAGCTTAAACCCCTGGGCCTTCTGCCTGCCATCTGAAGCTCAGACTTCAGCGTAGACATGACGCTAAACTCCTTCCAGGAGAGAGCGAGAAGATCCACTCCAGACCGAGTCTCAGGGAGCAGGACTGTTTATCACCATCTCATCTGTTCATGGAGTGGGCTAAACCTGCTTAGGGTATTCTTAAAACCCATTCTGAATGGGAAAAAACACTCAATGCTTCTTTATTTTATTCAGACCTTCTTTCTGCATCTTGTCCTTTTGCCCCAGACAACGGGACTAAGAGATGCATTCCCCCCACCCCACCAGGGAGAAAGACAATTGGCACTTAGACTTCTGACCCGAATTCCTCAAATCCATGTCATGTGGGTGCATTCCTGGAAATCCATCATAACGTTGGGGTCCATGAATGGAATGAGCCACACTGTGTACATATAATTAAACTTGGAATCTGCCTCTACAAGCTAAGCTTGAACTGAAATATAAATCATTGTGCATCTCTGGGTAAGCAAGAAGTTGTGTTTTGAGGTCATCCCGATTGAATCTTTGGAGGAATTGACTGCGGCGACAGAGCTGGCTTTCCGGTGCATTTGCGCTGTGGTGTTCGGCTCTCTGCTATACAAAAAGCCAGGTGGGTTCTAGGGAGGCGGAGAGGAAGCCCCCGGGTGGACGGTCAACGTTGAAGTGGGAAACGGCAGGACACCTCGTACCGTGAAGCGCAGTGGATCTTCCATCGCCAGCAACACGCCTGGTAACTATTTAGGTTTCCAGGCTGTGCGCGATCCTGCCACAGTGCCTGCATAGTGTCTGAAATGCCTGAGTGGCTCAGCAGAAACGGCGGCAGAACTTGCACAAGGCCCAGCTCCACATGTGAGAGCTGGAAACCGTCCTGCTTGTCTACATTCAGCTTTGCAGCGATGCACATTCTAGAAGGTGCTTATTGATGGGCGGTGAGCTCAAATGTCACATGCTATGTCTGCATTCTCTGGTTGCCCCAGATTTGATAACAGAGCGAGCATGATCACTCTTACTTTTGACAGGACTTTCTTACAGGTCATTTTCTCTTTTTTTTTTTTTAAAAAAAAAAGATATTTTGCTATTTATTTAATTTTTTTTTTTTTGCTGCACGGGGTCTTGGTTGCTGTGGGCAGGCTTTTCTCTAGTTGCCTCGAGCGAGGGCTGCTCCCTAGCTGCAGTCCGAGGGCTTCTCATTGCGGCGGCCTCTCTTGTTGGGGAGCACAGGATCGAGGACACTTGGGCTCAGTGGTTGTGGCTCCCGGGCTCCAGAGCCCAGACTTGGTGCTTGTGGAGCACAGGCTTAGTTGCTCCACGACACGTGGGATCTTCCCGGACCAGGGATCGAACCCACGTTTCCCTGCACTGGTGGGTGGAGTCTTTACCACTGGGCCACCAGGGAAGCCCTACGTTTAGGTTTCTTTTATCTCAGTTTTCATCCGTGTTTCTCCTTTATTCTACTCAATTTTTAAAAATGTTTTTTTAAATGTCTTTGTCTCTGTAGGATCTTAAGTTTTATTACAGCGTATAGGGGCTTCATTGCATCATATAGGAATCTTTCCTGTACAGTGAGTTAAGGGCAGCCTTTCATTGGTTGTGTGTGTGTGTGTGTGTGTGTGTGTGTGTGTGTCTGTATATTTGAAATTAACACTTGGCATCACTTGTAGTTTGAATTACCGATCAAACCTGCATATTCTCATCCTTCTAGCTTGGCTTTGGAAAGCTCGTAAGTCGTTGTGACATCTTGTTTCCCCTTCAGAGCTAGCTAATGAAGTCTTCGTAAGTGGGAGACGTCCCAGCCCTATACATTTTTCCCTTTTACTCTCTTCCGAGTCAGCCAACCAAAGGTGTTCTCAGCATTCAGAGGAAGGGACGATCGTTTCTGAGCCTGTTTTCTGATTGCAGTGAATTCGCCCCTATTAAAACACATGGTTTCCCCTAACCATTTCTGCCTTCCTATATTAAGAGCTATATTATATTATATTATATATTATATAATGTATATTATTATCTATTATATATATATTATATATACTATATTAAGAGCTGTTTGGGGACTGGGAACATTTCTGTTGGATTCAGATCCCAATGGGGCTTCCCTGGTAGTTCAGTGGTAAAGAATCAGCCTGCAGTGTGGGAGACCTGGGTGTGATCGGTGGGTTGGGAAGATCCCCTGGACAAGGGAATGGCTACCCACTCCAGGATTCTGGCCTGGAGAATTCCATGGACAGAGGAGCCTGGCGGGCTCCATGAGGTTGCAAAGAGTCATACATGACTAAGTGACTGATGCTTCACTTTTCTCACATCTGTAAATGACTCCTGGAAAAACCATGGGCTTGACTGTATACCCACATGCGTGCACGTGTGCACACACACACACACACACACACACACACACACACACACACACTCTTTTCCAGATTCTCTTCCATCATGATCTGTCACAGGATATTGAATGGAGTTCCCTGTGATCTACAGGAGGTCCTTACTGTTAATCTGTCCTGTATATAAATTATTTGCCAATCCGAAATGGTAAGTCCATCTCCTCCCCACCCCCTTGGTAACCCTGTATCTATGAAGAAGTCATTTTTTGTGAATGACAGAGCATATTAGACTGGAAAGCTTTGAAGTAAGCTCTTATGTTCCCCTGAGGTGCTCGGTAAGTCAGCCTAGAAGCTGCAAGCTAATGACGGCCGAGTCGAAGCTTATCAAATCCATTTAGAAGATTCTGATTTTTTTTTCAGTCATGTTACAAAGACAGGAGCCTCATTCTCTTTTCTCATTTATCCTTGTGAACCAGTAATGTATGCATGACCTTGCTATACATGATTAAATTTCACTTCAAGTGGGAAATGTTAATATTTTAACTCAGTAGTTTAAATGCTATCAATACTAATGTTGTCTTTCTAAGAGAGAGGTTTTCAAAATCAATTGGAATCTTCTTAACATTTATTTCTGCAGGGTCGGAAAAGACTCCTCTGTGGGGTGGGTTATCCTAGAACTAAGATAATGAAAAACCAATGTACCTGTAACAAGAATGCGTTTGGGGATTCGTTTGACTAGGCATCCCATTCCTTTTTATCAGTGATCACTTGGCATACGGTCTCCCAAAGGCAGACGAGAGTGCAGTCAATAAGCTATGCCTCTTCAGGCGTCAGCGGCGAGCTGGAGCACGTCAATGTCACCCACCTCCCGCAGGCCCATCCAGGTCTCCCCTCCAAGCCCAGAATCAAGAGGGCAGACCCTGGAACTCCCACTCTGTGGGTCAGGGGTGTAACTCTAAGACCAGGAGAGCTGGAAGAATGGAAAGCAGGGACTCAGTCTTCCCTCTTGAGTTTGAGCAAACTCAGGAAGATGCTGATGGACAGGGGAGCCTGGCATGCTGCGGTCCACGGGGCTGCAAAGAGTTGGACACGACTGAGCGACTGAACAACAGCAGCCTGATTCTTTAGCATCATTCTCCATAAGTCTCCGGAAGTCCTGGGATGCGTTTACCCATTGCTTTACCTTCCCCGGCTTTAGTAAGATCAAATTATGTTGTTCTTGCTGTTGCTGCTTTTGTTCAGTCACTCAGTTGTGTCTGACTCTTTGTGACCCCATGGACTGCAGCACACCAGGCCTCCCTGTCCATCACACCCAGAGCTTGCTCAAACTCATGTCCATCGAGTGGGTGATGCCATCCAACCATCTCATCCTCTGTCATCCCCTTCTCCTGCTGCCCTCCATCTGTTCCAGCATCAGGGTCTGTTCTAGTGAGTCATTTCTTAGCATCAGCTAGCCAAAGTATTGGAACTTGAGCCTCAGCAACAATCCTTCCAATGAATATTCAATATCAGTCTCCTTTAGGATTGACCTGCTTGATCTTACAGTCCAAGGGACTCTCAAGAGTCTTCTCCAACACCACAGTTCAAAAGCATCAATTGTTTGGCGCTCAGCCTTCTTAATGGTCCAACTCTCACATCCACACATGACTACTGGAAAAACCATAGGTTTTACTATAAGCACATTTATCAGCAAAGTGATGTCTCTGCTTTTTAATATGCTGTCTAGGTTGGTCATAGCTTTTCTTCCAAGGAGCAAACATCTTTTCATTTCATGGCTGCGGGCACCGTCTGCAGTGATTTTGGAGCCCAAGAAAATAAACTCTGTCACTGTTTCCATTTTTTCCCCATCTGTTTGCCAAGAAGTGATGGGGCCAGATGCCATGAGCTTAGTTTTTTTAAATGTTGAGTTCTAAGCCAGCTTTTTCACTCTCCTCTTCCACTTTCTTCAAGAAGCTCTTTAGTTGTTCTTCACTTTCTTCCATAAGGGTGGTGTCATCTGCATATTTGAGGTTATTGATATTTCTCCCAGCAGTCTTGATTCCAGATTGTGATCCATCCAGCCCAACGTTTCTCATGATGTACTCTGCATATAAGCTAAATAAGCAGGGTGACAATATACAGCCTTGACAAACTCCTTTCCCGATTTTGAAGCAGTCTCTCGTTCCACGTCCAATTCTAACTGTTGCTTCTTGAACAGCATGTAGGTTTCTCAGGAGGCAGGTCGGGTCGTCTGGTATTCCCATCTCTTTAAGAATTTTCCAATTTGTTGTGATCCACACAGTCAAAGGCTCTAGCATAGTCAGTGTAGCAGGAGTAGATGTGTTTTTTTTGGAATTCCCTTGCTTTCTCCATGATCCAGTGAATGTTGGCAATTTGATCTCTGGTCCCTCTGCCTCTTCGAAACCCAGCTTCTACATCTGAAATTTCTCAGTTCACATTCTGCTGAAGCCTAGCTAGAAGGATTTTGAGCATTACCTTGCTAGTGTGTGAAATGAGCACAACTGTACGTTAATTTGGGCTTCCCTGGTGGCTGGTAAAGAATCTGCCCAAAATGTGGGAGACCTTGGTTCTATCCCTGGGTTGAGAAGATCCCCTAGAGAAGGGAATTGCTACCCACTCCAGTATTCTGGCCCGGAGAATTCCATGGATGGTATAGTCCATGGGGTTACAAACAGTTGGACACAACTGAGCAACTTGTAAGGTAAGGTACAGTCATTTGAACATATGTTTTCATTGCCCTTCTTTGGGATTGGAATGAAAACTGACCTTTTCCAGACCTGTGGCCGCTGCTAAGTTGTGTAAATTTGCTGGCTGATTGGGTGCAGCACGTTGACAGCACCATCTTTTAGGACTAGAAATAGCTCTGCTGGACTTCCATCACCTCCACTAGCGTTGTTTGTAGTGATGCTCCCTGAGGCCCACTTGACTTCACATTCCAGGATGTCTGGCTCTAGGTGAGTGATCACTCAATCATGATTATCCGGGTCTTAAGACCTTTTTTGTATAATCTGTGTATTCTTGCCACCTCTTCTTAATATCTTCTGCTTCTGTTACATCCATACCATTTCTGTCCTTTATTGAGCCCATCTTTGCATGAAATGCTCCCTTGGTATCTCTAATTTTCCTGAAGAGATCTGTAGTCTTTCCCATTCTATTGTTTTCCTCTATTTCTTTGCACTGATCACTGAGGAAGGCTTTCTTACTTATCTCTCCTTGCTATTCTTTGGAACTCTGCATTCAAATGGGTGTATCTTTCCTTCTCTCCTTTGCCTTTTTCTTCTCATCTTTTCTCATCTATCTGTCAGGCTTCCTCAGCCAACCACTTTGCCTTTCTGCATTTCTTTTTCTTGGGGATGGTCTTGATCACTGCCTCCTATAGAATGTTACAAAGCTCTGTCCATAGTTCACCAGGCACTCTGTCTACCAGATCTAATCCCTCGAATCTGTTCATCATCACCACTGTAAAATCGTAAGGGATTTGATTTAGGTCATACCTGAATGGTCTCGTGGTGTTCCCTACTTTCTTCAATTTAAGTCTGAACTTAGCAATAAGGAGCTCATGATCTGAACCACAGCTCCAGGTCTTGTTTTTGCTGACTCTATAATTTCCCCATCTTTAACTGCCAAGAATATCATCAATCTGATTTCAGTACTGACCATCTGGTGATAGCCATGTGTAGGGTCGTCCCTTGGTCCCTGGAAAAGGGTGTTTTCTATGAACAGGGCATTCTCTTGACAAAACTCTGTTTGCCTTTGCCCTGCTTCATTTTGTACTGGAAGGCCAAACTTGCCTGTTTTTCCGGGTATCTCTTGACTTCCTACTTTTGCATTCCACTCCCCTACGATGAAAAGGACCTCTTTTCTTGGCGTGAGTTCTAGAAGGTCTTGTAGGTCTTCATAGAAATGGCCCATTTTAGCTTTTTTGACATC
The DNA here is from genome assembly GCA_007570785.1 of Antilocapra americana. Lineage (NCBI taxonomy): Eukaryota > Metazoa > Chordata > Mammalia > Artiodactyla > Antilocapridae > Antilocapra > Antilocapra americana. Next base: position 978,739 of record ML664230.1, on the reverse strand, counting down.
AGTGGTCGGGGCATAGGCTTGGACTACTCTGATATTGAATGGTTTGCCTTGGAAATGGACAGAGATCATCCATCATTTTTGAAGTTGCACCCAAGTACTGCATTTTGGACCCTTTTGTGGATATGATGGCTGCTCCACTTCTCCTAAGGGATTCTTGCCCAGAATAGTAGATATAATGGTCATTTGCTTTAAATTTGCTCACTTTAGTTCACTGACTCCTAAAATGTCGACATTCCCTCTTGCCATCTCCTGCTTGACCACTTCCAATTTACCTTGATTCATGGACCTGACATTCCAGCTTCCTGTGCGATATTGTTCTTGACAGCGTCAGACTTAACTCTCGCCACCAGACTCAGCCACAGCTGAGCGTCATTTCCGCTTTGGCCCAGCCAATTCATCCTCTCTGGAGTTGTTGGTAATTGCCGTCCGCTCTTCCCCAGTTGTGTATTTGGACAGCTTCCAACCTGGAGGGCTCATCGTCTGGGAGTATCTTTTTGCCTTTTCATACTGTCCCTGAGGTTCTCACAGCGAGGATCCTGGCATGGATTGCTATTTCCTCCTCCAAGGGACCTCATTTTGTCAGAACTCTCCACTGTGACCCGTCCCTCTTGGGTGGTCTTGTGTGCACACCGTCACAGCTTCATTGAGTTACACAAGCCCATTCACCATGACAAGGCTGTGATCCATGAAAGGTATATTAAAAAAAAAAAAATCAGACAACTTGGAGTTAAACTAGGTTACATTAGAGAAAAATCAAAATATTCTCTGGTTTTATTGAGAGAGAATTTTGTCACAAAATTATTTTGTTACGTAATATTTGAATAACATAACGGTAACTGTAATAATTGCTTATACCCGCATATACCTGATGGGTGTGTGCTGAGAAATTTGGGGTGACATGAATATAACATTACCTGGACTGTCTAAACCCCAAGTGTTTACTTTGCCTCCGTACACACTGAATAGGGAATTGATCTGTTTAACAAGCAAAATGCTTTTGGTATTTAAACATCATATCCGTACGACCCCAAAGAGTAAGGCTGATTAATAATTTCCACTGGTTTTTTCATGGAATGAGGCGAATCGGTGAGTAACTTGGTCACAGTGTGCACTTTGACACACAAGTGACCTGGCATCCACGATCATCGTGACGAAGAACTTCTGAAAAGCCTCATGTACATCGGAAGGCTGGAGAAGCCTGAAAGAGTCTTTGATGATTTATAGTAGAAAAGCTCTTGTTATTCTTTTAAATACCCGTTGAGGAAAGGCCAGATAGCAGAGGGCAGGCTTCACCTCAATTTGTGTCCACTTCCTCTCTAAGCACTTAATCTCTGGTAGCGTTTCGTGAAATTATAGGATGGACGATCTGCGTGAAGACATGATACAGAGAATGTCGGGGAAATATTAAACTGCCTCTGGCATGTTACTGCGTGAGCCCCAAACCATTACTTGAGAGCTTTGCAAGGGTTACAAGCCAGGACTCATCCAATTTATACCAGTTTGGGTGCCACGCAGGGATGCACACCAAGTCGCTCTAGTCATGTCCGACTCTGTACGACCCTACGGAGAGCAGCCCACCAGGCTCCTCTGTCCACGGGATTCTCTAGGCAAGAATACTGGAGTGGGTTGCCGTTTCCTTCTCCATAGAGGTAGGAAACACTGATGAATATTTTCTAACTTCAGCTGTGTCTAGTTTGACATGATTGCTGGAATGTAATTCAGCAACATGTCTTATATTTACTTGGGTGGTTTCTTTTTTTTTTTTTTTTGTTTTGGTTATTTAATTGGGTTTTTTCTTAATCAGGCCAGTATGCATAGATGTGGGCTGTTGTACCACATATCATGGAGTATGCCAAAATGGTAATGCTATTTTTTTTTTCTCCTCAAAGTCTCAAGCATTGGATTGTCCCAGCGTGCAAGTCTGCTCCTGTTGTTCAAGAAAAAGGTACTGAAATGAGTTCACATCAGTGTCTGAATGTTCAGTTGCCCAGTCGTATCTGATTGTTTGCGACCCCATGGACAGTAGCCCTCCAGGCTCCTCTATCCATGGGATTCTCCAGGCAAAGAGTACTAGAGTGGGTTGCTATTTCCTCCTCCAGGGAATCTTCAAGACCCAGGGACAGAACCGTTGTGTCCTACATCTCTTGTATTGCAGACAAATTCTTTACCACTGACCCACTGGGGAAGCCCCAACGTCCACTTGTAGTCAGGTTGAAATAATCCCTCACTGGAAGGTGGAGTTAACTGACCCTGTCTGTTGCTTTGAGAAGCCTTATCAGAGTGAGAGTGGCCCCCTATTCAGATATAAACCAGACATTCTGGGGAAAGTCTTTCTGCTCATAGTATGCCCACTTTGATGTCACGTGACTTCATTCAAGGTAACAGATTGTGATCTGAATTAGAATGGAGATTTTTAACTTGTGTAGTAGACATATTACTCACCAAAAAGTGTTACCAGATCATTCCATGTCTTTCTATTCTGGTCAAATTAAGTCTGGAATGACACATCCTTATTAGTATTGTTCAGTCGCTCAGTCGTTTCTGACTCTCTGCGACCCCGTGGACGGCAGCACACCAGGCCTCCCTGTCCATCACCAGCTCCTGGAGCTTGCTCAAATTCCTGTCCATTGAGTCAGTGATGCCATCCAACCGTCTCATCCTCTGTCGCCTCCTTCTGCTCTGGCCTTTAATCTTTCCCAGCATCAGGGTCTTTTTTTTTTTTTTTCCAGTGAGTTACTTCTTTGCGTCAGGTGGCCAGAGTATTGGAGCCTCAGCCCTGGGAGGGAGTCCTGAGCACAAACCTTGGGGCTGTCACTCGGAGGAAAGAGGGAGCTGAACTCGGAGGCATCAGCTCCTATCAGCCGGGGGTGGGGCCAGGGTGGGAGGCCTTTATCCCCTGCACTTGCAGAGCAGGCTGCGGTGGCCCCGAGGAGGCCCTGAGCCGCGGTCACACAGAAGCTGGAACACTGGTATTCAGGCAAGAGCAGTGTGCGTTATGTTCATCAGGACTAAGGAAGCAGGGGTGGGGCATCTCTGTCACTGGGACTATCTCTATGTCTGATTGCGTGTATATCTACCTCCGGGTCTGTAATTGTATCGAAGGCCGTAACTATCTCTGTAACTACCTGTATCTGCGTCTGGAATCGTATCTGTATCTCCGTCTGGAATTGTATCCGTATCTTAAGTCTATAACTGTAACTATACCTATATCTGTAATTATATCTACATCTTCATCTGTAATTTTATCTGTACCTAAGTCTACAACCCTATCTGTAACTACACCTGTATCTATATCTGTAAGTATATCTGCTGCTGCTGCTGCTGCCGAGTCGCTTCAGTCGTGTCCAACTCTGTGCGACCCCATAGACGGCAGCCCACCAGGCTCCACGTCCCTGGGATTCCCCAGGCAAGAACACTGGAGTCGGTTGCCATTTCCTTCTCCGATGCATGAAAGTGAAAAGTGAACGTGAAGTCGCTTAGTCATGTCCGACTCTTAGCGACCCGGTGGACTGCAGCCCACCAGGCTCCTATACCTGTACATTTATATATTTACACACAGATGTGTCTGCATATATGAATCCACGTACCGATTATGACTTGGTTTAAAATAAAATCCTAAGAAAATGTAAAATGCCCAGGTTTTGCAAGACACTTTCATACACGAAACTGCATAACAGCAGCACAGACTGACACCCCACCCCAATCATTTATAAATTGACTCATGTGTACGTTGATGGAAAAAAGAGGATTCTGTGAAGTTGAGACCCAGATCAAAGGGAAAATTGTAACAGAACTGACGGTCAATTGTCTACCACGTAATGAAAAGGTGAATTCCATATGGCAAAGCCTGGGACAGACCTATTTGTATCCACCTAAACTTTCATTATTACCATGGAAAAGACTGAGTATAAATGAACTACATCTTCAGTATAAGAAACTAGGAAACATAATTGGAAAAGCAAAGGAAGACATCTGGTATCTGGTTCCACAAGAAAGGAGAAAAATCAACAGCTGTTTTCAAATCCATGACAGAGAGGAAGACACGACTGTCCCCAGCATTGATGAGCTGCCGGAGGCTCACGTGGACACGTCCGAGAGTTGAAAATTCCAGGGGTGTTGGGGGTGGGGGGCAATTTTCTGTGCACTTACTGCAAGGAGCTCAGTTAGATTTTTACAGCAAATACTGGAGAAGGAGGCCCTCACGATTCCAGCAGGAGGAAGGGGGACTCGGATAGCAGGAATCAGTACTGTGTAAGTCACATCTGTTGGCTGCTTCATCTAGCAGCAGAGGACGTGTGCTTCTCAAGTTCAAGTTCAATCATTCCCAAAGACAGACCCTATTCTGAGCCATAAACACAAATACACAAGGATGGACATCGTACAGTATCTGCTCTCAGGAAACAGCAGAATTAAATTAGACATCGGTAACAGAAAGATAGCTGGAAAACCCCAAATACATGGAAATGAGCACACCTCTAAATCACACAGAGGTAAAAGAAATCTCAAGAGAAAGTTTCAAGAATTTTGAACTAGGTGAAAAGGAAAACACCCCTTATCAAAATTTGTCAGATGCCATGCAGGCACCGCTTAAAGGAGAAATTAGAGCCCTGAGTGTATGCATCAGAAAGGAGGAAAGATCTAAACTCGGCAATCCGAGTTTTTAGCTGAAGAAAAGAAATTGTAAGAATCAGCGGAAATCAATGAAAATAAGAAAGCAATTATTAAAATTAAAAGGGTAATCAGGGAATTCCGTGAATGATTCTGCGTCCACACGTGTGATGACCTAGATGAAATGAACCAATTCCTTGAAAGATACCAGTCTTCCAGAATTCACACAAGAAGAAAGAGATGGCGTGAATAGACCTAGCTCTCCTAAACAGAAGCAATAATTCATAACAATCACCTTCCAGAGCAGAAGGCACCAGGTGCAAGGGGGTTCACTGGTGAGCTTTACCAAACATGCAAGGAAGGAATTATACCAGTTCCCTTACAGTCTCTGTCAGAGGACAGAAGCAGAAGGGATACTTCCTCACTCCTTCTGTGAGCACCAGAGACATCACGAGAAAACTGGAGATAATCTCTCTCCCATGAACATTGATGCAAAATCGTTAAGACAATGTTAGCAAGTCCAATATTAAAAAATTATAAGAATAATTCTACATCATGACCAAGTGGGAATTTTCCTGCAGTGAATCCAATGCCGGTTCAGTATTCAAAAATTAATGTAGTCCATGACATCAATAGTCTGGGAAAAAAAAAAAAAAACCCTAGTGGTTCTATCAGTGGATGTACAGAAAACATTTAACAAAATCCAACACATATTCATGATAAAAGCTATCAGTAAACTCGCAGTAGAGATGAATTTCAACTTGATAAAAAATATTCATTATAAAGCGAAATAAATGATTAAAGACTGAAAAATTGCTGGAATAGTGTAAATAAGAGCTGTAATAAATGTCATAAATATATTCAGATGCTATTCCTTTGAAGTTAATTTTTTTTTCAGAAAGACTGGAAAATTAGATGAAGCAAAAATGAATGGGATTATGAATAAATAGCAATGTAATCACATGTTAAAGAGATGGAAAGAATTATAAGATCTTATTTTGTACACCACTACTGCAATCCACATGAGAATTCTGAAGAGAATGGTTGATTTCTTGAAAAAATATCCCAAAGAGGCAGAAAACTGAATCCACAGGTAATCAAGGAAGGTGTTGAAAGAGCAACTTAAAGAGACACAGGTTTTAAAAAAATAATATTCATCAGACCCAGATGGTATTACAGCCGGAGTCTATTTGAGCTTTAAGGTACAAGTCATTTCTATGTAATGAAAACTTTTCTAGGCTGTAGAAAAAGCTGGGAAACAGTCCAGTTTCATGGTATGGGTATAATTTTAATGCTGAAACTTGCTACAGGTACAAAATAACTGAACAAATTCTAGACTATATATGATTATTATGTATGATTTGAGGCAGAACTTATAGATTATTAGTCAGTAGAGCATAAGATATTCAAGAAGATGCCTGATATTTTCAGTCCAGGATGCAACGATGATTGAGGATCATCCTTTGTAACAACTAAGGGAGTTGACTCACTGGAAAAGACCCTGATGCTGGGAAGGATTGGGGGCAGGAGGAGAAGGGGACGACAGAGGAGGAGATGGCTGGATGGCATCACCGACTCGATGGACATGAGTTTGAGCAAGCTCCGGGTGTTGGTGATGGACAGGAAGGCCCTAATCAGGAAGCTAAGGTCTCATATGCTTTGCAGCCAAAACATGAAAAAACAGAAGCAATATTGTAACAGATTCAATAAAGACTTTTAGAAAATGGTCCACATCAAAAAAAAAATCTTCAGAAAGAGAATAAATATATGAACATTTGAAGTTCTGATCGGGTATTTTAATAATGTTAGCTTGAACTAATACGAAAGGAATCGATTTTAAAAATGGGTTTCAACTGCTACGTTTATAAATAGCCAAGCAGCCCGTCCTTCTGCCAGAGGTTTCCCCTAGACGTGGCGTCACCCTGAGAGGTCCAGTTGGGTCCTCTGTCATTTCTGTGGCAGCAGAGAACACCCCAGTACGCGGTGGTTTTGCGTGAAGAAGACTAGATTGGTAACGGTGAAAAGCACCATGGTTGTGAGGCAGACACGCAACCGCTGCACGCAGCACTTCCCGAAAATCGATCCCTTAATGCAGTGTTTTAAAGGTGCATCGATGAAGCCCAAGAGACCACAAATATGACAGAAAGCCTTGAGAGCGAATACCAGGTCTCTGACAGATTTCAAGTGACACCTCCTGAAGGATGAATCAAAGCTCCCTGAACGCTCAGCTGTCTTGTTGCCAAGTGAGACGGCTGACCGATGCTATCTTCAGCCTTCCCATCCCTGTTTCTCAAACCGCTCGCTGAAATCTGGTGGGAATTCTATTTGGGAACTCGGTATCCTTGTTTCTTCTGAAACTTACCTCAAAGATTCCATAGGCGTGTTGTGGTTTTCCTCATTATGCTTCAAAGGAAATAATCAGCATAGCTTCAAAAGAAATGGAATACAAATGTAAATTCTGACTCCTCAGTAATGCACAGGGTTAAAAGTGGGCTTTGTTCTGTATGAAAACCAAGGTGTGGAAATGATTTCTGATGTCTGTATTTTTTTCACACATGGAATGACATTTATAATTCCGTTTCTTTAAAAAAAAGAATGTTAAAAATGAGCACCGTTGCAATATACAGTTAAACTCAACACAGAAATGTAGCAGGTCTTCATTTGCTAGATGATGATTCCATGTTGCTCTCCGGAATCGAAACCACACAGTCTGTGTAACAGACATGTTCCTAGGGTCTAAGAATGCTGGGGACATATTGGACCATTTTGGCTGACATCTAGCATAGGTCTATGTCAACTCACTAAAAAGTATCAGGGTACTATATGAGGCTGTGCTGCCTCAGAGCTCATGAGGACTAATTAGTCTTATGTTCTAAGTAGGAAAAAGAAATGTGTTCAGGACCTAGCAGAGGGGAAAGTTAAAACGCCTGCCAAAATTAGGATGTGAAAGACGCCCCCCCGCCCCCGCCCGCCAAGGAAGACATCTCACTCTGCTACGTGTGGCCAGAGTTTTCCTTTGATCATTAATTAATCACCTTTTTTTTCTTTTTTAATGGCTGCACTGGGTCTTTGTTGCTGCCGGTGGGTTTCTCTAGTCGCCAAGAGGTGGGGGCTACTCTTCGTTGGGGTGGCGTGCGCTTCTCACCCTAAGGGCATGTGGGTTTCAGTCGTTTCGGTACACAGGCTCAGAAGTCGTGGCTCCGGGGCCCTAGATCCCAACTTTGGTAGTTGTGGCAGGCAGGCTTAAGGTGCTCCAAGGTGTATTGAAATCGCACCCATGTCCGTTGCGTTGCAAGGCAAGATTCTTAATCGCTGGACCACCAGGGAAGTCCCTTTGATTATTCCTGTCGAGTTGACCTGATGGTTGTGAATTACCAGTCCCCCCGGAAGACGTCGCGGCAAGACGAAAGGTAACATCCTCCTCACCGGGCTCCCGTCCACAGAGCACTGGGGTGGTCATCAGGACTGCTAGTTACAGCTAGAGGGACTTCTAGTTACAGTTGGATCAAGGAGCATAGCTTACAACGGAAGAACCACTGGGACAGCAGGCTTCCTTCCCAGGCAAGGGCTTCCAGTACACCTCTTGGGTACGCCGCCCAGCAGGCTGGGAGGTTGCCACACCCCGGCTGTCTCTGTCTCGTCTGACGCCGACAACTATCTGCAAGGCGCTGTAGATGTTGTCCCCGTGCAGAAGTTCAGAGCTGAGAGGTGAGATGGACGTGGGTTGTGTCAGCTCCCATTGGCAGGGGGGCCGCTGTGAGAAATTCACCTGAACTTTGCAGGAGCCCAGAGTCAGCCGTCTGCCTCCTGTCATAAAAGCTGGAGGAAGCGCGTTGTTGTTTGGGAGGTTTGTTTTCGGCTGTAAATTGCCTTGGCATGTAATTCCAAGCTCTGCGTTTTCTTAGACAGTGTGCAATCATCTCTGTTATTGCCTCAAAAACATCTATAGTTAAGATATCCGCTTTCAGGGGAAAAGTAATTTATTACTAGAATTTATTCCCACTTAAGTCACAACCGTGTCTAAAGACCTTTCGAAACTGTCCATGGGTTTCCAGCACTTCATTCAAAACAGGTACCAGCCTTGTTTCTTTGCTCAACAGTGGAGCAAAAACTCACTGGGATAAACAGATAACGCTTGAATAAACATGCCCCTGATGGAGAAGGGCATATTTTCCCCAAGAACCAACATTTTCCCTCCCTCCGTTTTTAATCTAGCATTGGTCAAAACCTTCCCCTGCCAAATTTAATTGTGTTAAAAAAAATGCAGTCTTTCTCCGTTCCTTTATGAACAACAGGGAGAAGGAGGTCAGCCTCTGCTGTTCAGAGTCAGGTCCCTTCAGGTTTCCCCGTGGTGTCTCTCTCGATCTTTAGCTGGACCTCACAAACATGGCTGATGCCCCTCCAGGGTAGCGTGACGTTTGTTCATGGCTTCCTGTGGCCTTCCTGGGTCCTGGTGAGAATTAAGAGTTACTGCAGCTGTTGCTTAGTATGCCTAGGACACTTGGTACCAGTTCTACACTGGCGAGATCAGTGTTGGTTCCCTTCCTTCTTTCTTCTTCTTTTTTTAATGTATTTTTTACATTTTGGCTTCACTCTATGCTATATGGCATCATAGTCCCCCAACGAGGGATCAAAGCCATGCCCCCTGCATTGGAAGGCAGTCTCGACCCCGGGACTGCTAGGGAAGTCCCCCTCGAATTCTTCATTCTCTATCTCTTGTTCTTCAGTCACTTAATCCTGTCTGACTCTTTGTAACCCCATGGACTGCAGCAGGCCAGCCCAGCCATCAGTTCAGTTCAGTTCAGTTCAGTCGCTCAGTCATTTCCAACTCTTTGCGACATCATGGACTGCAGCACACCAGGCCTCCCTGTCCATCGCCAACTCCCAGAGCTTGCTCAAACCCATGTCCACTGAGTCAGTGATTCCATCCAACCATCTCATCCTCTGTCGTCCCCTTCTCCTTCCGCCCTCAATCTTTCCCCACAGCAGGGTCTTTTCCAATGAGTTGGCTCTTTGCATCAGGTGCCCAAAGGATTGGAGTTTCAGCTTCAACATCAGTCCTTCTAATGAACACTCAGGACTGATCTCCTTTAGGGTGGACTGGTTGGATCTCCTTGCAGTCCAAGGGACTATCAGGAGTCTTCAACACCGCAGTTCAAAAGCATCAATTGTTTGGTGCTCAGCTTTCTTTCTAGTCCAACTCTCACATCCATACATGACTACCAGAAACACCATAGCTTTGGCTAGACAGACCTTTGTCGGTTAAGTAATGTCTCTGCTTTATAACATGCTGTCTAGGTTGGTCACAGCTTTTCTTCCAAGGAGCAAGTGTCTTTTAATTTCATGGCTGCAGTCACCATCCTGCAGTGATTTTGGAGCCCAAGAAAATAAGGTTTGTCACCGTTTCCAATTTTTCTCCATCTGTTTGCCATGAAGTGATGGGACCAGATGCCATGATCTTAGTTTTTGGAATGTTGAGGTTTAAGCCAGCTTTTAAAGTCATGAAACTAGAACACTTTCTAACACCATACACAAAAATAAACTCAAAATGGATCAAAGATCTAATCATAAGGCCAGAAACTATAAAACTCCTAGAGGATAACATAGTCAAAACACTCTCCGACACAAACCAAAGCAGGATCCTCTATGACCCACCTCCCAGAATATCGGAAATAAAAGCACAAATAAAGAAATGGGACCTAATTAAAATTAAAAGCTTCTGCACAACAAAGGAAACTATAAGCAAGGTGAAAAGACAGCCTTCAGAATGGGAGAAAATAATAGCCAATGAAGCAACGGACAAACAATTAATCTCAAAAATATACAAGCAACTCCTGCAGCTCCATTCTAGAAAAATAAACAACCCAATTAAAAAGTGGGCCAAAGAACTTAACAGACATTTCTCCAAAGAAGATATAAAAATGGCTAACAAACACATGAAAAGATGCTCAACATCACTCATTATCAGAGAAATGCAAATCAAAACTACAATGAGGTACCACTTTACACCAGTCAGAATGGCTGCCATCCAAAAGTCTACAAGCAATAAATGCTGGAGAGGATGTGCAGAAAAGGGAACCCTCTTACACTGTTGGTGGGAATGCAAACTAGTACAGCCACTGTGGAAAACAGTGTGGAGATTCCTTAAAAAACTGCAAATAGAACTGCCATATGACCCAGCAATCCCACTGCTGGGCATACACACCGAGGAAACCAGAATTGAAAGAGACACGTGTACCCCAATGTCCATCGCCGCATTGTTTACAATAGCCAGGACATGGAAGCAACCTAGATGCCCATCAACTGACGAATGGATAAGAAAGCTGTGGTACATATACACAATGGAATATTACTCAGCATTAAAAAAAAGTTCATTTGAATCAGTTCTACTCAGGTGGACGGAACTGGAGCCTATTATCCAGAGTGAAGTAAGCCAGAAGGAAAAACAACAATACAGTATACTAACACATATATATGGAATTTAGAAAGATGGTAATGAGAACCCTGCATGCGAGACAGCAAAAGGAACGCAGATGTATAGAGCAGACTCGTGGTCTCTGTGGAAGAGGGCAAGGGTGGGATGGTATGGGAGAATGGCATTGAAACATGTTAATTATCATATGTGAAATCAATCGCCAGCCCAGGATTGATGCTCGGGGCTGGTGCACCGAGATTTCCCAGGGGGAGGGAATCGGGAGGGAGGAGGGAGGGGGGTTCTGAAGGGGGAGCATATGTAAACCCATGGCGGTTTCATGTCATTGTATGGCAAAACCAACACAATAAAGTAAACAAAATTAAAAAAAAAAAAAGTCACTCTCTACTTGGTCTCCTTAAATTATCACTAAGATGTATTTATCTTTAACAAGGACTCCATAGTAGTTCGGAACATAAGTTTAAAAAAAGAGAGCAATGAAGATGAGGGAGGAAACAAAGCTTTCTGAACGTAACAGTGCTTTTTGCCATGATTGGTGTGTTTGACTCTCAGACCAGGGAGGTGCGTAAATTTGCCCGCGAGCCCCAGACAGTTTTTGCTCTCTAGGGCAAATGTGGGTGGCCACCGTCTTGAAAGCTGGAACCCCGCCCTGTTCAGATTCTGGAAGAATTCAGGTGACCCTTTTTAATCTGTTCGGGAGTCACCGATTCATTCATTTCATTCATTCATTCATTCCGCAAATGTGTCTAGCTTTCTTTTTGTAATTAAGGGCTGTGCTGCGCCTTGGTTGCTGTGTGTGGGCTTTCTCCAGCTGCAGTGGGCGAGGGCTGCTCTCCTCTGGGGTGCGAGGCATGGCCTTCTCTTTGTGGTGGCTTCTCTTGTTGCAGAGCACGGGCCCCAGATGCACGCACTTCAGGGCTAGCCCCTCGTGGGCTCAGTAGTTGTGACACGCGGGCTTAACTTGCTCCACAGCATGTGGGGGGTCTTCCCGGACCAGGGGGTCAGATCCATGTCCCCTGCACTGGCAGGCAGATTCTTGACCGCCAGACCACCAGGGAAGTCCCCACTAATGTTTCTGAAACTGCTAAATTTTCCCTGGAGAAAGGGCTAGAGGACTGAGCAAGCCAGAACGTGGGCAGCCCTGGACGGCGTTCGGGTCCTCATGCCAGAGTCCGTATAGTCTGTGGAAATGGAGATGCCACCCTCAGGCATTGCCTTTCTCCGTACCCCAAGAAGTGCCGTTCCACCACAGGCCAGAACGGATGTACGAAATGAACCGAAAAATGCTAAAGGGCTTTTGTAAAAGCTCCCCCTGGGGTAACTCCACCAGAAGTCCCAGTTTAGCTGAACTCCAGTGGTTTTGTCCAGCATAGAGTGACGTTCACAAGAAAATTAATTTGGACTTAGAAAGTACTAGAACTTCCTTTGATTACGTTATTTCTTTCTACTTAGACAGTTAAGAGGGTGACTAAGATGTACTGGTTACTTTTCATTTTTAGATTCCACGTATAAGCACCATCCTATGATACTTGTCTTTGACTTACTTCACTTAGTATCACAGTCTCTGAGTGCATCCACGTGGCTGTGATTGGCGGTATGCCATTCTTTTTTTATGGCTGATGGCATCACCGACTCAATGGACATGGGTTTGGGTGGACTCCGGGAGCTGGTGATGGACAGGGAGCCCCGGCGTGCTGCGGTTCATGGGGTCGCAAAGAGTTGGACACGACGGAGCGACTGAACTGAACTGAGGATCCCACGGGGTATGTGTGTGCGTCATATCTTCTTTATCCATTCATCTGTCAACAGACAAAGGTTTCTTCCCTGTCCTGACTATTGTAAATACTGCTGCGGTGTGCTGTGGGGTGCATGCAACTTTTCAAGTTATGGTTTTTCTCCAGACACACGGCCAGGAGTGGGATTGCAGAATCGAGATACAAATGAACTTATTTACAAAATAGAGTGAGACTCACAGACATAGAAAACAAATTTATTTGTTACCAGAGGGAAAAGGTTGGGAGTGGGGAGAGGGATTAAACAGGAGGTGGGGATTAACATATACACAGTTCCCTGGTGGCTCAGACAGTACAGAATCTGCCTGCATTTGCAGGAGACCTGGGTTCGATCCCTGGCTTGGAAGATCCTCTGGAGAAAAGACTTCCAGCCCACTCTAATATTCTCGCCTAGAGAATCCCATGGACAGAGGAGCCTGGTGGGCACCTCTGTCCATGGGGTTGCAGAGAGTCAGACATGGCTGAGCGGTCTGTAGCCTACCAGGCTCCTCTGTCTGTGGGTTTTCTCCAGGCAAGAATACTGGAGTTTGTTGCCATTTATGTAAAACAAACAGCAAGGACCTACCACACGAGCAGCGATGCTCAGTAATTTTTAATAATCTGTAAGGGAAAAGAATCTCGAGAGAGAGCCCGGATAGCTCAGTCGGAAAAGAATCTCGAAAAAGAACCTAAGACAACTAAGTAACTCTACACCTAGGACAGTATCGCTTACACATACACATATAAAAGCTGTACTGATTCATAACAATCAGCCTTATATTTGAGTCCTCACTTACTGCCAGGGAGATGGGGTGTGCCCTGTCCCAGGAATGTGAGGTGTCCTGAGGGCTAGTTGGGATTTTGTGCCCGCTATGAAGTCTCTGCAGATTTCAGCTGACCTCATGTAACTCCCACTACCCCCCACCCACCCCCCACCAGCCTGCAGGGTTTTCCTTTGCTTTTTACAGGTGCTGGCTTGTCACCAACTGGGTGAATACCCATGTTTTGTTCCAGAAGACAGTCTAGCACCTGTGAATGCACAGGGACGAAGGTCCCCGGTGGCTCTGGGGGGCCAGCCTATGCCTTTCCTGCCATGGGAACAGAAGCGGGCCAGGGCTTGGGTCTAGAACAGTTCTGGGAATCCCTGGGAGAGGCTGAGGTACAGGCTGATGGATGGGGCTGTGGCGGGGTTGGGCGGACAGCGTGTGATCACCTCCTGACACACCAAGAAGCAGAGTCCTGCCCTGACGTTTGGGAGGGAGGCAGTGGAGGTGAATCCGATGATAAAGAGGGCATAGCTATGCTCCTAGTCACTGGCTGGTGGGTCCCGGGGCATCTTGCTGCCGCTAACTCTGAGCTTCTGTGCTTCCCGGCAAGGAGGCTGCCTTGATGTTGGAGACATAGCTTCATTTTCAGACTCCGGAATTCCCCTGCTACCTGATCTGAGCCACTGACTTGGTTTCTCCCTTGTACTTGTGAGCTGTAAGATGCTCCCTGCTCGCCCACCCCCACCCCGCCCCCAGGGATAGTGGCAGAAATGAATGAGTGAATGCAAACAGCACCCTTAGCCAAACACAGTACCGTTAGTGCTGTCTTAGCTCTGGGGTTGACTCCATTAGCTGTGCCTCTGAAATGCAAGGGCTTCCCAGGTGGTGCTAGTGATCAATGAACCTGTTCGCCAATGCAGGAGACGTGTAATGAGACGCGGGTTCGATTCCTAGGCCGGAACGATCTCCCGGAGGAGGGCATGGTAACCCACTCCAATATTCTTGCCTGGACAGTCCCCATGGACAGAGGAGCCTGGTGGGCTGCCGTCCCTGGGGTCGCAAAAGAGCCAGACACGACGGAAGTGACTTAGCACGCATGCTAAAATACAAAGCGGCGTGGGGGAAGGGGTCTTCGGATCACGCCAGGGCAATTCCAGGCGGGTCGAATCAACACGGGAATGAAGCATGGTTTCCATTATGCCTAATGAACCTAATTGCCTGTGATGGGCTGTTGTTTGAGATGAGGAGGGCAATGCCGGGGTTGAAAAGGTCAGTCAGCATGCAGTCAGGGGGCACACGAGCTGGTGCTGTAGGTAACTCCTCCCCCCCCGCCCCCGCTCCATCCTAATTGACTCCTGAGATCGTGTTTAAATCACTCCAAGCTGCTGGTCTGAAAGCTCTTTCACAGCAGCTAGGAAAAACATGCAGCTTCTACTAACTCACACCCTGTTCCTGTTTAGCTGCTAAGTTGTGTCCGACTCTCTGTGACCCCGTGAGCTGTACGCAGCCCGCCAGGCTCCTCTGTCCGTGGCATTTCTCCAGGCCAGAGTCCTGGAGTGGGTTGCCATTTCCTTCCCTCCAGGGGATCTTCTGGACCCAGGGATGGAACCCAGGTCTCCCGCATTGCAGGTGGTGCTTTACCACTGAGCCACTTGGGAAGCCCGTACACCCTAAAATATCCCCAAATGTATCTGACTCCCCCGTGTTTTATCAGCATTTCCCACAGTAAATTCTCAGTGACGCCCCAAAGACAGAATGGGTGACGTCTGCATATAGGAATGCCCACATCCATCTATGCAGCTATACAGCTGCACCCACCCTGAGGTGGGCAGCTCTGTCTTTGGGCATGATTTACTCTGGCATAAACGTGGGGGAAGAAAGCATTCTGATGCAGTCCCAGCGTAGTGCCTTTTCCTGAGACTTTTAACTTCATCAGCTCCACGAGCAGGATGTTTGTTAATAGGGTAACAGGGTCTGCAGGACTGGTTCTCATCGTGGGCCCATCTTAGAATGATCTGGGGACCCTTAATTAACTTTTGCATTTATTTACATTTGGCCTTGCTGTGTGGAACGCGGGGGATCTTAGTTCCCTGACCAGGGATGTCAACCACTGCAGTGGAAGCGCGGAGTCTTGACCACTGGGCCCCCAGGCAAGGCCCCCGGTGATGCTTGAACACGGCTCTGACGTTCACACTTCACTCTAGATCTGAAGGTGCTGGAGGACTCTGGCGAGGTCTCCCCCAGGATCTAACCGGCAGTGAGTTTTGAAAGCATCTGGACTGAGCTGGAGGCAGTTGTACAAACCTCATCTCTCAGCGTTATGTTAATCTGAAGCAACAGTGTGTTTACGACTTTGGGCAAGGTCTGACTTTCTAAACAGGAATGAATCTCACTGTTTCCTTTTTTTTCTACCCTCCGTAAAACCCATATCTCAACCATAAATATGCACCTACATTCCGCTCAATCCATGAAATGAGTTTTCAGATCTGTGGATTTTATTTACACATAGGTTTAGTTTCATTGGACAAGACAGATCTTTACAGGCAGAACTGGTGGTAGGCATGCAGCTGTAGGAAAACAAGTCGTAGCCTGAAATTCACGACACTGTCAGAGGCATAATGAGCTGATCGTTTCGATAGCGTTGAAGCTAGCATCGTTGTGAAACAAGTGGCATCCAGCTTGAGGGAAACTGCAAAGATACACAATGCTTCCTTAAAGTGAGTTTAACTAATTGTGGTTTAGATGTTCTTTTGCTCAGAAAACGGTGCTGTTCAGTCGCTGAGTCGTGTCCAGCTCTTTGAGACCCCCATGCAGTGCAGGACGCCAGGTTTCCCGGTCCTTCACTATCTCCCGGAGTTTGCCCAAGTGTGCTATACAGTAATTTATTGATGCTTATCTGTTTTATATCCTGGAGTTACCAAAGGGAAAAGGTATCTGTTAATCCCATACCCCTTATAGGTCCCCTTCCCTTTCCCCTTTGGTAATCATGAGTTTGTTTTCAATGTCTGTGGGTCTGTTGTATATAGATTCATTTCAATGACTGTTTGGATTTCACACAGAAACGATATCATATAACACTTGTCTTTGACTTACTTCACTTAGTATGATCATCTCTGGGTTCATCCACGCTGATGTGAAGGGCAATATTTGATTCTTTTTATGGCTGAGTAATATTGCAGAGTATCGGCGTGTGTACAGATCTATATGCAGGACTGACTCATTGGAAAAGACCCTGATGCTAGGAAAGATTGAAGGCAGGAGGAGAAGGGGACGACAGAGGATGAGATGGTTGGATGGCATCACTGACTCGATGGACATGGGTTTGAGTAAGCTCTGGGAGTTGGTGATGGACAGGGAGGCCTGGCATGCTGCAGTCCATGGAGTCGCAGAGAGTCAGACACGACTGAGCCACTGAACTGAACTGAACTGAACACATATATATTAATAGGTAACACATCTTCTTCAACCAGTTGTCTGCTGACGTAGGTTTTCTTTGCAATTCTGTAATAAACAGTGATGTTGAGCATCTTTTTATGTGCCCGTTGGACATCTGTATGGCCAACAGACATTTTGGAGAAATGTCTTTTGAGATCTTCTGCCCCCGTTTTTAATTTTTTTTTTTTGTTTGTTTCTTGTTGAATCATCTGAGCTGTTTGTGTATTTTGGAGATTAACCCTTTGTCAGGCTTGTGGTTTACAAATATTTTCCCCCCTCTCTGTAGGCTGTCTTTTCATTTTGTTTGTCGTTTCCTTAGCTGTGCAAAATTCGGTTTGATTAGGTCCCATTTGTGCATTTTTCCTTTTACCTCTCTGACCTAAGAACATACTGCTGTGACTTAAGTATGAGAATGTTCTGCCTATGGTCTTTTCCAGGAGGTGAAGGGTATCATGTCTTATATTTAGGTCTTTAAACCGTTTTGAATTTATCTTTGTGTATGACGTAAGGATGGCTTCCCAGGTGGTGCTAACAGTAAAGAATCCGCCTGCGATGCAGGAGCCTCAGGTTCGATCCCTGGATCGGGAAGATCCCCTGGAGGAGGAAACGGCAACCCACCCCAGTGTTCTTGCCTGGAGAATCCCATGGACAGAGGAGCCTGGCAGCCTCCAGTCCAAGGAGTCACAGAGTCGGACATGACTGAAGCGACTTAGCACACAGCACGTGATGTGAGCGCATGTTCTAACCTCTTTGATTTGCATGCGTCTGTCTGGCTTTCCCAGCACCACGGGCGGAAGAGACTGTCTTTCCTCCGTCCTATAGTCTATGCAGTGGCTTATTTAGGTAGGTGATCGTCAGGCCTTTGTTGTGTGTTTGCTTTCCGTGCTGTTAATTTTTCTCTTTCCTATGGATTCTTGCTTCGCTTTTCTATGTAGAGAAGAACTTTCAGTTTTTTCTTCTTTTAGGATACGTTGAGTATTACCGTCTTTGAGTTTTTGTTTTTTTTCTCCACTGAGAAATTCTTTTCTCTCCCTCCTATTCTGAATGATAATCTGGCTGAGGAGAGTATCCTAGATTGCAGACGTTTTCCCTTTCTTAGGACTGTGAATAGATCTTGCTGCCCCCCACCCCCACCTTGTGGCCTGTGGAGTTTCTGAGAGACGTCAGCTGAATGTCTTGGGCCTGAGCTCTGAGCCCACGGTCACCTCTGAGCTGATTGCACAGTCCCTCTGATCTTGGCGGGAGTGGCTGGAAGCGTGGAAGGTGGAGACCACACGGAGGGGCAACGCAGCTGCTGGCAGATGGAGCTCAGGGCCAGCGTGGAGGATGGGTCCAGGGAACCGTGGCGTCATGGACCGGAGGACCCTATGGGGTTGAAGCGGGGTTCCCCGGGGGTGAAGCCTCAATTGTTGAGAGTCAGTCAGGCAGCTGGTGCGGGGGCTCAGCGGCAGGGCCCCCGTCGGGAGGGACGACCGCCCGGGACCAGATGCGGGGTACCAGGACTGGGACTGAGTGAGACCCAGCACCCCGTCCTGATTAAGACCATGGCCAGGGACATTATTTCTCCAGTGGCACTGCTGCTTGCTTTTCATTTGAGACTCGTACTGCAAATAAGTTGCGTTTGTGCTCACACTGGGTTATGAGACGTAGCCTGTATTTGTATTTGGAAATTACGTGGTGTTGCTTATATTTTTTTCCTAGTGAAGTAAGGCTGGCGTCGCACACACTGGACCATTTGAAAGAGTGTGATTCGGTGGCATTTAGTTCCTATTCAAAATGCACAAGCTCTATGCACTTGCAAAACCTTGCCATCACCTCCAGTGAACACTGTCCCCAAGAAGCACTTCCCACCCAGTCCCCCTCCAGTCCCTGGCAGCTAACCCAGGTGTTTATTGCTCCCATGGACTTTTCTGTTCTAGAAAGTTCACAAAAACACAGTCAGGCAGCAGTGGGCCTTGCATGTCCAGAGTCTTAGGTGCCGCTCGTACATTTTTTTTTTTTTTTAAAGAATCCATCACCATTGTTTGAGAATTTCCTGGGCCACCGACCAGCACAGTCTGTCTAGATGCAGCCGCTTCTGATTATAAAGAAACACAACACAAACGTTTGATTTTTGTCAGGAAAATGCCATCAGTTTTCCAAGGAGAGATTAGAAAACAACAGAAGGAAAAGGTAACTGGCTCTGGAGGTCAGTCAGAAAGCCGAGGCTCACACCTCAGAGGTCCCCTGTCTCCCTGTGGGTGCCCCACGTCCATCCCTTGGGTAGCCACCAGCTTCTTCACCGTGGGGGTCTCAGCCCACACTGATCCTGCCTAAGAACATGAAAGTCAGGACCCCACGGCCTCTCCGGCTCTCCCTCACCCAACGCTCTGCTTTCTTTTCCTCCTCAGCTTTTTCACACTTCAGTTCTTTCTCCCTCATCACTAGTGGCCTTCTCCTAGAAGGAGGAGCCCTTGAAGGCCTGGGACCTGCCATCCTAGTCAACATCCCGCCCATATAGTGGGACCAGGCAGCCGCAGAAACGTAAGGGCATTCCTGCCGGGTGAACGTGTAGAGAAATAAGGAGGTGATTTGATGGAGAAAGAACTCATCTTGGCTGAGTTCTTGGCGGATGGACCGCCTTCTTTGGGTGGTTTATGGAGTAGCATCCTCCTACGTCACAGGTGGAGATGCCGTGGGCACAGTGCCCACCCAGTGTGGGGTCTGCAAGACCCTCTGCTGGGGAGGGGACCCCTCCTGCCTGCAGTGACTGTGCTGTTGAGAATGCTGGGGTGTGGCTGCAAGCTTATGAGCATAACACGTATCTGGTTATGGACAACTCCCGGGGCCGGGGTCAGTGGGGGACAGTTGTTTAATCCTGTGGACCAATGGATGGAAAATGCCGCCAAAACCATTGAGAGTCGTGCTTGTAGATAGAGTGAAAACTGTGACGCCGGGGTGTCCGTCAAAAGTCCAGAACGCTCTGTTCAGGACGATGAGCTGCCTTCTTGCATTTTTCTCTCTTGTTGCTGTTCAGTCGCTCAGTCGTGTCCGACTCTTTGCGACCTCGTGGACTGCAGTGCGCCAGGCCTCCCTGTCCATCACCGTCTCCTGGCGTTTACTCAACTCATGTCCACTGAGTCCATGATGCCATCCAACCATTCAACCCCCTTTTCCTCCCGCCTCCAGTCTTTCACCAGACCTTGAGTTCCATTCATACTGACAGGAGAATGAGGCTTTTTCAGTCTCCCCAGTGTCAAAGGAAACTGGTCATTTTTCTTTCTAAAATGTAAAGAAAATGTGTGTGTATGTGTGTGTGGGTTTTCAGGAAAGTAACGAGTCTAGTCCACAGGGCAGGTTTAAAGATCCTTTATTATGGAATCAGTCAGTATATGTACAAACTCCAACATGAAAATAATGAGTGACAGAGATCAGACTATTTACAATGCTTTTCTGTTTGCCTTTTTTTTTTTTTTACATTTCTTTACAAGATTATTTCTCTCTAAATAACATGACACACACACAAAATCATTTTTTATTACATACATAAATAAATATTGACTTTAAATGACCTAAGGGACAGGGTTTCTACAGGCTGTTTGGATGAGAGGGGCAGCCGTTCTGTTATCTGCACACTATGGTTACGTCAAGGAAAAATCCTAATTGCTCTGGAGACAGACCTCTTGTGAGTCACTCTGTGAATAGCAGGACTTGCCAAGTGTCCAGGAGAGGTGAGAAGCTGAGTTTGGCCATGCAAAACCACAGACAAGAGTTGTCAGCTTTGTGCATTTTTATCGTAAATGAACGTACATGCAACGGGTATGTAGCCTCTGTGTTCTGGTGACGATGGGCAAGTTTGCATACGTTTAGATTGAGGTTTTTGCAGCCACAGGGCTGAACCTGACAAACCCCACAACATGTGGTGTAAGAAAGGGCGTTAAGTCAGACTCCCATCATCGTGAATGATGCTGACTGGTCTGTAGGACGAGATGAACATTTGGACTCGCATGATACACAAACTCAGCCTTTTAATCAGATTCTTCCGCGGAGGTAAAAGACACTGCTAAGGGCTTTGGGGCCAGTGTTATCACTTCCCAGGTGTGCCTATTCCAGTTGACTGAGTTCCTCCCGGAGGGGGGACAGTCCTCGTCTGTTCAGTGAGCATTACGATGCGGTGATTCTCACCGGGGCCGACTCTGAACCCCGAGAGGGTGTGGGCCGTGACTGCAGAGCGTGTGGTCATCACACCCGGCGTGGGGTGCTCCTCGCCTCTGGTGGGTGGAGACCGGGGGGGGGGTGTCTCTCCACGCCCCACAGTGCCGAGGGCAGGCCCCGCCCGCCGACAGAGAAGCGTGCAGCCCCCAGCCTCAGCAGTGCTGAGCTGGAGGAACCGTGCTCTCTAGAGGGGTTCTGGGTTCTTCCAGGTCTTTCTGGGACAGAGATCTGTTTGTAAATTTTGGATTCTGGAAAATTTACCGGTCATAAACGTTACTGTCTCTTGAAGAAAATTTCATTGGCGTGTAACTGCGTTAAAATGTTGTGTCAGCGTCTGCTCAGCTCTAAGTGGACATTTGTCCCCCCCGTTTCTGGATTTCCTTCCCACTTCCGTATATTACAAAACCCTGGCTGATGTGAAGGGCACACATTCGTTTATGAAGATTGCTCCCAGAGCCCACGTGGAACGAGGGGATAGCCCAGATAAACGACCCTTCCCTGAGAAGTGAGTATTCTCAGTAAAAAGACGCACACAGCCCGGATGTATATCAGGTTAAACTCCTATATTTGATGACTTCATATGTTAGATGAGCTTGACTTTTTTAAAGAGTACATACTGTCACTGAGTATACTTTTTCTCATATGAGACAAATGCATCTAATTTTAGTGAAACAGAGAATCAGCTACCAACATGGTTTTAGAATTAAACAACATAAATTTTTAGACCTTTTTTAGGACAAATGTTTAAAAATTCAAAAATTTGTAATTTTATTTTTGCTCATTTGAATATTATTGAAATTAATAAAGAAAACTCAGCTTTCCTTTATTGCTTAATTAATAGTCTTCTCGTCCAATAATACTAATATAATTTAAATTATCAAATATTATAGCAGAACAAAATGCTCATAAGACCTGCTTCAGGTATCTTAAGGAGGATAGGAGCTTCAGAACCTTGATCAGAACTAAAAATGTATGTGCTCAACGTCGATGACCCAGGCAAAAGAAACGTCATTAAGTCTTACAAACTTAAGTGTATTTAATAATTTAATAATCTTTCGCATCTATGTATATACGCCTTCGTTTTAAACTATACAACAGTACAAACACTGGCTGGCACAGATACTTATGGATATATTTTAGGACCAATGAAGGCAGATGAGAA
Organism: Antilocapra americana; assembly: GCA_007570785.1. Classification (NCBI taxonomy): domain Eukaryota; kingdom Metazoa; phylum Chordata; class Mammalia; order Artiodactyla; family Antilocapridae; genus Antilocapra; species Antilocapra americana. The sequence goes on along the minus strand of ML664230.1, from coordinate 956,368 downwards.
ACACACAGCCAATAATAACTGGAAGCCTTCCCTTTTGAGATTCTGAGCATTTGAAAATCCAGATGCTGGGAACGGGCGTCTAGGGAAAAGGCATGGTTTCAGAGACGGGCTCTGAGTTTGCGCATGCATCCTCCGCGAAGGCTGTCCCTCCTGTCTCCATGCAAATCTCCCATCTCCATGCAGAAGGGGAACCAAGCCGCTGACTCTGCAGGGACACTCTTTGCCAAGTCCACCCCGGACCACGTTTGAGGAGTTGCAGAGGAACAGCCTGAAGCCCCGTGAGCTTGCTGCCCCCTTGCAAGCCTCACGTAGCCCCTCGTGCAGGGCTGCACCTGCCTGTTCAAGTTTCCAAGCTCATCCAAGATGCAGAAAGTAGTTTTTTTCCATCTGTTCTGTCGGAGATCCCTGCCTACCCGCCCCGGGGTTCTCCGGGGAGAGGGGCGTGCGTGTGATAACAAGGGTCGTCTCTCTGCTTGGTGTCCGCACTGAAGAGCCTGGGCCTCCCAGGGCGAGTCGAGACCCTCATGTTCATGCCCCTCGTCGCTAAGTTGACCCCCTGCAAACAGGGCGCCCACCGCAGGCTTTTGGAAAGGAAGGAAGTCAACAGCAAGCTCCCACAAGAGCTCCTACTGAAAACATCCTCCTTTTCCCTGTGTAGATAATGAGATGAGGACGCCCTTCCGTGAAAATGTTTGATTTGCAGAAATGGTTTGTTCTCTCATAGAATCCATACCGATGGGTAAAACAGATTACTTGAATGATCTTTAGGGGTGCATCCATCACTGGTGAGTGGGGAAAATTCTGCACGGACTGGTACTCAAGCTACCCACGTGTATATGTGTGCGTCTGTGTGTGTGTGTGTATTTACATGTATGTATATATTGTATGCTGCTGCTGCTAAGTCACCTCAGTCGTGTCCAACTCTGTGGGACCCCATAGACGGCAGCCCACCAGGCTCCCCTGTCCCTGGGATTCTCCAGGCAAGAACATACGTACCTATGTATACACATGGGTGTTCCCTCAAGCAAAAAATATATTAAAACATCTCTGGTTTAAGGGTGCCCCAACATTCCCCTCAACCCTATACACTAACACCGTGTCTTCCGTTGAGTTCATGCGCATGAGGCGTTAGCATGGAGCCTCTTAATTCTTCAATTAAATTTTTCAAAGAAGATGTAATAGATTTGAAGGAGTAAAGAAAGGTTTCCTGTTTAGTTGCTAAGTTGTGGCCGACTCTTTGCGACCTCACGGACTGTAGCCCGCCAGGCTCCTCTGTCCATGGGATTTTCTCCAGGCAAGAGTACTGGAGTGGGTTGCCATTTCCTCCTCCAGGGGATCTTTGCAACCCAGGGTGGAACCCGTACCCACATCTCCCGCATTGGCAGGCAGATTCTTTACCACTGAGCCACCTGGAAAACAAAGGTTGGCTAGTCCGAGGCAAACAGCCTCTACCTTCCAAAGTCCCCCTCTGCCTTTTCTACATTATGGACAATATTCTACCCAACAAAGAGCTTGTTTTGATTAAGAAAAGGGGGAAAAATTCTCAGTAAAGATTTGAAAATATTCGATAGCTGGGATTCTTTCACTTCAGGCAAGAGGTTTTGTAGCATGTTATACACGTGTAACTGGCAAAACAAAACACGCCAGCAGGCATTTTCCCCATTCAGGAAAAAAGGAAAATATAAAGTATCAGGGAAACTTCTTGTAGGATGAAATATTAAAAAGCAGCCCCAGAAAACCGTTTTAATTTCTCCAGGGCAGACTCTGGGTAGCAGTGTTGACTCCTCCTGGCTGAGAATGTCTTAACAGAAACTGTCATTTACAGGCCAAACTCATGCATGCCTCTGTATAAAATGAAGCTTGGGTGCTTGAAGCTGAAGCAAGTTAGGTTTAAACTAATTGGCACTATTTCGGGTTTACAGATTTTTTTTTTTTTTTCAGTTGGAAGAAAAATACATGTGATTTTTAAAAAAATTCATCTTCAGAAATCTTTGAAGAAATACTAGGACATAAAAATCTGGATACTCTTTCGTGGATCTGGCAAGTCAAATCAAAAGTTTCCAAGTGTTCAGTGAGTAACTGTATGCTTACTCCATGCAGGCCTGTTAGAGTGTATAAATGATTTCTTTGGAGACTCTGTTGATGCAAATTCAGGGACATATCAGACCTGCACTGGGAGGAGCCCCAGCAAACAGGAAGGCAACAATGAGAAGCAGAACAGGGCTGGTCTTCATGGCGTCCGTTGTCACGGGAACCTGGCCCTCCTGCCTTCACGAGGCTCGCTGATGGTCCCTAGTTTCGGGGGCGCGTTTTCTGGGGCGGACAGAGCGTTGAGTGCCCCACGGTTATTAGGCAGGGGTGAGCAGTCCTCCAGGAAGGGCCTGATGCCTCCCAGCGGGCATGGCCAGTCTTTGGGGGGTCGTGCCAGCTTCCACACTTGCTCAGGGTTCAGACGGGCTCTCGGAGCAGCTCAGTACCTTTCTGCAGGAGGCGTGTAGTGATGGGGATGGCGGTGTTTCAGATGGGGGCCTAGAGACAGAACGGATGTATCAGTCCGTTGCCGCCCCCGGCTGGACCGACTGGAGGAACAGTTGTGTCTCTGTGCCGAAAGCGTCAGCCCCCTGCCCTGCCACACAGTCTGTGCCACCCAGGTTCCCCTGGCCCTGACTCTGAGCTTGCAGACACACATCCACCCTGCCTCTCTTTTCTCTCTGCCTTCCCTGGCTCTCTGGTTCCCTCTGTAAAACCGTAAGATCACAAGAGAAAGAAGATAAGCCCCTTTCTTTATAGTTATATAAGCCAGCCGGGACCCTTTGTATTTCCTCGGAAAAGTTTAGAAATTAACACATCCTTTCATGACACACACACATTCGGTGGAGGGACATTGTAAGTGGTTTGTGGATGTGGTCCCAGACGGGACAGGGCATCACCCAGGACGCTCCCACTGCTGTGGTTTTTATTTGTCTTTAAACTCCTAAGTGCAAAAAGCCACTGGGGCAAATTTGATCCATCAGTTAAAAACATAATAAAATCAGGATCATTAAGTCTTATCAACACATAAACCTTTGACGTGGCTTTTTAAAGTTTAAGCCGAGAAAGCATTGTACATAATCTGAAACCCAACAGGAGGCTCTCTTTGTTTTAATTACACAATTGTTACCACTTAGTTTTGCTAATAACTAATCTCTGTAAGTACACATTGTTGCCATTTAGTTTTGCGAACAACTAAAATTAGGTTCCGTATGTTTTTAGGAACAGAGCAGAGCCTTAAGAGTATAACAGTGGAGGGGGTGGATGTCTGCTATTTCCAGCACCCCATCTACATGAAGAACTCAAAAGTGATGGAAGAATTGAAGCATTCCTCCTAAGATACAGCTGTTGAAATGACTGTTTGTTAAAAAAAAAAAAAATTGACATTTAGCCACAATAATCTGGGAAGACATAGGATATCCTCCGTGCAGATTCTTCTCTCGGCCCAACACGTTGACCCGTGGTGTTCCTAGTCTCCAAAGCGCTTTCCCCTGATCTTGTCTCCGCCTGACTCACCTTCCTGGCCTCCAGCGCAGACCCTGACTTTCAGTGACTGTCCACATGCCGATGACCTTCCAGGCTTGCAGCGCTGGACCCTGCAGTCCCCAAGCCCTTCAGGACTTCCGTCTCCCTCCCCCACGGGTGACTCGCATGTAGTTGTCTGGATGTTAGTCTCACCATCCTCTGTCTCAGTTTTATATATACTGTTTTTATATGTACCCACACACTATATATATTCTTTTCCATCGTCGTTCCCTAGTGGCTCAGATGCTAAAGCATCTGCCCGCAACGCGAGAGACCCGGGTTAAATATCTGGGTTGGGAAGATCCCCTGGAGAAGGAAATGGCAACCCCACTCCAGGACTCTTGCCTAGAAAATTCTGTGGGTGGAGGAGCCTGGTGGGCTACAGTCCATGGGGTCTCACAGAGTCGGACACGACTGAGTGACTTCACTTTCTTTCTTATCACAGAATATAGGATACAGTTCCCTTGCTCACACATAATGTATATTCTTTTCCATCGTGGTTTATCAGAGAATATAGGATGCAGTTTAGGACCTTGGTGTTTCTCCATCCTACGTATAACTGGTTTCTATGATCCCAAACTCCCACAAATCTGTTCTCTAAGTCTGTGAGTCTTGTTTCTGTTTTGTAGTTAAGTTCCTTTGTGCCGTATTCAGATTCCACGTGAGTGACATCTATGAAACAAGAACAGGCTAATAGACATAGAGAACAGACTTGTGGCTGCGGAGGGTGGAAGAGGGGGTGGGGTTGGGGGTGGACCAGGACTTTAGGGTTAACAGATCCAGCACGTATTGAATCACTGCCAAAGCTAACAGTTCCATCCCTGAAGAGATGGCTAGATTTTCTTTCCTGTTTCTTTTTAGTATTAGCAAACACACTTGAATCAGGACTCCTTTATGGTAAATAACTGCAACCACTTCCCAACGTGTCTCCTTACTGCTGCCCAGGAGCCTGTTTGTTTTGAAAGAAGAGGTGAGGATTATTTTTAATCTACTTGATTTAGCAGGAAGTCAAGTAGATTGACTTGGGTCATATTATGAAGCAAATTTATGTAATATAGTGAAAGCGAAAGTCGGCTCAGTGGAGTCTGACTCTTTGCGGCCCTAAGGACTATACAGTCCATGGAATTCTCCAGGCTAGAATACCAGACTGAGTAGCCTTTCCCTTCTCCAAGGGATCTTCCCAACCCAGGGATCAAACCCAGGTCTCCCGCATTGTGGAGGATTCTTTCCCAGCTGAGCCACCAGGAAGCCCAAGAATACTGGGGTGGGTAGGCTTTCTGTTCTCCAGGGGGTCTTCCTCACCCAGGGATCAAACCGGGTTTCCTGCATTGCAGGTGGATTCTTTACCAGCTGAGCCACCAGGGAAGATGAGAGATTATATATAGTAGAAATATATGTAATAATCTCCATAGTTATATTTGAACATCTTAATTTTTAAAAAAATTTCAGAATGCTATGAGATGCTAGATTTTTCTTCTCCTTGTATGGGTGCATGCTAAGTCACTACAGGCATGTCTGATTCTGTGCAACCCCCGTGGACTATAACCTGTCCAGGCTCCTCTGTCCCTGGGATTCTCCAGGCACGAATACTGGAGTGGGTTGCCATGCCCTCCTCCAGGAGATCTTCCCCGTCCCGATGGAGCATCTGTCTCTAACATCTACCTGCATCGGAAGCCCCACCTCTTATATATTTATGGTTAGAAGATACAAAAAAAGCCTGCATTCTGGAAGGGGAGGAGGAGGGTGCAGGGGAGGGGAAAGGGGAGCCTGTCAGGTCGGCTGGGAGGAAGGGCTGGGAGGAAGCACGTACAAAAGGGGGGGAGGGCGGGCTTCAGGTTCAGAGAACTCCCTGTGGGTAGGAACCTACAAAGATCTCTGGATTTGTTTTGTTCTGTCTTTTTTCACCAAGCCTTCCTGTGTGTCCACAAGCTGGGCGGCCCCGCCCGCCCCCTGCTCCAGGGACTCACCGTGCACGTCGGGGGTCCGGAAGGTTCTGATGGTGGCGGGTCCCTCCCCGCCCGCGGTCAGCATCTGCACCTCCAGGCGGTAGAGGGTGGCGGGCCGCAGGCCCGGGACTGAGAGCTCGGGGTGATCCTGGGGAAGCGGGGGGGAAGGCGGGGCCGTCACGCGCTGCCCCTGACCGTGACCCGAGGGTGGACTCTACTCCCTCGAGACATCGCCGGGTTAACAGCAGATGCGGTTCGCTTGCTTCCAGGCCACCGTGCTCGGGGTCCCGCGGTCTGTCCACGTTCGCTGGAGGCCACCCCCCCCCACCACCAGGTGGGCTGGGTAGCGAGGAGACCCCAGCTCTTGGCAGCCAAGAGCTCAGATGAGCCGGGCCAAGTCTTGGGGCTCACCCCCACCCCCCGAAACACCCCCCACCCCAACTGGGGACTGTGTTTTCCATTCCTGAACCTAAGACTTTCCCAGGCTTTAAAAGTTTTCATCTGCACATCTTGTGATGTGAATTCTTGATAATCCACATCTCGGGGAAACGCGCCAACTTGCGCTCCTTAAAAGGAAGTATCTGTCTGTGCCTGCAGGCAAAAAAATGTTTCTTTTTATGCCAAGGCATTTTTTTTTTTTTTTTGGTCTCAGAACTCAATAGAACCTAGCGCACATACACAGAATAATTACTCTCCAATTCCATGGAATTTTTTTTTCCTTCCGAGATTTAAGTTTGTTTTTTTTTTTTTCTCTTTTTGGGGCAGGAGTTGGATATTCTAAGGGCATTTTGAGAGTTGGTAAAAGCCCACACAGGCTTTTTTTTTCCCCCTCGAGCCAAGGAATTAACTTGGCCTGGAAGGCACTCCAGCTCATTATGTGCTGTGGCCAGATTTGAAGGGGAAAATGATGAGAAAGAACAGGGTTCTTTTAGCTCTTTCCCCCCCAGATTTAACACTTCAAATGGGGCACATCCTCTTGGCCCAGAAGGACAGGGATTCAAAAGACCAGAAAATGGTGAATCCCTTGCCTTCTGCTGCGGACAGAAGATGTCTCAGAGCCAGCCCTGGTCATCACATTTAGCATCTCTTTGAGAGCCGGCCCTGGTCCTCACGTTTAGCTAGATGACAGTTTCTCCTAAGTTTATGGTGATGAGAGTTGATCTACAGGAACCCTGGTGGTGTGTTCTGCTTCTTACAAAAGAATTCACTGGGGGGCCACAGTAACCCTTGTGGTGGGTTATGATTCTTGCAAAAGAATTCACGCAGGAGAAGAAAGCCTACATGTGAGTCTCAGCAAGTCGCCCCTGCAGTGAGGGACAGGGGGTGGCCGAGGGCCTCCCCCAGGGATGCTCCGGCCGTGTGGTGGGGAGACCCACCCCAGGATGGGGCGGGAGGGTGGGCACTCACCGCGGGCAGAATCTGGGACTGCGAGATGATGCTGTTCGGGAGGCTGTTGGGCCGGCTCTCAGTGGTGACCTCGGCCCAGGTCACCTGGAAGCCAGTGGCCAGCCGCGGCGAGGCCCCCTTGCTCACCCTCCAGGAGAAGTGCCCCGTGATGTTGGCGTCGTGCACCACGAAGGAGGCGGACAGGTTCTCGGGCTTGGCCTGCACTTTGGGGTGACCGTGACCTGTGGGTGCAGGAGGGGGAACCACAGGGTTGGGGGTTAAGGGGGTGGAGAGAGAGCAGCCCCGGCGGGCTGTGCACACGCCCTGGGGAAGGGGTGGGGTTCAGACCGCGGTTCTCTGGGCCCCGGGGCCAGTGACGCGACCTCCCTCGGGGGGACTGGGGATCCCACCGCCGCCTAGGAGGATGGCATCTGAGCTGGACCCTCATCTCTGCAGCTCTGAGCCCAGTGGCTGCTGGTGGCTTGGGGTCATTTGCGAGTCCAGCTTGCAGATGGGGGTCGACGATGCAGAAGACAGTGCTGTGATCTCAGAGGACCTGGCCACTGAGAGGGCAAGAGTGGGTGCTGGGGGAGGGGGCAGGTGGGGAAGGCTGGGGTTGCCGGGAGAGCCGTCGGCAGTGACCAGGACAAGCTCCTGGGCGGGGCCTCTGAGGATAAGTGTCCCTCAGCGTGGGCTGGGGCTGTGGAAGGTGGAGACTGGGGGATGGAAAGGGTGTGAAGGGTAACCTCCCTGGGGCCGAGCTGAACACGAGTGAAGTTAGTTACACCAGGTGCCCCGGAGCATACACGGAGAGATGCTGGCCCCCCTTCTAAGGGCTTGGGTTTCCAGGTTGGGCTTCCCTGGTGGCTTAGCTGGTAGAGAATCCGCCTACAATGTGGGAGACCCTGATTCAGTTCCTGGGTTGGGAAGATCCCCTGGAGAAGGGATAGGCTACCCACTCCAGTATTCTTGGGCTTCCCTGGTGGCTCCGCTGGTAAACAATCTGTCTGCAATGCGGGAGACCTAGGTTCCAACCCTAGGTTGGGAAGATCCCCCTGGAGAAGGGAAAGGCTACCCACGCCAGTATCCCGGCCTGGAGAACTGCATGGACTGTACAGTCCACGGGGTCGCAAAGAGTCGGGCAAGACTGAGCGACTTTCACTTTCACTTTCAAGGGCTGATCCTCGAGCAAAGCCTGCATTGCTAGGCATGGCTGGACTTCAGAGGCCATGCCAGTGTTCCTATACACACGTTCCCTTCAGACAGGGCTGTCTTAGGGCCGTCTAGAAAGGGGTGATCCCCGTGGGTTTCAGGGCCTTGTGAATCACGCTTCGGAGCTGTGCCCGCCGCCCTGCCCCCGGGGGAGTCCAGGCGACACAAACCCTCCTCCGCGCCAGGGCAGCTGAAATGCCTGTGGGTCTTCCCCTTGAGAGCCGAGCACGGCGGGGTCATGAAGGACGCGCTCTCCGCCTTCCAGCGGCCCAGGGACCGCGCGGCTTGCACAATCACCTTGTATTTGCAGGAGAACGACAGGTCTGGAAGAATCATGTAGTTTTCCTAGAGCGAGATGGAGACAGAGAGAACACGCAGGCTGTAAATCTCACGAGGGAACAGACTTAGCAGGAGATGCGATGATGTCCCAGGAGGTTGTCTTCTTGTAATGTGGCGGGGGTGTGTGTGTGTGTGTGTTGTGTTTGTGATATGGCCTTTACTGAAAGCACACAGGGTCCCCGGCAAGATTAATCACAACCATGACCCGCTCCCGGGTGGGGAGGGGGGTCACCCAGGCTCTAGAGCCACCAGGGGAAAGCTTTCAGTCCACGGCAGCCCTGTGCTGACCGTCACGACCTGCCGTGGGGAGCTGGCGACAGGGAGGGTGAAAAGCTGTGAATATCAACCCAATTTTTCATTTAAAAAAAAAAAAAAGCTAACTCTGGCTTCCTCCCAGACACAGGCTCAGTTCAGACCCGAGTCTTCCCTGAAGGCAAAGAGGACAGCCTTGAGCCCTGTCTCTCCTCCCCTTTCTGGAGGGCTCTCTCTGTTGCTTCTGGCCGGAACGTGATGATTATAAACAAAATTACGAGACCAGACTCGACAGTGGAGGGCTGAGGGGCTGGGAAGGGGAAGCTGACGGTGATGGCTGTGACAAGCTGCTGCGCTGCTCCTGTCTCCTTGTTTGTGAGCGTGTGTGTGCCCACGGTAGGGTGTCGTTGCTGTGGCCTCCTGCACACATACACAGCCTGACACCAACAGAGAGCTGACCGTGACTGTAACGAGCCAGTGTGATGTCTCTTACCCTTGGTGTGTTAGGGTGTGTGTGTGACAATTCTAGGGGACCAGATGTGTTACGGTGTGCGTCCATTCTAGGCGAGCGGTTGTCACGGCCTCCTGCCCCCGTACAAGAGCTGCAGCTGGGAGCGAGTCTGGGACCCTTGAGGTCAGAGCATCACGTGCTGGAGCCCAGGACGGGCGGGTCTTCCACCCCCTGCCCGAGCTGGCTCAAGGTAAGGACGTAGCTAAAGGCGAAGCTGAGGGGCAGGGTTGCAGAGAACCCCTGGGAAGTTTTCCCATTTGCCCTGGGAAAATGAGGCCTTCAGGTCACGGGGGGCCCACGTCAGAATGGAAAAGAGCATTCCGAGCTTCTGTGTGATTAAGATGAAACACTCCCAGGCTGACGGCGTTTGCCCTGGGAGCTCCTTGTGAGCTGTGTCTGGAATCTCCGCTCTCAGGGTCCCCCCCGCTCCACCCATGCTCACAACACCCCAGGCATGAGGGGTGGGTGAGCCTGTGACCCTGTGTCTCCTCCCCACCCGTCCCGAAGGTAGCAGGTTGGTGAACGAGTCACCCACGGCACGTTCAGCCTGCACCTCTTCCCCGTCCAGCTGTACCCGCAGGTCGGCTGTGTCTAAGAGCCACCAAGCACCCCGCATTTCAAGCCACCGCCGCTTCCTCCTCCTCCTCCTCCTCCTCACCTGGGTCACGGCCGAGGACGCCGCCAGCCTGGCGGATTCGTTGTGGGTGCAGGCTTCCGGAAACCACTCCACGTGATACTGTCCAACGCCGGGATCTGTAAGGTGAATGCAGTTAAGCAAAGAAAAAAAAGAGCAGTCTGCGAGTGAGACGGCGTGTGGCCCCATGTTCCCTAAGACAACAGGAAGGAGGCATAGAACGCTGCAGGCGCCGCAGACGGGCACCCGCCGGGCCGAGGACGGAGGTCTCCCCAAATTCTGCCTACTGTTTCCTCAGTCAAAAATCAGCTCAGGGCTTCCCCGATGGTCCAGTGGTTGGGAGTCTACCTTCCAAGGCAGGCCGTGTTGGTTCCAGCTCTGTTTGGAGGAGCTAAGATCCCACACGCCTCGTGGCCAAAGAACCCAAACATAAAACGGAAGCGATACCGCTTCATACATTCCGTGAAGGCTTTAGAAATGGTCCGTATCAAAGAAATCTTCAAGAATGGAGTCGGGGGAGAGAATGAAGTCAGGGAAGAACGGAATAGAGCATAAAAGGAAACGTAAATTGGGATACGAGAACCAGATAGAAAAAAATAATAATAATGAGAAAAGTGACAGTGTGATGCGTCCACGGAGGTCTTGAGCCTAACCCAGCCGTGGTGCCCGCAGTAAGGAAACCCAATGAGAATGGGGGATGCTCAGCGTCCGTCCTCTTGTTTCCTAGGTGATGAGAGAGACTCCGCACGAGTCTCTGAATCCTGCACGTTTCTGATGAAGCTGGTGGAAGAAATCCTGAAGCCGGGCAGGAGTAAACGCCTGGTTCTTCCTCACCCTCAAGGCCTGGCTGCCCCGATGTGCTCCGTGTGGGCTGTGTGTGTTCCGTATGGGCTCCGTGTTTACTCTGTGTGGACTGTGTGTGCTCCGTGTGGACTCTGTGTGTGCTCCATGTGTGCTCCTGTGCAGACTCCGTGTGTGCTCCGTGTGGACTACACATGTGCTCCATGTGGACTCCGTGTAGACTCCATGTATGCTCCGTGTAGACTTTGTGTGTGCTCCATGTGGGCTCTGTGTGTGCTCCATGTGGACTCCGTGTTTGCTCCGTGTCGACTCTGTGTGTGCTCCGTGTGGACTCTGTGCTCCGTGTAGACTCCGTGTGTGCTCCATGCAGACTCCATGTTTGCTCCGTGTGTGCTCCATCTGTGCCCCATGCGGACTCTGTGTGTGCTCCATGTGGACTCTGTGCTCCGTGTGGGCTCTGTGTGGACTCCACATGTGCTCCGGGTAGACTCCGTGGGTGTTCCATGTGGACTCCATGTTTGCTCCGTGTGGACTCCATGTGTGCTCCATGTAGACTCCGTGTGTGCTCCGTGTGGACTCTGTGTGTGCTCCGTGTGGACTCCGTGTGTGCTCCACGTGGACAGGGTCTCCTCCTCGGGAGATGAGGGTGAGAACAGTCTGCAGTGAGTGCCCCCCGACCTCACTGGCTGTGTGACCCCTACAGAAATCAGGCCTGCACCCCCAGCCCCCCAAGAACAGGGCCCCTTATGTAACATCTCCACCTCCAGCCCGAGTGGCGCGTTTTCTGTCCATGTCTTTTCTTTGGGTGATCGACCAAGTGGAAAAAAAAAGACAAAAGTGTTGCGGAGCCAGGCCTGAGTGTGGGAACAGAGGCTGGGCCAGGTTTATCAATCACCCAGTGAGTCCCGGGGCGGGCATGAAAGGCATCGCCCCCCATCCACCCCCACCCCCGGGGTGATCAGCCTCGCGGCCCAGCCGCACTCGAGCCAAGTGTTTGATGGGAGTGCAGACCTCTTTGATGGCATGCTGGGTCCGCTGGAAACTTGCTCTCGAGCACTTTGGGAAACGAGAAAAGGACTTTTCCACCAGAAAGTAGAGAGCTACCAAGCAGACATCAACGCTGTTTAGCTAAAAAGGGGAAGCCCTGAATGGAGGTGGCAACTTCTTACATGGCAGACATCAAGAGCTGTGGGTTGACTGGAGAAGAACTGTACCTTATACGCGAACTATGAAGTCAACCAATGGGTGAATTCACACCCTTTCTGTCAACAGGCGGTGCTGCTGTACGCATCATGCTGAAATGATGCCTCCCAGAGGCAGCTGGACTCGTGGACCCAAAACACGGAGGTGTCTGGGTAAGGAACAGAGCGAGTGGGTGACATGCTAGTTAGGTTGGACGGAGGTGGGATACAGGTGAATACAGAACGGTCATGACAGAAGCACGGTGTGCTGACAAGATGGTTATGGCGATAACTACAGCGTGGGCACGGCTCAAGGACGAGGTGGGCAGAGGCATGGGCAGGGCAGGTGACGGCAGGCAGGGCGCCATCTGATGCCCCTGTGTGCCCCGATGCAAACTCACTTCTGTACGGGGTGAACCCGTGCATCCCTCGAGCCCAGGAAGCAAATCGAAGCATTTGCTGCTGCTGCCGCTGAAGGAATCAGACTCTTCATCTTAATGTAAAATCCCACCGGACAGGGGGGTGGCCCCCTGTATCGGAGCGCGCGATCCAAACCACAGAGAATAGGCCAGTTCCTGCCAAGTCCGGAGCCAGGCACAGAGGAAGGGGAACCTCACAGTCCCCGGTGTGGAGCAGACAAGTGGACCCCACTTCGCCTCGCTACAGCTGTGTGATGTGCCATTGTAACCCACGGCTCTGGGTCCCCCAAGAACCCACACATCGCTGCAGCGCGGTTCACAGGAGCCACACACCCAGTGGCCCCTCCCGCCCCTTAGCCCTGCAAACCGCCAGCCCCGAGTGCACGCCCTGGGTCTCTGGACACAGACTTCCACCTCCAGGAGGATCTCCATGCAAACCCAAGGCTTTCCAATCACTTCCCAAGCCTGGCTCAGCAGACTCCACCCTACTGCATCGGCCCCTAGATTCCTGCCCCACTGCGATCCGTCTGCCTTTATTTAACGATGCCTTTGGTGTTCTGTATCTGTGAGGCTCTGACCCCAGTGTGGCCTTATGCCCAGAGAGCAGAAGGCTCACCTGCAGGCATCCACATTCTGTGCAGACCGGCCAACCCAGAGCCTGCACCCCAGCCTGTCCCAGAGGGGGGACCCTCACTTTCAGGGCCCCAGGTCCAGGCAACTAGGGCAGCAAGTACCCAGAGCCTGAGCTTCCCTGGTGGCTCAGATGGTAAAGAATGTGCCTGCAATGCAGGAGACCCGGGTTTGAGCCCTGGGTGGGGAAGATCCCATGGAGGAGGGCATGGCAACCCACTCCAGTATTCTTGCCTGGAGCACTCTATGGACAGAGAAGCCTGGTGGGTTTTACAGTCCATGGGGTCGCAGACAGTCAGACACAACTGAGCAGCCTACAGTTTACTTTCTTCCCCTTTTTCAGAGCATCCTCACGGGCTCTCAGTGTGACTCTGGCCCCTGACACGCAGCCTCAAGCCTGAATCAGCGGCTCTCCTCTCGCTGCTGTTTCTGGAGGCGGCTCCGCGTTACTACTCCCTCGTACTGAGCTCAGGGAGCCACAAGCCACACCTGCAGGGAGACGGGCCCTCCATCCACCGGCACTGCCCGGTCGGGGTGTCGCCTTCCGACTGGGGAGCCTCGGGGCGCAGCTCTGCGCTCCGAGCCACTTTTACACAGAACAGATCCCAACAAGACAGACGCAGCGTCCAGGGCGCAGAAGCAGACCACACCGAGGGCGTGTTCCCATTTGGAGGGCTCAACCGAGAGGGCAGCGTCGGGTGGGAGCGTGGACGCGGGGTCCCTGCCAGCCCAGCACCACGCACGCCCTGCACAAGCATGTCCACCGAGGACCACATGCACCCCAGGACTGGCACACACATCTCAGCAGCTCCATGAAACTGCAAGGACACAGTCCCGTGGGCACGGACGGCCGACAGCTGTCTTTCCTTTTCAAGTCAGTAGCATAAGGTAGAGGAGAAGGAAAAGGCAGCCCACTCCAGTGTTCTTGCCTGGAGAATCCCAGGGACCGTGGAGCCTGGTGGGCTGCCGTCTACGGGGTCGCACAGAGTCAGACACGACTGAAGCGACTTCGCAGCAGCAGCATAAGGTAGACAAATTTAAAGAGACAAGTTCCACAGCCTGTTCACGTGTTACTTTTAAGCCACTCATGCATGCTCAGTCATTCACTCGTGTCCGCCTCTTTGCAACGCCATGGATTGTATTCTACCAGGCTCCTCTGTCCAGGGGATTCTCCAGACAAGGATACTGGAGTGGGTTGCCACGCCCTCCTCCAGGGGCTCTTCCCAACCCAGGGATGGAACCTCGAGTGTCTTACGTCTCCTGCATTGGCAGGTGGGTTCTTTACCACTGGCACCACGTGGAAGCTCTCCTTTGAAGCAGTCCTCACCTGTGGCTGCAAAAATACTGACTCAGCTGATTGCAGAGCCATCGCTCGGTGTGAGGAGTGACCCCATGCCGGACCACGACTCCAGCACCTCGCGCGCCGTCTCAGGGGGTTCTGACCTCAGTTGCTCCTTCCCTCCTCTGGAAACCACTCCGGCTCCTCTGCCTCTGTCTCAGAGCTCTCCAGGGTGCTCCAGTTCCTCTGGGCACTCACTGTAGGGACCCCCGGCCGCCTCACCCCGCTTCGTGCGGGCCACTGAGATGGGTCTCGACCTTTCTTCTCTCTAGAGCAGCGGTCCTCGCCCTTCATGGGAATTCTAGGGACCGGTTTCGTGGAAGATGATTTTTCCACGGATCGGGGGGGCGGGATTGGGGTGGATGGTTTTTTTAAATGATTCAAGTGCATTCCTGGAGAAGGAAGTGGCCCCCCCACTCCAGTACTTTTGCCTGGAAAAATGCCATGGGCGGAGGAGCCTGGTAGGCTACAGTCCACGGGGTGGCTCAGAGTCGGACACGACTGAGCGACTTCACTTTCACGAGTGGCATTCCATTTATTGTGTGCTTTCTGTCATTATCAGCTCCACCTCTGATCACCAAGCATGAGATCTGAGGTTGGGGACTGCGGCTGTACGGGATCTTAAGTTCTACCATTACTTAAGGACATATTCTTAAATTCCGAGTTACGCTAGTCCACGTACTACAAGTGAACCGTGTTTTACATACAGTGGTTGCTTACTAGTAAACCGATCAAGCAACCAAGAAGAAAGCAAAGAAAAAAGTGCTCCTGATTTTGAATAAACAGAAATGAAAGAGGGAGAAAGGAATTTCAAGCAAATATGACGTCTGTAACCATCACTTTCTATCAACATTGTACTCAAAGTCTCAGCCAGCATTAAGACAGAGCAAGGAAGCAAAATGTGCAAAGTCTGGAAAGGAAAATGTAACTTTCTTATGATTTTGTGACAACATGATGATTTTTATTGACAATGCTGGAAATCAACTATACTCCAATAAAAAAGTTCTTTCTCTTGGGGAAAAAAAAGAGGGAAAGAAAAATAGAGGAACACGGATGCCGAACGCTGGATCCTATGACAGAAATGAAATCCGAACGAAAGCCAGCTGAGAGGCAAAGGTGGAACAACACCACTCCTCGGACGAAAGGGGGACACCTGAGTGACCCTGTGTGAGGATAGCGCTCACACAGGACACAGAGCACAGTGAACCTGAAGGAAACAAAGCGATGAACTGATCATCTCTTAAAGGAAGAACTATTAAGAAACTGAAAAAAAAAAAAAAAGTAGAGAAAGACTTAGATAAAACCAGGAAAGACCTAGATGAAACCAGCATAGCCATTTCCCTTTTCCAGGGGATCTTCCCAACCCAGGCATCGAACCCAGGTCTCCTGCATCGCAGGCACATGGTTTACCATCTGAGCCAGTAGTGAAGCCCCAAGTGAAAGTTGAAGTCGCTTAGTTGTGTCTGACTCTTTGTGACCCCGTGGACTATACAGTCCATGGGATTCTCCAGGCTGGGATACTGAAGTGGGCAGCCTTTCCCTTCTCTAGGGGATCTTCCCCACCCAAGGATGGAACCCAGGTCTCCTGCATTGCAGGCAGATTTTTTGCCAGCTGAGCCACCAGGGAAGCCCAAGAGTGGGTAGCCTTTCCCTTCTCTAGGGGAGCTTCCCAACCCAGGTCTCCCGCACTGCAGGTGGATTCTTTACCAGCTGAGCCACCAGGGAAGCCTGAGAATACTGGAGTGGGTAGCCTTTCCCTTCTCCAGGGGACCTTCCCAACCCAGGGATCAAACTCTGGTCTCCCGCGTTGCAGGTGGATTCTTTATCAGCTGAGCCACCAGGGAAGCCCAAGAATACTGCAGTGCATGGCTTGGGGAGACTGTATGGAGAACATCTCAGCCTCCTGGTGGATGGGTGCATATCCAAGCACTGTTCAAAACTCTTCTCACAGTCAACATCCTCTGACCTAAGAGTCTCGCCTCTGGGGGTGGGCTGGGGGATATGCACACACATGTGTGACTCAGAAGGTGTGTTCACAGGATGCTCACAGCCATGCTGTTCTTTTCCATCTTTAAGCGTCTTTGATGCGGATCCTTTGAAAAGTATTGAATTTGCCAAAACATCACCTCTGTTTTATGTTTTGTTTTGCTTTTGGCCCCAAGGCCTGGGTGATCCTAGCTTACCGACCAGGGACGGAACCCACAGCCCCCGGCGTTGGAAGGTGAAGTCTTAGCCACTGGATCGTCAGGGAAGTCCTTCTTTCCAGCCCATCCCTGGGACAAACCAAATCTCCAGCCACTGCTGACAAGAAACTTCACAGCTGGAGGTGCCCCGGGGACAGACGGTACAGTAATATGAGTGGGTGAATCAGGGCTTCCTGGAGGAGACTGGGTGAGTGTCCCCCATGTACTGTTCACTGTGAAAAGCCAGGTACAGATGGTTAAGATCCTATCTCTGTAAATTCAGGTACAGGTACAACCCATGTGCCCGTCCAGGAGTCAGGTTACTGGTGGTTTTTTCTTGTGCGCCTGAGATGTTTGCATCTCCCGTATGTTTACTTTTTCGTTATATGAGATGCTTTCATGCTCAATAATAAAATGTGTTATTTTATTGATACTCATGCCATATTGACATACCATGCTAATTTTAAATTGGTAAGGACAGTCATCCTCCGGTACCCACTGGAGGTTGGGGTCCAGACCCCCTGCCTTGGATACCAGAGTCCAAGGATGGATGCTGGAGTCCCACAGTGAGCCCTTCCCATCTGCGGGTTCTGCATCCTTGGGTTCAACGAGCTGCTGACCGTAGACAACAGTACGGGACCCAAAGGCGGGCGAATCTGCAGATGCCGAACCCGCTGATGTGGAGAGCTGACTGTGCCACAGAGTAAATTCTACGATTTAATGTCAATTTAATATTAATATTAATTTTTAAATTAATCAGTATTAATTTAAATGTCACAACATGTATACATCATTTTACTTTAGTAATATTGAAGAAATTTAAATTAACATACGCTAGTCACAAAACACTAAACCTTATTGGTAATGTTATTTTAGCTACAGGATGAATTTGAGCCGCCTGGAAGAAAATTCCAGAACAAGAGCTCCACACACCAATATCCTGAACGGCACGTGAGCTGATACACTGAGTAAACTAGCGCCTCGGAAAAGTAAGCATTTAGAAAACTAACTCATGAAGCGGTTTTTCCTAAAATAGATGTTATGTCTTAAAATGCATTGAAGTGATCATATGTATGTCAGTTATCTCTAAAAGCAGTATGTCAGTAATGCAAAAACTATGAAATTTAAAAAATTTTAAAAATTTCAAATTTAAAACATATGAAAAGGAATTTGAAAGGAATTTTTTGTCAAAGATAAAAAGGAAGACAGAATCTATTCTACGGTGGAACATGCACTGCAGTGTTAACGATAGAACAGAGATGCCGAAGGCAACTAAATGTTTGACTCCAGTGCAATTACCATAACATACTGAAAATACTAACAGTACGTAAAATGCAAATACATTATTGGAAAATGTGTTCATTTTACAATACACACACACATGTAAAAATGGCTTCCCTGGTGGCTCGGCCTGCAATCCAATAGACCTGGGTTCGATCCCTGGGTCGGGAAGATCCCCTGGAGAAGGGCATGGCAGCCCACGCCAGTATTCTTGCCTGGAGAATCCCATGGACAGTCCACGGGGTCGCAAAGCGCCGGACCCCACTGAGGGACTAACAGGTACAGATACATATATAATGACTGGGTGGGAGACGAGTGGTATAGGGAACTTGTGAAAAGCAAATCCACTTAAACGCTACTCCCGTGAAACACTGGGAGGAGAACCGGCCATTTCCCTGTCTTCCAAATTACTTGCGTTATGCACCTTTTTAATAAGGAATTACTTTAGAACAGAGCTTTACTGTGCCACGTAACGACTGTTGTGAGCGTTTGAGACACAAGACCAGCCTTCTAGGAAAGAGGTGAAGACAGGCCAGTATCCCTAAAACGATGCAGTGTCAGTAGCAGATTTCAGAAGGTGATACACATTCCTGGGAACCAGGGGCAGCCCATTCAAACTTCAGAAGAGCAAGGCATTCGATCAATAAAGAAAGTGTGCAGGCGTTTTGTTCAGCCATTTCCTTCATAGCAGTGGTGTGGCTTGATGGGGCCGTTTGCCCAAGCACCCAGACAGCACAGAATTCTTCAATGCCAACAACAAACGTAAAACTCTTAGACCAAAGCACAGGCAGAACACTCTCTGAAATAAATCACAGCAAGACCTTTCTGGATCCACCTCTTAAGAGTAATGAAAATAAAATCAGAAAACAAACAAATGGGACCTAATTAAACGTGAGAGGTTCTGCACAGCAAAGGAAAGAATAAAACAAAAAGGCAACCCAGAAATGAGAGAAAGTATTTGCACAGGACTGATGAAGGCTTCATCTACAAAATACACAAGACAGCTCCTACGCCTCAATCCCAACACACAACCCGATCAAAAATCAGAAGACCTAAAAAGACATTTCTCCAAAGACATGTAGATGGCTAAAAGGCATGTGAAAAGATGGTCAACGTTGCTAACTATTGCAGAAATGCAGCTCAAAACTACAATGAGTTATCACCTCACACCAGTCAAAACGACTATCACCAAAAAGTCTACAAACAATGAATGCTGGAGAGGGTGTGGAGAAAAGGGAACTCTCTTGCACTGTTGGTGGGAACGCAAACTGGTACAGCCACTACAGAGAGCAGTCTGGAGGTTCCTAAGGAAACGAAAAACAGAGCTAGCATATGACACAGGCATCCCACTCCTGGGCATATACCTGGAGAAAACCATCATTTGAAAACGTACATGCACCCCACTACACTGCAGCACGATTTACAATAGTCAGGACACGGTAGCAACCTAAATGTCCATCGGCAGAGGAATACGTATGGTACACATACACACAGAATACTACTCAGCTTTATAAAGAAGGAAATAAATGCCATTTGCACCAACTAGGGTCGGGAGGTGGGGACGGTCGCAGGAAGGGGAATCAGGGAAAGAAACAGGCCATCACTTCTCTGTGGAATCTAAAAAAAATGGTACCGATGAACTTATTTACAAAACAGAAATAGATTTACAGACTTAGAAAGCAAATCGACAGTTACCAACGGGGGCTGGTAGGGGTGGGGAGGAATAGACTGGGAGACTGGGATGGACAGGTACACGCTACTGTATTTAAAATAACCAACAGGGATCTACTGTTATAGCACAGGGAGCTCTGCTCCATGTAATAACGCAAGTGGAAAAAGAATCGATCTGTCTACACGTACAACTGAATCTCTTTGGTGTATATCTGAACCTCACACAGCACTGTACATCAGCTGTACTCCAATACTGAAATAAAACTCAAGGACAACAATGACTAAGGAAGCATCTGCTCACCTTCCGTCTTCTTCCAGTAGACCTTGACTTGCAGCTGGTTGTCTTGGAAGAACGGAGCCCCGACTTCCAGGAGGCGAGCGGGCCGGCGTCTTTGGAGGGGAGGCTGCGTCTGCATCACACTCTTCCTGCTTTTCCCGAGGTGTTCTTCTACAACAGTGCACAACATTCTGATTTACTGGTTGAAAAGCCACACGGAACCTGAGGGTAATCCCACTGCATCTGATTTCCCTCCGCGGTCCTTTCATATCTAGTGCCTAGTTTTTTAAAGTAAAACATAATTCGCCCACAGATTCCTTCCTGCTCAGGTGGACCACACTTGCCCCTGCATCACAGGCTGTAACGCAGGCCTAGAAGTACGCCGTGTTGGTTACACAGAATCCCCAAATTTAACTTGGTAAGAAACACACATTCACCAACCTTGAAGGATGCTCTGATTTCAGTAATAAGTGGAAACAGTCTTTCTCACAATACATGATCATTTTTTGCACTTGTGAAGGAAGTCAATGAAATAATATAAAAATGCCATTTCATGGAAACAATATATTCAGTGGGTTTTCACCGAAGGACCAGCATGTTAGATTCCTCCATCTTGAGAGAGAGAGAGCAGAGTTTACATGGCTTAGTAGGAAAGACACCAAAAATTCCTGGCCTCCAATCTCTCCTTTTGCAGCTCAGACTTTTAGAAGTTGCAATTATAGAAATAGTGTCCTTTTCTGCTTTCAGAATTTGAAGTACTCCTATGAGATATAACATCTCAGCCTGTTTTGATGATAAACCAGCACACAATGTGAAAAAGTTGGCTTAAAACTCAACAATCAGAAAACTAAGACCACGGTATCTGGTCCCATTACTTCAAATAGATGGAGAAACACTGGAAACAGTGACAGACTTCATTTTGGGGGGCTCCAAAGTCACTGCAAATGGTGACTGCAGCCACAAAATTAAAAGACGCTTGATCCCTGGAAGAGAAGCTATGATCAACTTAGACAGCATTATTAAAAAGCAGAGACATTCATTTGTCAACAAAGGTCCATCTTGTCAAAGCTATGGTTTTTCCAGTAGTCATGTATGGATGTGAAAGTTGGAGTATAAAGAAAGCTGAGCATCGAAGAATTGATGCTTTTGAACTGTGGTGTTGGAGAAGACTCTTGAGAGTCCCTTGGACTGCAAGGAGATCCAACCAGTCCATCCTAAAGGAGATCAGTCCTGAATGTTCATTGGAAGGACTGATGCTGAAGCTGAAACTCCAATCCTTTGGCCTCCTGATGGGAAGAAATGACTCATTAGAAAAGACCCTGATGCTGGGAAGGATTGAGGGCAGGAGGAGAAGGGAATGACAGAGGATGAGATGGCTGGATGGCATCACCGACTCGATGGACATGAGCTTGAGTAAGCTCTGGGAGATGGTGAAGGACAGGGAGGCCTGGCATGCTGCGGTCCATGGGGTCACAAAGAGTCAGACAAGACTGAGTGGCTGAACTGAACTGAATGTGTTATCAGAACTTTTCCAAGATAGCTGTGAGGCCTGCATTCTTGGGAAGCGGACAGAAAGAGGGGAAGATGAGGACAGACGGGGAGAACTGCTGGCCAGCAGTGAGTGGCATAAACAGGAACACGCAGGACCCCAGATGAGAAGGTGCGTCCATTGTGTGCTTGTCTTTAGAGGGGCGCAGCTGTGAGCAGTTCATCCAGGCCATAGGTTTGATTAAGAGGAAAGGGCCACTGATACTAGTCAGCACTTGTGCCTTAAGTAATTCAGATAAACGTTGGGATAACTCAAGACACCTTTCTCAGGTTCAGAGTTCCACACCCAAATCGTGTGTGCATGCGTGGATGTGCGTGTGTGGTCCCCATGCCACCCATTCTCAGGACACCCAGCAGGGAGTCCTATAGTTCGGGTCATTTCTGACGCTCTTACCCACAGACAATATCAGACCTCACAGCGAGAGGGCTCAGTCCTACAAAACTACCCACCCCCCAGAGGCCAGGCATGAGTCCAAGTTGTAATGTGTGCTTCTTATGACCTGCTGTAGACCAGGGTTCCGAAGACCCCTTCCTCACAGTCAGTTAATGAGCAGCAGCAATCCACAGAACTCAGAGAAGTCTTTTACTTCCTCCATATTTTACTTACTAGATTACCCACTTATTATGAAAGGCTGTAACTCGGCAACCTAAGTGCCCGTAGACAGAGGAAGGGGTGAAGATGTGGTGTGTGTATACAATGGAATATTACTCAGCCATAAAAAAGAACAGATAATGCCACTTGCCGCGACGTGAATGGACCTAGAGGTTGTCATACTCAGTGAAGTAAGCCACAGAAAGTAACATAAAATAGCATATGAGAGCACTTATATGTGGAATGTAAAAGAAAAATATAAATGAACTTATTTACAGAATAGAAATAGACCCACAGACTTATGGTCTGCGAACTATGGTCACCAAAGCGGAAGGGCAGAGAGGGAAGGGATACATGAGGAGTTTGGGATTAACATATACACACTGCTGTATCTAAAATAATCAACAAGGACCTACTGTATAGCACAGGGAACTCTACTAAATATTTAGCAATAACCTGTAATGGAACATAATCTGGAAAAGAATGTGTGTGTATATAACTGAATCACTGTGCTGTCCACCTGAAACTAACATTCTGGATCAACTATCCTTCAATTGAAACAAGAAACAAGAAACTAAAGATGATGGTAACAATGAAAAAACATGGTTCCATGAGGATGATGATGTGTAATGTAGAATAACTTGTATAGAAAGGTTCACATCGATATTGCTTGTCATGTTACTTTATATTTCACTCATGAAAACAAGGACATCTGTCTTCAGAGGTTATGTCTATCTTCAAATTGATGCTTTTGAACTGTGGTGTTGGAGAAGACTCTTGAGAGTCCCTTGGACTGCAAGGAGATCCAACCAGTCCATCCTAAAGGAGATCAGTCCTGGGTGTTCACTGGAAGGACTGATGTTTAAGCTGAAACTCCAATACGTTGGCCACCTGATGTGAACAGCTGACTCATTGGAAAAGACCCTGATGCTGGGAAAGGTTGAAGGCAGGAGAAGGGGACGACAGAGGATGAGATGGTTGGATGGCATCACCAACTTGATGGACATGAGTTTGAGTAAACTCCGGGAGTTGGTGATGGACAGGGAGACCTGGCGTGCTGCAGTCCACGGGGTCACAAAGAATCAGACACGACTGAGCAACTGACCTGACTGATCTTCAAAGGTAGTAATGCCTAAGCGTGAAATCTGATTTAGATATATGAAAAAAGAGAAGAAAAAGGATATAAGTCAGGAACAGCCAGATGGCAAAGAGGCGTGGGATAGGGTGAGGAGAAGGGGGTGGGCCTTTCTGTTCCAGGGAGCCCCCCTCCCAGCACACATTCACCAATCCCAGAGCCCTCTGAATCCTGGCATCTGGGGTTTACAGAGGCTTCACCACACAGACATGACACATTAAATTATTAGCCACCAATGACTGAACTCCACCTCAAGCCCCTCTTCCTTCAGCAGAGGTGGTGGTAGGAAGTGGAGACAGAAAGTTCCAACCTTCCAGTCACTAGTACGTTGCTTTCATGCCCACCCTGTCCTTAGATGCTGTCCAAAAAATCACCTCATTCATGTAAGAAAACCACCTTCGTGGCTCTCATCGCTTAGGGAATTCCAAGAGTTTCTGGAGCTGTGTGGCTGGAACATGCCAACACCAATGTCATCTTTAAGTCACAACGTCACAGGCTGTGAGAAGCCCGACATCCCCATCTGCAGCCCCCAGCGCAGCAAGCCTGGGGCCTGGAGTGGGGGCAGGGTCACAGGGAACCCACAAGACAGGCACCCAAATGCGCCCCTTTCTGCATGCCACCATGGGCTTAAAGAATGCTACACTTAGGTGCTGCTTACACCTAAGGCATTTTTAAAAAGAATCGAAGGTGTAATGGAATATTACTCAGCCTTAAACAGGAATTAAACTCTGCCTTCTTCATAGACATGGAGACTGTCATAGAGAGTGAAGGACGTCAGAAAGACAAACGTTGTATATTAGCACACATAGGTAGAACAGAAAAATACTGTAGAAAGCAGAAATAGAGACACAGATGTAGAGAATACCAAGACACAAGGATACCAAGGGGCTTAAGATTGGGGTGGGATGAACTGGGAGACAGGAATTTACACACATACACTGAACTAATGAGAACCTGAGTCACTGGAAAAGACCCTGGTGCTGGGAAAGATGACAGGCGGGAGGAGAAGGGGATGACAGAGGATGAGAGGGTTGGATGGCATCACCGACTCGATGGGCATGAGTTTGAGCAAGCTCTGGGAGTTGGTGATGGACAGGGAGGCCTGGCGTGCTGCGGTCCATGGGGTCGCAAAGAGTCAGACACGACTGAGTGGCTGAACTGAAGTGAATGAAACCTACTGGATGCCACAGAGCACTCTACTCAATGCTCTGTAATGGTCTATATGATAAGGCATCCCAAAGAGGGGATACGTGTATGCGTATAACCGCCTGTGCTGTGTAGCAGAAACTCACACCAACACTGTAAAGTCGACTGCACTCCAATAAAAAGCTTTTTTTTTAGATGGTTTAAGATTCTTCGCAAATCTTAAATTTTTCACAAGCTCACTTATGAGTTTAATTCCTTTAATAACCTGTCGTGTTAAGAGTTCCCTGGCAGATAACCAAAACAGTTTGGAGGGTTGTTTAACCTCTGTGTGAATACTGTCCTCCTTCGGCTTGTTATATCCCATGGAAATGCTTAGTTTTCACTACGGACGTAAAAAAGTGTATATATCTCAGGATTGAACAGTCTGCTGCTTTACTGAATGATTCCAGCGTCAACAGGCATGGACACGCCCCCACAGAGGCCACACCCACATACAGAGGCCACGCCCTACATAGGACACGCCCACATACAGCTGACACGCCCCCACAGGAATGCCCCCAGAGAGGCCACGCCCCCACACGGAGGGCACGCCCACACAGCTGACACGACCCCACAGGACATGCCCCCCCATCCAGAGGCCACGCCCACATCCAGAGGCCACGCCCACAGCACACACCCACACAGGGGACACGCCTCCATACATAGGACACGCCCACACACAGCCGACATGCCCCCCATCCAGAGGACAGGCCCACATACAGGGGAGACACTTCAGCAGGAAACAAAAATGGAATAAAAGCCATTTCTCCACATTGTGAAAATGTATGAGGTCTGGTTTATACCCTTTAATTGTCCTGAAAGTTAAACAGAACTGAGTGACGAGGCCGTTTTTCCGATGTCCAAGTTAAAATGAACTTTACGGAGGCTGGGAGCTTTTTCTCTCCGCCCCATTTTTATTCTGCAGAGCTGGAATATTCTTCCAGCTCCATGAGGCAACTACATCAAGCACTTGGAGACTGTCACCCCTGGAAATGTTCCTCCTGCCTCCCAAGAGAGCAAGTTACGTTTCTATGAAACGTATGTTTTTCTTTCCTTCAAGGGACCCTTTTATAAAACGGTGTGAACATGCAGCCTTTGCTTTCAAAGAAACATTTATCATTAAAACACCTGGTACCCTGCAGACCTGGAAAAACAGCATTCAAAAAGTCATTTATTTGCTGACGTTTACAGCACTGCTTCCTATAAAATACAATTTCCCTTGCTTAAATTGGAAAGTTGCAATGATTCTTTACTTCTGGTTGGTTCACGATGAAAACACACCATGTCCCTGTCAGTCTCACACTGGTGTTTATAGGCTTATACATTAACGTTGGGTTACAAAGCACGTCCTGACACACAAACAGCTGTGTCCTGCCTAATCCTGTGTAAAGACAGTCTCTGCTGGAGGCCACCCTGAAACCCAAGTAACATGCATTACGACAGATCCTTTGCAGTATCACTTTTTTTTTTTTTTACCGTTCTGATCCTTCTGACAGGAATCAGTTAATCCTAGAATAAAGTGGTCTTTGGTAGGTTAAGTATCAGACCTCTTTCTTGGTTAGGTAAAACGGTACGCGCGTGCTGAGTCGTGTTCCAAGTCTTTGCGACCCCATGAACTGTAGCCGAAAGTTATGACCAACCTAGACAGCATATTAAAAAGCAGAGACATTGCTTTGCCAACAAAGGTCCATCTAGTCAAAGCTATGGTTTTTCCAGTAGTCATGCAGGGATGCAAGTGTTGGACCATTAAGAAAGCTGAGCGCTGAAGAATGGATGCTTTTGAACTGTGGTGTTGGAGAAGAGTGTGGAGATTCCCTTGGACTGCAAGGAGATCCAACCAGTCCATCCTAAGGGAGATCAGTCCTAAGTGTTCATTGGAAGGACTGATGTTGAAGCTGAAACTCCAATGCTTTGGCCACCCGATGTGAAGAGCTGACTCATTTGAAAAGACTGTGATGCTGGGAAAGATTGAAGGCAGGAGGAGAAGGGGACGACAGAGGAGATGGTTGGACAGCATCACCGACTCAATGGACATGAGTTTGAATAAACTCTGGGACTCGGTGATGGACAGGGAGGCCTGGCGTGCTGCAGTTCATGGAGTTGCAAAGAGTCGGACGTGACTGAGCAACTGAACTGAACTGCACTGTAGCCCACCAAGCTCCTCTGTCCATGAGATTCTCGGTTGTGGGCAGAAACACATATTAAATTATGGAACTCGTACAGCCCCTTCATGGATCACAGCCGTACCAGCCTCTAAGGGGGAAGGAACGCTATTTATTGGGAAAAGCGGAAAGACACCAAAAGGCCAACTTACTTTGCCCAAGACAGAAATCCCCGCCACCGGTAGAAGAAAAACTACGGTCTCAGGAGAATCAGACGTTTAAAGGATTTTGGTCTGAGGAGAAATCAGGGGATAATAAGTTGGGCAAATAGGAAAGCATGCGATCTGGGCAGAAGCGAAGAGAGGACAGTCTTGAGAGGGGGGGAAGTCTGTGATACTGGTTGACGTTTTCTAGAGACCCTTCTGACAGCGGTCTGTAAGAGAGAGATTGAAGAAAGGCTGGAAACCCATAATAATTAGGACATGAATTGTATCAGGAAGGTGGCAATGATCTGAAAAAGGGTCAGAACTGCACAGGTCCCCAAGTCGCAGGTTGACATTAGGACACCAGAGGACTTTGATTCCTAATAAACAGGATTTCTGGAAAGACGTAAACCGAGGCATGAAAATTGCCCTCTCCTGACCTCAGGCTTGAACAGAAGGGATGAGGGACAGGTGCTCTGGTTGGGGGTGCGGAGTAGGGAGATCAGGAGGGCTGGGGGAAGAAACAGGGGTGAAAGGGTGATATGATGGTGGTTTGGAGGACGGTCCATTTCAAGAACCTGTCAGCCATCCCAGCGGTGGTGCTGGGTGGGCAGCCCAACATACAGCTCTGGTTTCCGGAGAGGTGGGCGTTAGGGTGGCGGGGGGGGGGGGAACCAAGGTGGCCTCGGCACACGGAAGGCAGGACACCCACGGGACTGACTGTGGTCTCCAAGGTGGGGGTGATGCCCCCCTGCTTCGTTCCCCACCTGCCCCCCATGCTGGTTCTCTGCACACAAACTGCTCTGTTCCAGCGCTGCATGCGTGCGGTGTGATGCCCGGTACTCCGTGGAGCACCCATACTGCAGGGCCCAGGAGGAGGCTGGCAGGCTCAGTCCCTACCGCCACGTCAGTCTGTCTGCCTCCACGGTTCCCCTGCAGCCCTCTGCGCCGTGGGCTAGTCTCTCTGTTGTCCTGGCCACGCGTTTTACAGACTCCACACTGGGCTCTCTGAAGGCTGACGTCAAATATGTCTAGGGCTGGCGGTAACGTGTGTGTGCGAGTTCATGTGAATACATGAATACACAGTATTACATAGAATACATAGAAATACATAGTACATAGAAACTGTAATGTACACATACACAGTCTATATACTCATATATATATATACTTTTCCCTATGTATATGACATATTTGTGTATATTCTAGTGCAGTCTATGATAGTATAATATAGTAACTATTCCCATAGTTAGACACAGTTTGATGAATGAATTAAAGCGTGAAAGTTGCTCAGTCATGTCCGACTCTTTGCATCCCCACGGACTATGCCATCCATGGAAATCTCCAGGCTAGGATACTGGAGTGGGTAGCCTTTCCCTTCTCCAGGGGATCTTCCCAACCCAGGGATTGAACCCAGGTCTCCCACATTGCAGGCAAATTGTTTACCAGCTGAGTCACCAGGGAAGCCCAGGAATACTGGAGTGGGTAGCCTTTCCCTTCTCCAGGGCATCTTCCCAACCCAGGGATTGAACCCAGGTCTCCTGCATTGCAGGAGGATTCTTTACCAGCTGAGCCACCAGGGGAGCCCAAGAATCCTGGATGAATGACTGTAGGACTGCATTTAAAGAAATTAAGGAATGGTGGGTACAGCCCCTTTGGAAAACAGTATGAATGTTCCTAAGAAAACTAAACCTAGAACTATCGTATGATCCAGCTACCCCATTTCTGGGTGTGTATCCAGACAAAATTATAATCCAGAGAGGTACACGCACCTCTATGTTCCCTGCAGCACTGTTCACAAGAGTCAACACATGTGAAACAACCCGAATGCCCGTCAACAGAGGAATGGATAAAGGAGATGTGGTCACAGGCTATCGACTCTAGCTCCCTGGGATACACAATAGGACCTTGTTGCTCATCCATTCTCGAGATCAAAGCTCACACCTGCTAACCCCAGCCTCCCACTCCATCCCTCCCCCTCACCTGCCCCCTTGGTAACCACCAGGCTGTTCTCACTGTCTGTAAGTCTGTTTCTGTTTCCTAGGTGAGTCCGTTACTGTTAAGCCTGATAGAGAAAGACGCTCCCTGGTCCAGGAAGATCCCATGCGTCGTGGGGCAGCTAAGCCCATGCACCGCAGCTACTGAGGCTGTGTGCCCTGGAACCCACAGTCTGCAACAAGGAGCCCAGCACAATGCACCGTAACTAGTCAATAGTCCCTGCTCGCCACTACCAGAGAAAAGCCCTCACACAGCTACAAAGACCCAGCACAGATACATTTTTAAACATATTTATAAAAACTAAGGATGCATTTGCATAAGGAGGCTGACTCATGTCAATCCTGGCATCTGCTAGGATGAGACGCCTTTCCTTCCGAAGTTTCCATTAGAGCAAGGACCCTGAATCATGTCAATATCAGATGCTAAGATGAGACACCTTTTCTTCCAAAGTTTCCATTAGAATAAGGACTCTGAATCATGTCAATCTTAGCATCTGTTAGGATGAGACACCTTTCCTTCTGAAGTTTCCATTAGAGCAAGGACCCTGAATCATGTCAATATCGGATGCTAAGATGAGTCGCCTTTTCTTCCAAAGTTTTCATTAGAATAAGGACTCCGAATCATGTCAATCTTAGCATCTGCTAGGATGAGACATCTTCTCAAGTTTCCATTAGAATAAAGACCGTGAATCACGTCAATACCAGATGCTAGGATGAGACACCTTTTCTTCTGAAGCTTCCATTAGAATGAGGACCCTGAATCATGTCAATCTTGGCATCTGCTAGGATGAAACACCTTTTCTTCCAAAGTTTCCATTAGAATAAGGACGCCGAATCATGTCAGTGTTAGCATCTGCTAGGATGAGACACTTTTTCTTCTGAAGTTTCCATTAGAATAAAGACCCTGGATCATGTCAATATTAGCATCTGTGAGGATGAGACACCTTTCCTTCCAAAGTTTCCATTAGAATAAGGACCCTGAATCATGTCAATATCAGCGTCTGCTAGGATGAGACACCTTTCCTTCCAAAGTTTCCATTAGAATAAAGACCCTGAATCATGTCAATATTGGCATCTGCTAGGATAAGACACCTTTCCTTCTAAAGTTTTCATTAGAATAAGGACCCCGAATCATGTCACTGTTAGCATCTGCTAGGATGAGACACCTTTCCTTCCGAAGTTTCCATTAGAATAAGGACCCTGAATCATATCAATATCGGATGCTAAGATGAGACACCTTTTCTTCCAAAGTTTCCATTAGAATAAAGACCCCAAATCATGTCAATACCAGATACTAAGATGAGACACCTTTTCTTCTGAAGCTTCCACTAGAATAAGGACCCTGAATCATGTCAATACCAGATGCTAGGATGAGACACCTTTTCTTCCGAAGTTTCCATTAGAATAAAGACCCTGAATCATGTCAGTCTTGGCATCTGCTAGGATGAGACACCTTTCCTTCAGAAGTTTCCATTAGAATAAAGACCCCGAATCATGTCACTGTTAGCATCTGCTGGGATGAGACACCTTTTCTTCTGAAGTTTTCATTAGAATAAAGACCCCGAATCATGTCAATATTAGCATCTGCGAGGATGAGACACCTTTCCTTCCAAAGTTTCCATTAGAATAAAGACCCTGATTCCTGTCAATATTGGCATCTGCTAGGATGAGACACCTTTCCTTCCGAAGTTTCCACTACGACACCCAAACACTGCACGCGGAACAGACAAAGACCGCGAGGAAGACGCCAAGGCAACACATGCACGCCTGCTGGTTCACAGGACACAGTCCCACGCGTGCCGGTAGGAAGCCCTGCCCGGTGACGGCAGGAAGCGAGGGAACAGGGCCGGGCACACTCACTGCTGCGGGCGGCGTGCGCCGACGTGAACCGCAGGGTCGCCTTGGTGCTCTTGAGGCGCGTCTGGCCCCAGTAGGTGATGGCTTGCAGCTCCACGGTATAGTCGCAGCCCAGCTGCAGCGGGTCCAGGGTCACCGTGTTCTGGGCCTGCAGGCGGAGGGGAGACGAGACCGCGTCACAAGCCGCCCGGACCCTCAGCCTCCCGCCAGAGGTCCTGGGGCCTCGGGGAGCCCCCAGCTCCCACCCGGCCTCCCCCCGGACCAAGGTCACAGAGCCGTCCACCTCTTCAGCAAAGCCAGTCGTGCCGCGGACCCAAATAAACGTCACGCAGAAGCATCTCCTGGTTTTTGGAACTGAGTCACTACTCCCGTTATCCGACGGTCCGCAGTCAGGTGAGGGTGAATAGCTCAGTCCTAGAACTCACAGCTGTAGGACTGTATGTGTGTTTGAATCCGGCGCCACTGGTAGGATGTGTCTGTGTGTGTGTGTATTCTGCGCCTTTTGCAGGATGGGAGTGTGTGTGTGTGTGTGTGTGTGTGTGTGTGTGTCCTGCGCAATTTGCAGGGTATGTGTGTGAGTGTGTATTTTGTGCCTGTTCTAGGACTCTGTGTGTGTCTGAATCGTGTGCCACTGGCAGGATATGTGTGTGTGTGTGTCCCCCTCACTCCTTACTGGTAGCAGCCCCCAGAGGAAACTAGAGCCGTTTACAACAGACTAGCAGAGGCTCACGTCAGCACACGCCCGGAGAGACCCGGCGAACTGACCTGCACTGTATGTCCCCGATGTGGAGCCTCCGCCTTCTATGAGAAAATTCCCACCGAAAATTGCGAAGAAAAATCAGCTTGACAGAATGCTTTTTAAAGCACGTGTTTATGGCTTGCGGGTACGATAATGAAGTCCCTTACAAGAACTGGGAATTAACGGAAATGAGCGTGTGGTCTTAGAATTCAAACACTTGCCCAAAGGTACTACGTGGGCAGTTCTGTGGGAGCGCAATGGCTGGGCTTCGCTGCTTTCCGTGGTGGGGCCAGGGTTCAACTCCCTGTGGAGGAACACATACAGCCAATGGAACAGGCTACACATGCGCGCGTGCACACACACACCCTGCAAATGGAACAGGACACACACATACATCGTGCACATGACACAAGATACACACACATCCCACAAAAGGCCCAGGATACACACACACACACACATCCCGCCAATGGCACGTGATTCAAATACATACGCAATCCTAGAACTGGCATCAAATACACACACACACAAATGCATATATATCCTACAAACGGCACAGAATCCACAAACACGCACATATCCTGCAAATGGCTGAAGACACACACACACAGCAAACAGCACAAAATATGCACAGACACACATCTTGCAAATGGCACTCACACACACACACACACATCCTGCAAAAGGCACAAGATTCACACACATATTCATATCCTGTAAGTGATACAGGATACACACACACGCCCCCTCCAGTGTCACAGGATACACACACAGACACACACAGCTTGCGAATGGCATGGCATACACACACACACACACACACACATCCTGCAAATGGTAGAGAATACAGAGGCATAGCCTGCAATGGTGAAGGAACACACACTCTGCAAATGGCGCAGGATACACACACACAGACATCCTGCAGATGCACAAAATACACAGATACACACACACACACACACACACACACACACACACACCCCATCTCCTTTCAGTCTAGGGGCCCCTGACACCACATGTCCTGTGTATACACTATACCTGGACTATACGGGTACTACCCATGCCTATGTTTGATCATGTCCCATTCGAGTTTCCATTCCTGTGCTTTCCCACCTTTATCTCTTTCGGCACTTTCTATGAGAGGAGCACCCATTACCGATCATCACTTGTCACAGAGTGCCACGAAATGAAACCTCGAACTGTAGGAAAGTTTCTGACCGATAAACAGCAACCCCTCTGGACATCAGTGATGTGGACGGGTAGAGACATGGTTTACACACCTCCATGGCACAGATACTAGAATGTTCATTTAAAAAAAAAAAACTGTTGCTATCTTTTAAAAGCAACTTTCAACATTAATTTGTGGAATTCAACCTTATAAATGAGAGGGGAAGTTGCTCGTTTACATTTTATAATGACAAGAGAAAGGAGTGTGTACTATTTTAGTATGTTTTTTTATACATTAAGCTTGTCACACAATGCAAAATGTTCAGTGTTACGGAGATCTCACCGCGGGAAATTTTTCGGTGAAGATTTTATTTCTTGGTATGCGGACAGTAAGCCATCCCACGTCCTTTTAATCCATGAGAAGCATGGATCATCAAAAGTACGTCTTGTAAACTGTCTGCAGTCCCAGCAATGACATGACAGATGGGGGCACCTTGCAACGTACAACACAAAACGTACGAAGTTTCACTCCTCAATTCTGAAGGATCGCTTAAAAAAAAAAAGTGAAGCTTAATGTCAAGGACATTTTGAATGGTACCATTTCCGGTGGCCAGACAGCTAAGACAGACATCATTCCAGTCCCTTTGATTTCTAGACTTTGTGCTGGCCCTCTGGATACAAGCAAGTCAACAGACTCCGTTCAAGCGCTCTCAACCTACAGTGCCCGAGGCTGAATGACTGGTGTGATCCGCTGATCGCTGATCCTCCTCGGTCAGAGGGAAGCGATGGGAATTCGTCCCTCATCCACCCCTCTTCCGGGCTCACCGGAGGCTGCTCTTAAACCGGGCGCCCTGAGTGCAACGCCCCCCACTAGACGCCAGGCCCCCTCGTGGGGATGGGCACTCACTCCATCCGTGGTCTTCCTCCTCTTCTTCTTGGTTGGCACAAGGGCCTTGCCGCTGACCGTCCAGCTCCAGAAGACTTTGTAGTGGTGCACCGGGATGTCTGGTTCCTCAGGGACATCCCACGCGATAGTCACGGCTACGCTGCCATCACTGCGGACGGTGGAGTTCACCAGTCGGAGGTTGGCTGGGGCTGGGGGTGCGGACGGATCTAGAATTGCAGAAGACAGAGTTCAGTTTCCAGGATGACCACGAAAGCGCCATCGGCTCCATGGACAGGAGTCTGAGCAAACTCCGGGAGAGGGCGAAGGACAGGGGAGCCTGGCGTGCTGCCGTCCACAGGGTCGCAGAGAGTCGGACACGACTGGGTGACTGAATAACCACAAAAGCACCATTTCTGCTCATGTAATGACCACAGGGTCAACGTAGGAATGCTGCCCTTTATAGGAAGGATAGCTGAAAACAAGCACTTCAGTTCAGTTCAGTTCAGTCGCTCAGTCGTGTCCAGCTCTTTGCGACCCCGTGGACCGCAGCACGCCGGGCCTCCCTGTCCATCACCAACTCCTGGAGTCTACCCAAACTCATGGCCATCCAGTCAGTGAAGCCATCCAACCATCTCATCCTCTGTTGTCCCCTTCTCCTCCTGCCTTCAATCTTTCCCAGCATTAAGAACCACTTTTTAAACCTCAAATTGAAATACAGTCTACGGAACAGTAGTCAAAGTGAAAGTCGCTCAGTTGCGTCCGACTCTTTGCAACCCCATATTTTTCAGGCCTGAGTGAGTAGCCTTTCCCTTCTCCAGAGGATCTTCCAAACACAGGGACTGAACCAGGGTCTCCTGTATTGCAGGTGGATTTTTTTTTTTTTTTTACCAAGTGAGCCAGCAGGGAAGCCCACTGAATGATTAAGACACGTACATTTGGACCATTTTGGTAATCTAGATAGTTTCACACCACTACAACCCTGCCAAATTTTCACTGCACTGAAATGGGCAAAATTCTGTAAAACACAGTCAAATGCCATGTAGGTTGGGTAACATTAAACATGTCGCAAGCAGTGGTGAAATACCTTTGAAAATTCTGAAAAGACAAGCCAGAAATCCAGGGCCAGCTCATACAAAATAAGTGTTCATCCGAGTGGACCTGGAGCTTAACATCCTTTAGTCCAAAGTTAAGAGCCACATGGAGACATTAGCAAAAACAAACCATTTTTTTTTCTTAATCCATATTACAAATGGAATGACAGATGGCTAACGTGTTTGTCATTTCACCGTTTCTAGCTTGTTGAATAAACCTGGACCTTCTCAGCTGTTGAGAGACCATGTCCTGGAATGACCCCCGCCCCCAACAAATCTCCATTTGAGATATGTATATGACGATGACTAAGCATGTGTGAGACTGGGGGTCTTTCCCTCACTTTTTGCCACATGCATGTATGTGCTTAGTCGCTTCAGTCGTGTCCGACTCTTTGCGCCCCCATGGACTGTAGCCCACCAGGCTCCTCTGTTCATGGGATTCTACAGGCAGGAATACTGGAGTGGGTTGCCATTCCCCTTTCAAGGGGATCTCCCAGACCCAGGGATCAAACCCAAGTCTATTATGTCTCCTGCATTGACAGGTGGGTTCTTTACCGCTAGCGTCACCTGGGAAGCCCAGAAATTGAGCAAATATAGATGCCGTTCACCACAAAGGACTTACAGATGGTTTTTCTTCAAGACACCCGCCCAGGAAAATGCCATCAATAGTTCTAACACCATCTGTATCAGAGGAGCAAAGATGCCAACTCGATATAAATGAAGAAGACTGGGGGAAAAATACCCATGTTTTTATTCTCAGGATGCTTTGCATTTTTGGAATGATGGAAACATGAATTATTGTTTTCTTAAATCTGTTGCTTTCCTGTAAGATAGCTAAGTTCTGTAGGTTTGGTGGGTTATTAATTTTTTTTTTTTAAGTTTTGTAATTGCTTTCCTAGGCTAATCACTAATCCAAAGCACATTATATGATTTTTTTTACCAAGTGGTTCTCCAACAATCAACATTAGGAACCCTCTGGGGGTGCCCAAGACATATACTGAGATAAAGCCGTTTCAGTGAATCCTGGGAGGGGCCAGAAATATATTCATGTGAAATATGTTTTATATAAAATAACTCTTGTTGTTGTTTAGCCATTCAATTGTGTTTGACTCTCTGCAACACCATGGACTGTAGCCCACCAGGCTCCTCTGTCCATGGGATTCTCCAGGCAAGAATAATGGAGTGGGCTGCCATTTCCTTCTCCAGGGGAACCTTCCCAGTCCAGGGATAGAACATATGTCTCCTGCCTGGACAGACAGATTCTTTACCACTGAGCCACTTGGGAGACTACTTTGCCAATACCAGAGTCTCAGTGCCTCCAGCCCCTACTCCCCACTACAAACACCCTATCTTAGGAAATGCAAACTCCTTCCCACGGCTCCTGCCCCAAACCTCGAGGTTGTATCCTTCCTGAGCTGTCATTGAACAGCTCTCGTGGGCATATCAGTACTGCAGAGTCCATCTGGAATCCCACTATCTCTACCAGAATAACACCCCAGGGCCCAAGTCAACTTCCTCTCTCCTTGATTATTGCAAAGGCCTGTCTGAGCCTTTCCAGTATGGCAGCTGGTGAGTTGATTTTTAATTTATTTTTATTTATTTGGTTTCCCTGGTAGCTCAGCTGGTAAAGAATCCGCCTGCAATGTGGGAGACCTGGGTTCGATCCCTGGGTCAAGAAGATCCTCTGGAGAAGGGAATGGCTACCCACTCCAGGATTATCTTATTTTTGTTTATGTTTCATTTATTTTGTTTTTAAAGTTATTTGTATTTCTTTGGCCATGCTGGGTCTTTGTTTCAGCATGCGGTATCTTTAGCTGGGACATGGGAACTCTTAGTTGTGGCAGGTGGGACCCAGCTCCCGGAGCGGGGATTGAACCTGGGCCCCCTGCATTGGGAACACAGAGTCTTAGCTACTGGACCACCAGGGAAGTCCCAGCTGGTGACGTTTCACAACACGAGTTCAGGAACTCTGACCGCCCACCTCCCCCTCAAAGAGCTGGCAGTCTCCCCAAAGCCCTGTGCGTTCCTGCCACACTTAACGTCCCGAGTCTGCTTTCAAGTCCTTTCCCCTCCTGCTGCTCTGGCCACGCCAGTTCCCAGGTTCTTTCTGGAAGTTGAAACCAGGAGCTACTGAGGCCCTTCCAATGGTTGTCAAGCCTCAACGCCTCCCCCCAGGATATCCTGACCTGACTAGTCACCTACTGCCGGTCGACCAGATGTCTCATTATGCGAGTCCGTTATATGTTCTCCTTTTCTCACTGGTAGAATGTCACCACACGCAGTTTCCTCCTGCTTTCTTGTTCTCTGAGGCCCTTAGGACCAAATCTGTGGCGTGATTCAATCCTAAACCTAGACCAGGTCACTGCAGACCCTTCTCAGAGGAAGCTGGTCCTCAAGCTCATCACCGCTTTGAAGCAAAAGAAAAATTAAAACGTGTAAAGATAATCACAGCCATTCACGTTGTCAACAATGCACCTGGATGCTTATGTGCTGAAAATACACAGTTAACGCATCCAGAAATTCAAAGTTCACAACAAAAGCTCAAAATCATCTACATTTCTAAAGAAAATTCTCATTTTAGGAAAGTCAACTGGTGGCATTTCACCACTTCCTTAATCTACTTCATTCATTGTAATTCATAGTAATTCTATCATTACTCACCGCCCTGGAAAAACATCTCAGGCCTTACATGTGATTGCATCACCTAGTTTGTGAAACATGAAACAACATAACTGATGAAACAGCACTAGGAAATAATGTCTTTAAATACACAAATTTGGCTCAAATTTTCTTCCCTGGTGGCTCAAAGAGTAAAGATTTTGCCTGCAATGTGGGAGACCTGGGTCTGATCCCTGGGTAAAGAATATCCACCTGGAGAAGGGAATGGTAACCCACTCCAGTCTTCTTGCCTGGAAAATCCCATGGACAGAGGAGCCTGGTGGGCTACAGTCCATGGGCTTGCAAAGAGCTGGACACGACTGAGTGGCTAACTCTTTCACATTTTCTTAAACATAAGGCCCATTTCAGTGTTCAGAATACCAAGATGGCATATTCCCATAACGAAGATAAGAGACTCCAATCTCTTCCCGCCCGCCAAATAATCACTTTAAAATTACAGAGCCAAGAGGGAATAGCAGAGATGATCTTTTTATCAGCCCCAATTAAGTCTCTGTAAACCAGCTTTTCATTTATCTGTTTAGTCACTGAAGGCTTCAGATGAGACTCTGTCCAACAAATTTCCATACTGTAGCCATCCATGGCCTCGTGAAGTGCTTCCCTACATTTTGAAATGAAGTATATTCACATTGCTGAGATGTGTGCAGCAGGGGCTTGGGGGGAAGGATGGGGGAAGGAAAAGTTAGGGAGTTTGGGATGGACATGGATACACTGCTGTATTTAACCTGGAGAACCAGCAAGGACCTGCTGGACAGCACAGGGAACTCTACTCAATACTCTGTAATAACCTTATGGTTCCCACGGGGAAGGATGGGGGAAGGGATAGTGAGGGAGTCTGGGATGGGCATGGACACACTGCTGTATTTAGCATGGAGAACCAGCCAGGACCTGCTGGACAGCACAGGGAACTCTGCTCAGTGTCGTGTGGCAGCCTGGATGGGAGGGGAGTTTGGAGGAGAAAGGCTAATTGTATATGTAGAGCTGAGTCTCTTTACTGTCCACCCGAAATTATCACAGCATTGTTAATAAGCTATACCCCAACACAAACTAAAAAGTGATTTAAAAAAAAAAAAAAAGCAGCCATAGACTCATTAAAAAAGACCCCAATGCTGGGAAAGACTGAAGGCAGGAGAAGAGGACAACAGAGGATGAGATGGTTGGATGGCATCATCACTCAACAGACATGAGTTTGAGCAAGCTCCAAGAAATAGCAAAGGATGGGGAAGCCTGGAGTGCTGCGGTCCAAGGGGTCGCAAACAGGTGGTCACGACTGAGTGACCGACAACAACAAACACTGACAATATGGCAACAAATGAGCGTGGCTCGGTGCTAATGAAACGCTATTTGCAGGAACAAGTAGCAGGCCAAACGTGGACCACGGGCCATGAAGTGCCAAACCCGAGTCAGTCTTTCCAAAGCAGTGAAAACAACTTAGTCTCTTGGAACTGCTCATAAAAGTGTTAGTCACTCAGTTGTGTCCGACTCTTTGCAACCCCACAGACTGTAGCCCACCAGGCTCCTCTGTCCATGGGATTCTCCAGGCAAGAATGCTGGAGTGGGCTGCCATTCCCTTCTCCAGGGGATCTTCCCGACCCAGGGATCAAACCCACGTCTCTTACATCTCCTGCATTGGTGGGTAGGTCTTTTCTAACGAGCATAGGGCTGTAGCTTGTTTCTGAAATGTTGGCGTCATGTTCCCATTTTACAGATGAGGAAAGTGAGGATCAGAGTTTCATTCACTAGTTGGGGAGTGTAGCTTGAGAGGGCCAGAGTCACATCACAAGATGAGAGCTTCCTTGAGGCTTGAATGAGAGCATTTGCCCCCATGCCACTGCTCTTTCTGCCTCATCCACTCCCTCTTTACAAGCTTCCCAGTCATCTACAGAAACACGTCTCACAGGGCAGGAAGCAAACACACCCTCAGAGATAAATGGAAGAGGAAGGCCGCACTGCCTCCTTTAACAATCTGCATGATTTCCAGAGCAAGGTATATTCAGTATTTAGCAGGAAGATCCAAATTCAGCCTTGAAAGCAGTTCCTTTTATTAACAACTCTGTGTACTGCTTTTGGCAAAGGAAGATGGAACACTTGGATTTCAGAAGAAAGATAAACGGTTTCCTCTCTGAACCTTGCGTGGTTAATTCTGTGAGCAAAAAGTAAGAGGCACAATGATGGAACAACGTAGTGCCTACGATGCGGAAAATGTCAAATGAAATCACTTGTCACCCCTGGAGAAACGCAGGTCCATTATCAAACTGACGTGAAACAGCGTGAGATAGGAGCCCTTGCTCTGTCCTGCCCGGGGAGAAAGGCCATCAGCTACTGTGAGGCAGGCACCTCAAGGTGTCCCGACAACGCTAATGGCTACATACAGAAACCCACCTCCACATTTGCACAGAAAACCAGGGTGCAAATGGCAACAAAGAGAGAGACCTTTAGATGATCATGCTGAAGAAGACAAGCTTCATGTAATATCACTTACAGGTGGAACGTAAAGAACTGATGCTTTCAAACTGTGGTGTTGGAGAAGACTCTTGAGAGTCCCTTGGACTGCAAGGAGATCAAACCAGTCCCTCCTAAGGGAGATCAACCCTGATTATTCATTGGAAGGACTGACGCTGAAGCTGAAGCTTCAATACTTTGGCCACTTGATGTGAGGAGCTGATTCGTTAGAAAAGACCCTGATGCTGGGAAAGATCAAAGGCAGGAGGAGAAGGGAACGACAGAGCATGCGATGGTTGGACGGCATCACCGACGCGGTGGACATGAGTTTGGGCAAACACTAGGAGATGGTGGTGGACAGGGAGGCCTGGCGTGCTGCAGTCCATGGGGTCGCAAAGAGTGGGACACGACTCAGGGACTGAGCTACAACCGCAGCCCTTAGTCGCATCCTGGAAGAATCAGCTTCAGCTGCTTAGCGGGTCTGCATCTTCGGTGAAGACACTAGAAGCTACTACGAATTCCAGGCATGTGGTTTTTGCTTCACATGTGCGCTCTGCCATGCTGAATGCTGGGCACGTTTGTCAGAGAAACAGGACGATTTAACAGCGAATGCAGGGACTGCCTAAATCCCCTTCATTCAATGACAGCCCACTTCAACTGATGGACACAGGGCTAATCCGAGACCCGAGCGGCGCTCAGATACGCAGGAAGGGCTGGGGCGACGTGGCCCTGCTGTCTCGCCGGGACGCGTGCCTCTTTGGAGGTTGGCAGGCACGGTCACGGGAGCTCCAAAGGGGATTTGTCCTGTGCGTGCAGAGGCTGGGCACCTCTGCGCCGCGTGTGTGCATAAGCATCGGTGCCACAAGCAGGCAACGGGGCTGGTGGGAGCGCGGTGTGAGCACAGCACACCTGGACCACGTGTGAACTGGGAAAGTCAAGGAGGAGACTTCCCGAGCCCAGTGCGGATCCTCACCTCCGAACCCACCACTGACTATTTATTCGCGTGGCTTCTGTCAGTCATCGGACCACAGGGATGAGAAAAGTCCTCGTTGGAGAAAAGGGTCGCCTCTCTGTTTGTTAGTTCTCTTTCCAGCTTGCTCGGTGTTTTCACCTCGCAGCAGGGTGTGCGGGATATACCTTTCTTAAAAGAGCTTTTTCAAAGAAAGAGTTAAAAAAAAAAAAAACCTACAGCACAGAGGACTTCCCCGGTGGCTTAAGACTCCACATGCCCAGTGCAGGGGAGTCGGGTTCAATCCCTGGTCAGGGAACTGGACCCCACATGCTACAGTGAAGACTGAAGGGCCCACAGTTAAGACCTAGTACAGTCACACACACACACAAAGTCTACAATAAACACTGGAACGGCATCCAAACATTTAAATTACTGTGGCTGCAAATTTTTCAGTTGAGACCTGTGATTATCTCGATAAGGGTGTGGCAATATTATTCTAGCGAGATATAGGCAGACTAGCTGAAACATAAAGAGATGGTGTGGGCTCAGTCACATCTGACTCTTTTGCGACCCCATGGACTGTAGTCGAGCAGGCTCCTCTGTCCGTGGGATTCTCCAAGCAAGTGGGTTGCCAGGCCCTTGTCCAGGGGATCTTCCTGACCCAGGAATCAAGCCTGCATCTTCTGCATTGGCAGATGGGTCCTTTACCCATTTGGATGTCCATTCTGGGCATCCAGAATGGAAAGGAATTGCAATGTATAGTAGCCAGTGCAAACCTTCCCATCTTGAAAGACATGACTGACGTTACATGCCTCACATTACTCATTAACATCATGAGGCCCGCCTGAAATGAGCTTGAGTGTCCCTGTCAGGGACAGTAACTGCTGATTATAAGTGAACAAGCTCACGAATCTGCTTCCATGAAAATGGACCCCGCTGATTAGCCAGGCTGACGTATCATTCATTCAGAACGCGCAACTCCACTGGAGAAATGAGCACAGGGCTATTCTCACTATCCGGTCCAATCATGTCCTTGCGCTATCACAGACTAGACTAACCACAAATGGAAAATGGTGAGTATTCATCACACCCACAGAGGTTTTACAACAGTGGTGAAATGAGAACGGAAGAAAGCGATAGACATGATAAAGCGACCCGGGACGGATTTAACCTCTGCCTGGTGTGTAACAGGAGGTGAATTCACGCTCAGCGGAGCCACTGTTTTCAAGCGAACTGCATCATCTGATGTGGCAGATGCTAAAGCTTGGTCTCCAAAAATTTTAAACTGAACGGTGCTTGATGCATTAGAGATAGAGAGACCCAGGGAGTGGAAGCTGACTGTAGAGCACTGCCTGTTCCGAGCTGAGAAAACATCATCGTGGTGATGGTTTCCAGAGGCTCACAGGGGTCAAAGCCCAGGGATCCTCCCAGGCGTGAATTCATGCGGCTCCTTCAGGGGCATCTGGTCCCATTCGCTCAGCACAGCAAACCCACGTGCTGGCCATACACACCCGCACCAGCCCAGAGACACCATGGATGTGTCCCCTATCGTGAGGGGGGTGAGTGGGAGGGCGGGGGTGCGGTAAGCACCACTGACCTTTGGAAGAGCGGAAATGCTTGCTGGGGGCGGTGAAGCCTCGGGTCCCATGCACGTTCACGGCCGCCACGCGGAACTGGTACCACCTGCTGGGCCGGACATCCGTCAGCTGCACCCGCTCGTCAGTGGTCTGAGGGGAAAGGCACGCAGAAGACTGTTACCCTGATGTGCCCGCAGGGTCTGCTTTGTACACACATGTGACTCATCAGCAGACTCAACACCGGCCTGCCCTCCCTACGCCCTCCTGCGTGAGGACGGGCGACCCTGCTGGGCTCCAGGGAGGGCTGTTGGGATCAAGGAGTTCCCAGGGGAGGTTCCAGCGGCTCCATGCCACTCACAGGCATTTATTCCCAAAGGCTTGGACAGCTCTGTGGAAGTCAAAGTCTCCTGATGAATGTACGGGCTGGTTTTTACCCCTGATGACTACATACAGCACTGGAGGGTTTGCATTAATGAAGTACACATACGAATGAATAACAGGCTTCCCCTGTGGGTCAGACGGTCAAGAATCTGCCTGCAATGTGGGAGACCCAGGTTCGATCTCTGGGTCGGGAAGATCACCTGGAGAAGGGAAATGGCAACCCGCTCTAATATTCTTGCCCGGACAATCCCACGGACAGAGGAGCCTGGCGGGCTACACTCCCTGGCGTTGAAGAGAGTCAGACAGGACTGGGCGACTGTTGCTTCACTTCATGAATGAATAAATATATGAAGCGATCATTACAATACAGAGAACATGAACTCATCTGTAGATGACAGAAGGAGAATGCCTCCTACCTGGACATCAAATATAATTCTGGAAGTAAGTAGGCGAACCCACACACTTAAATTCCGGAAGTACGTTGCATCTCAAGGCTTTTTCTTTCTCTTCTTTTGTTTTTAGCTTCAGTAAATCATGTAAGATGTGCATAGATTCATGTTCCTGAAAGGTGAGGTGTGTTACTATATGAAGGTCGTTTAATTACTAAGTCATGTCTGACTCTTTGAGCGCCCACAGACTGTAGCCGGCCAGTCACCTCTGTCCATGGGCTTCTCCAGGCAAGAATACTGGAGTGGGTTGCCATTTCCTTCTCCAGGGGATCTTCCCATCCCAGGGATGGAACCTGAGTCTGCTGCACTGGCAGGTGGGTTCTTTACTACTGAGCCATCAGGAGTGGTGGTATGAATATACCTTAGTTCAATAAAACGTTGTAAGGAAGAAAACTAGACACAGGGACACATCGACAGGGCTTGCTCACCCTCTGGTTCTGTCCTGAGATCTCAGACAACCTGACCATATGCTCACTGCCCCCCGTGTCA
This sequence comes from Antilocapra americana, assembly GCA_007570785.1. Taxonomy (NCBI): domain Eukaryota; kingdom Metazoa; phylum Chordata; class Mammalia; order Artiodactyla; family Antilocapridae; genus Antilocapra; species Antilocapra americana. The sequence continues at coordinate 913,283 of ML664230.1, read as the reverse complement.
AGCTCAGGGCAACAGCCCGCTTCCAGCGATGTCCTAGCGTAGATCTGAGAACTTGGCCGTGAGTCTCAGAGAGTGACTTCCTAGGCAGGTGGATAAGAAGTCTGGGGGTCCCCAAACAGAGAGGGGTCTGGGGTCCTCGAGGAATAGATAGGGATCTATAGATTCTCAAGGAGGAGGAAAGGACAAATGTCTCTTTTTTCTCTACATTCCAAGTCTTAGTCACATAAAACCTTTTTCCCCTCCCCTTTAAGCCTGGAAATGATGATTAAACATCAAACAAGGCAGTTTAAACTCTGTACTAAGCATTATATAACAACAATGTATCCTGTTTGAGGACAGTTTCTCCTTCCTGAAAACTTCGGATTAATCCTGATATCTTTGGACCACTTTTTGTCCAAATTCTGATACCTTAGACTGTTTATTTTTTCCGGTAGTCATGTATGGATGTGAGAGTTGGACCATAAAGAAAGCTGAGCACTGAAGAATTGATGCTTTTGAACTGTGGTGTTGGAGAAGACTCTTGAGAGTCCCTTGGACTGCAAGGAGATACAACTAGTCCATCCTAAAGGAGATCAGTCCTGGGTGTTCATTGGAAGGACTGATGTTGAAACTGAAACTCCAATACTTTGGCCACCTGATGCAAAGAGCTGACTCACTTGAAAAGACCCTGATGCTGGGAAAGATTGAAGGCGGGAGGAGAAGGGGACGACAGAGGATGAGATGGTTGGATGGCATCACCGACTCAATGGACACGAGTTTGAGTAAACTCCAGGAGTTGGTGATGGACAGGGAGGCCTGGCATGCTGCAGTCCACAGGGTCACAAAGAGTTGGACACGACTGAACTGAACTGAACTGAAGGATTATATAACAACAATGTATCCTACTTGAAGACAGTTTCTCCTTCCTGAAAACCTTCTGACTAATCCTGGTATCTTAGAATCTATATTATGGGAGTGGGTGTGGTAGGATCTTTCAAGTTCTAATCCTGTTATCCTAAAATGTAAATTGTGGGAGTGGATCTGGTAAAATTTTTACAACCTTGAGACATTCTTCTGATTTATTGTAATAACTAAAAACTGTATAGCTCCCTTGCAAACACTAGTGAGGGGGCCACTCTCCATCCCCTCTCTGATGTGTGTGTCAGAAGCTTTCTTTGTCTCTTTTCACACTTTTAAAAAATTGATTTATTTATTTCAATTGGAGGATAAATTCTTTACAGTATGGTGGTGGGTTTTGCCATATATTGACATGAATCACCCATGGGTGCACATCCCCCAAACCTGAACCCCCCTCCACCTCTCTCCCCTCCCCATCCCTCTGGGTTGTCCCAGAGCATCGGCTTTAATTGCCCTGCTTCATGCATCAAACTTGTATTGGTCATCTATTTTATATATGGTAAAATACATGTTTCAATACTATTCTCTCAAATCACCCCACCCTTCCCTTCTCCTACATAGTCCAAAAGTCTGTTCTTTCCATCTGTGTCTCTTTTGCTACCTCTCTCATTGTTACCATCTTTCAGAATTCCATATATTTGTGTTAATATACTGTATCTTTTCTCACTTTAGTAAAACTCTGCTACACAGGAGCTCTTGAGTGATGAAGCCTGGTCCATGAAACTGGGGAACAGAATGGAAATCCTTCTAAACTTCAGCTTGTGATAACTTAGTGAAAGAACGGTGACATGTACTTAAACATTCAAAAGAAGCTAAGCATTTCTGTGATTAAAATAAACAGGGTCATCATTACCATCTTTCTAAATTCCATATATACGCGTTAGTATACTGTATTGGTGTTTCTCTTTCTCGCTTACTTCACTCTGTATAACAGGCTCAAGTTTCATCCACCTCATTAGAACTGACTCAAATGTGTTCTTTTTAATAGCTGAGTAATATTCCGTTTTTTGGGGGGGAGGGGTCCAAAATCACTGCAGATGGTGATTGCAGCCATGAAATTAAAAGACACTTACTCCTTGGAAGGAAAGTTATGACCAACCTAGATAGCATATTGAAAAGCAGAGACATTACTTTGCCAACAAAGGTCCATCTAGTCAAGGCTATGGTTTTTCCAGTGGTCATGTATGGATGTGACAGTTGGACGGTGAAGAAAGCTGAGTGCTGAAGAATTGATGCTTTTGAACTGTGGTGTTGGAGAAGACTCTTGAGAGTCCCTTGGACTGCAAGAAGATCCAACCAGTCTACCCGAAAGGAGGTCAGTCCTGGGTGTTCATTGGAAGGACTGATGTTGAAACTGAAACTCTAGTGCTTTGGCCACCTGATGCAAAGAGTTGACTCACCGGAAAAGACCCTAATGCTGGGAAGGATTGGTGGCAGGAGGAGAAGGGGACAACAGAGGATGAGATGGCTGGATGGCATCACCAACTTGATGTACATGGGTTTGGGTAGACTCCGGGAGTTGGTGATGGACAGGGAGGCCTGACATGCTGTGATTCATGGGGTCGCAAAGAGTCGGACACGACTGAGCAACTGAACTGACTGACTGACTGAATATCCCATTGTGTATATGCACCACAACTTCCTTATCCATTCATCTGTCGATGGACATCTAGGTTGCTTCCATGTCCTCGCTATTGTAAGCAGCGCTGCAATGAACAATGGGGTACACGTGTCTCTTTCAATTCTGGTTTCCCCGGTGTGTATGCCCAGAAGGTGAGGGTGGGATGATTTGAGAGAACAGCATTGAAACATGTATATTACCATCTGTGAAATAGATGACCAGGGCAAGGTCAGTGCATGAAGCAGGGCACTCAAAGCTGGTGCTCTGGGATGACTCAGAGGGATGGGCTGGGGAGGGAGGTAGGAGGGCAATTCAGGATGGAGGACACATGAATTGTGGCTGATTCATGTCGATATATGGCAAAAACCACCACAGTAATATAAAGGAATTAGCCTCCAATTAAAATCAATTAATTTAAAATGGAAAATAAAACTTTTTAAAGAAGGAAGAAAGTGACTTCTAAAGTGTGCCTTTCTACCTTTTCTGGAAGAATCTGAGACAACATTTTCATTGACTTCTTTATCTAGTTTCAGCCTTCAGTTTAAAGAGCTAACGTCAGCATGCTCAGCAGACTCAGCAAGGAAGCATTTCACGTGGCATTAACCAGTGAACACAGGAATAATAATAAAAACGATAGGGCAATGTCTTTCCTGTCTCATCAGTTACTCTCATGAATCTTCAAATTTGTAATTTGGAAATTCTTCAAGTGATATATTGTGTAGCACCATTGGGGAGAATGCCATGTAAACCAAACGCAATTTTAGTCTGTATTCTGGACATCTTTATGCTTTTCTTAAAACAAAAGGGTTTAATAAGATAGATATGGAATAACATTACTAACTATTTCTGACCAGTTCCCCCCCCCCAATTGAAGAGGTTTCTTTCAGATGTGGTACATATACACAATGGAATATTACTCAGCCATAAAAAAGGAATGAATCTGAGTCAGTTGTGATGAGGTGGATGCACCTAGAGCCTGTTGTACAGAGTCGAATAAGGCAGAAAGAGAAAAAAATAAATGTTGAATAGAAGTGCATATATATGGAACCTCAGAAAAGGGGTACCGATAAACTGCTTTGCAGGGAAGAGGCAGAGACAGAGTCGTAGAGGACGGACGTGTGGACACAGAAGGGGAAGGAAGGAGCGGGACAGACTCAGAAAGTAGCAGTGACTATGTGCAGTAACCCCCTGACCATATGCACTACTTTGGAAAGTTAGCAGGAACCTGCCATGTAACACAGGGAGTGTAGCCCGGACTTAGTCATCTCTGGGATGGCCTAGGTGGGCAGATGACCTAGAAGGGTCTAGAAGGAAGGGAAATCGTACACATGTGATGGATTCACATTGTCATACGGCAGACTCCAACACAACATTCCACATTATCCTCCAATTAAAAAAAAAAGTAATCGTTTTCACATCACATTTCTCATCGCTTTCGAGGTCTTTAAATTGCTCTCGTGTTTAATCCTCTCCGAGACACTACTGATGAAAAAGGGATGATATTTTTCTTTCAAACATCTGAGTATTGCACTTTAGTTTATGTGTCCTGGGGAAAAAAAAATCAAGGGAATCTCGTCCTTGGAGAAAGACGGTCTTACACACATCGGCAGAGAAGATTTCCCTCTAGACCTACATGTGAAAAAGGCATGTTTACTTGTTGAAAAGCGTGAAGCGGTTTCATACTGATGGTTGATTCTTTCCTCAACCCTGGGAACATGACCCCCAGGAGGGGTGCCATCCGGTGGCCCATTGCTTGGGGAGGTGAGCAAAAAGAAGGAAAAGGAAGCACTCAGAGAAGATTCGAGACCTGCCCGCTGCTTCCCACCAAGCAGTTTGGCAACAGGACTCTGCCTTCAGCCACTCAAGTCCTGTGTGGAATGAAAGCTTAAATGTGGGATTGAGAGAGTCAATTCCTAGGCAGGTTGAAAAGAAGTCTGGGGGGTCCCCAAGGAGAGAGAGGGGCCTGGAATTCTCAAGGAGGAGGAAAGGACAAACTTTTTTTTTTTTCCCCCTCTACATTCCTTAGGTTTATGTAACAAGAATGCATCCTGCTTGAGGACAGTTTCTGGAAAAGAAAAAAAAAACCTTCTAGCTAATCCTGTTATCTTAAAATGTAAATTATGGGAGTGGGTCTAGTAAGGTCTTGACAATCTGCAGACATTCTTTTGATTCACTGTAATGAGTAATTAAAAAGTATATAACTCCATTGTTAACACTAGCGAGGAGATACTCTTTCAGCGCCCCCTCTCTTCTGACGTCTATGTCAGAAGCTTTCTCTCTCTCTTTTATACTTTAATAAAACTTTATTACACAAGAGCTCTGAGCAATCAAGCCTCATCTCTGGCCCCGGATTGAATTCTTGTCCTCTGGAGGCCAAGAGTCCCAGCATCTTTCGTGGTTCAGCAACAGCCTTTCAGGAGCAATACAGGAGAAGACATCGAGATGATCAAATGGCAGATTAGCAAGTCCTACAGATGCTGTGTTTCCCTCAGGCTAGTGGGTTCTACCTGTATCTCAAGGCTCAAGTTTAGTTCTTGGAGGAAATAAATGTGAACACTCATTGGAAAATGGGTTCCCTGGTGGTCCAGGGCATTAAGAACCCGCCTTGCAATGCAGGGGACACCAGTTGGATCCCTGTTCTGGGAAGTCCTCGGAACAAGGAAGTCTGTGGGCCACAACTTCTGAGCCGGAGTTCTAGAGCCCGTATTCTAGAAGCCACTGCAATGAGAAGCCCTCACACCACAATGAAGAGGAACCCCTGTTTGCTGCAACGAGAGGAAGCCCGAAGGTAGTAACAGGGACCCAGCATAGCCATGAATAAGTAAACGGATCTTCTGAAAAGGAGAATTATCTCCCTCCACCATGCATTGGGACTTCTCTGGTGGCTCAGATGGTAGACTTGGGTTCAATTCCCTGGGTTGGGAAGATCTCCTGGAGAAGGAAATGGCAACTCACTGTAGTATTCTTGCCTGGGGAATCCCATGGAGGGAGGAGCCTGGTAGGCTACAGTCCACAGCGGTCACAAAGAGTCGGATACGACTGAGCGACTTCACTCACTCACTCACCATGCATTGTGAGCATATGCAGCCACCTTTCTTGTGGTACCAGGCTGTATACCCACGGAGCTTCTCCTATCTTTCACCCCATGGGATGGGGGGTGGGTGGTGAGGTGTGTGCAAACCAGCTTAAGTGACTTGCACACTCAGGCTATTTTGAGCAAGCCACAGCACGTTAATCTCTGCATAGGTATGTGGGAGATGTCACCTCAAGGGTGACCTCAGGAGACCAGGGTTCGATCCCTGGGTTGGGAAGATCCCCTGGAGAAGGAAATGACAACCCACTCTGGGATTGTTGCCTGGAGAATCCCACGGACAGAGGAGCCTGGCAGGCTGCAGTCCGCATGGTCGCAAAGAACCAGGCAAACAGAGCCCACGAAGCACTCACCTGTGCCACAGTCTGCCAGGGTGTGGCGTCGTCCTCGCTGGGATGGATCCCATAATTCCACCTTCTCTGCAGCACGTAGATCACGGGCTCAATGGAAACATTGAACTTCGAGGACCACTTGACCTCCAGCTGCCCAGACTGAAGTTCTGTGAACCGTAACTCCTTCCTAGGCTTCAGGGGGACACCTGGAACAGAACCACGCCGGTCACAACAGCCCACATGTGACGCGGACCACGGTGAATGCTGAGGAAGAAGAACTGAAGAGGAGGTGAAACTCATCTCATGACAAATGACCCTCTGCTTCCTTTCTTAATAGCAGCGTCTCGCTATCAGGGGTTCAGTCTGAAATCGTCTGATGCAAAGTTCGGTTTTGCATTCCCACTGTTTTAGAGGGTCTAAATTGATTCTTGACCCCAAACAAGGTTTTGTCTCCCCAGTAGCCTCGAGTGTTAGTCACTTAGCCATGGCCGACTCTTTGTGACCCCCAAGAATGGTACCCCACCAAGCTTCTCTGTCCATGGGATTCTCCAGGCAAGAATACTAGAGTGGGTTGTCATTCCCTTCTCCAGGGGATCTTCCTGAACCAGGGGTCGAACCCAGGTTTCCTGCAGTGCAGGCAGTTTCTGTACCAGTTGAGCCACCAGGGAAGCCCATAACCTCGGCTTTCGTCTGCATTCTTTAAAAAAAAAAAAAAAGTGCAAGAACTTTATAGATGGCAGTGTTAGAAAGCACTCCCACTTAAGTTAAAACTTGACAAGTGGGCAGACGAAAGCTTTTGTAAGGGGAAGAGAAAGCCCGAACATCTACTGTGCGCCAGGTGTCCTGTTTAATCCAATTTGGTTTGTAATGAAAAGCTGATAGAATTCCCATTTTCTAACACATAAGTGAACAGGTAGAATTAGGTCTTGACATGTTACATTAACAGGTTTCCCGGATGGCTCAAATGGTAAAGAATCTGCCTGCAATGCAGGAGACACAGGAGACCCTGGTTTGATCTCTGGGTTTGGGCAGATCCCCTGGAGGAGTGCGTGGCAACCCACTCCAGTGTTCCTGCCTGGAGAATCCCATGGACAGAGGAGCCTGGCGGGCTATAGTCCATGGGGTTGCAGAGAGTCGGAGATGACTGAGCACCCATATACACAGCAAGCTGCCCATGGGAGCCTCACACGGAATCCCTCAGAGACAGTCATTAGGAGTCTCGAGTCTTTCTCTTCAGATAACACGCTCCAACTCTGCTGATAAGTTTCAGGGTGCTTATGACAGGGTTCCCGTGTCTCCTGTCCTCTCCGTCTGGGTGAGTTCTCCTTTTAAGGAAAACATTATAAAGCCCCATGCTCTCATGAGCTCAAAGCATACAGGAATGGTTTCTGAAGCACGGGTCTCGTGGATTCCCCCAAGTGATTGCCAGGGCTCTCCCCCGCTGACTTGCTGTTTAAAATTGGGAAAATTAAAAAAAAAAAAAGGTGAGTTTGTAATGTTTGGGTTTTGGCACGGGTGAGTGCCTGGCTTCAAAAGAAAAGTCTTTTACAGGTGGCTCATTGGAACCTACTTCATCATTTTGATTTCTCTTCCCCCCCCGCCCCCAACGGGAGTGAGCATGTTGCCTGGTAACCCAATGATGTAAGAACCACGGTTCAAAATAGCAGCCATGATGGAAAGGGGGACTTTGAATGAATTCATAATTCCAAAGGGATAGATGGAAACGACCGACTCTCTCAATGCCATGGCGGACCAAGACGAGCAGCTGCCCGTGAAGCCATTCTGCAGTGAGAATGAGCGTTCGCCTAGAGCTCTGACGACTCATGTAAAACAGTTAATTCGGAAGGCTCCATTTCGGTTTCCATCTCTTAAGTTTCAGCGGTGGGAAAGCTACAAAACACGGAGAAGACCAGACGCAGGTTGGCGGCGTGGCCAAAATTTCAACTCATCTCATTTTGTTCTGAATTCACGCTGAGGTGTTACGGTGGGAAATGTTGAAAGTCACTCATCATTGATCTGGATGGAGCCGGGTGATGTGAAAGCAGCACTGCTGTGTGCATCTGCTCAAAAGGTCACTGATGAATTCTTTTTTAATTAATTGACTGATTTTAATTGGAGGCTAATTACTTTACAGTATTGCGGGGGCTTCCGCCACACATTGACAGGAAATCGGCCACGGGTGTACATAAGAAAAAATAAACTATTTACTTAGGTGTTTATTCATTTCTGGCTGTGTTGGGTCTTAGCTGCAGCTTGCAGGAGTGACAGAGTGCGGGCTGACTACCGACTCCAGGGTTCTTGCCTGGAGAGTCCCATGGACAGAGGAGCCTGGTGGGCTACAGTCCGGAGGTCGCAGAGAGGGACACACGACTGAACGACCAGATACTAACAACACACCAGCTTGTGCACCGGCCTCCCCAGACCACACTGCCGGGCGCTCCCCACTGCCACGGCCCAGTCGCGCGGTCTCCTTCACTCTGAAATCTCTTGCCTTCGGTTTCCTGACACAGACTCAGGACTACGTCCAGGTTCAGTCCAGACGCCACCCCCTTCTCAGCCACCTTCCCATGACCCCCAGCTAGAAGTGCAAGGCTCCATTCCTTGGTCTGCCGTTCCGCGCTGGACCTGGGACCGTCGACACAGGCGTTCAAGTGCCTCTGACCACAGCCAGCTCTCTGAATGTCTTGTCTTCCCTACGAAGCTCAAGCCCCCGGGGTGTGGGGTGTGTGTGTCAAGAACTGGGTTCTCCTCCACCCTCCCCAGCCCCCCAGTCAGTGCCCCCATAGGGAGCAGTCTGCAGAAGGAAATGGTGTGGAACTGTTCCCCAAAGAAATGGCCTAGCCCACTGCATTATCCTTCTCTCAAGAATACGCCTGGAAAAATAGGAGTAGCCCACTTCTTTATTCTTTGCTCAGGAAGAAGTAGGAGGAAGACACGGCAACGGGTAAAATCTCCACTTGAGAGTCTCGGAGAGGAACGAGAAGGCTCATCGCAGGCGTTTGCTGCCGCCTCCTCTGGGATTTGTATCTGTTCAAGGAGCTCACATCTCCCTCCACCATCAACGTCCTGTGAGTCAAACAGTCCTTCACTTCCTGTTTAAACAGAGCACGGCGAAGCACCAAAAAAAAAAAAAAATCTACAAATAATAAATGCTGGCGAGGGTGTGGAGAAAATGGGAACCCTACTGCACTGTTGGTGGGACTGGAATTTACTCAAACTCATGTCCATCGAGTCGGTGATGCCATCCAACCATCTCATCCTCCGTCGTCCCCTTCTCCTGCCTTCAATCTCTCCCAGCATCAGGGTCTTTCCAGTGAGTCAGCTCTTCCCATCAGGTGGCCAAAGGACTGGAGTCTCAGCTTCAGCATCAGTCCTTCCAATGAATGTTCAGGACTGATCTCCTTTAGGATGGACTGTGCTTTATATATATATATACACACACACACATATATATATGTATATGTTATATCCATGTGTGTGTGACACACACACACACTCATGGCTGATTCGTGTTATATGGCGGAAACCAAGACAACACTGACGCAATGATCCCCCAATCAAAAATACATTTTAAGAAAAAAGTGGGGGAGAGGAGAGGGCTCGTTAGCTTCCTCACAGGACACTGTCTCTGCGACTGCAAACCTACCCTTCTCCCGGGCCCTCCACGGAGAATCCTCCAGCGTAGACACAGCTCCAGTGACGGGTCCAGCGCTGAAGTGCCCTGAACCCTGCGGGGGACCCCCGCCCTCACACCCCCAAACCCTGAGGCCTCGGTCGTGAGTGTCATCCCACTGCCGCGGGCCTCCTCACCACATGACTGAGCATCAGGGCTCTGTCACCTCCAATTCCTTCCCTTCAGCATCCCCTTCACTCTGATGGGTGACTAGCTTGCCCTGTGCATGCACAGAAATAGTCCATCTGGTCTGCATTAGGGTCGGCTGGCTGCCCTGATTGGGAGGAACTGCACCCTCTGGGCCGTTAATTGTGTGCAGATGGGGCCCAGCCCCCCCACCGACGCCCCTTCCAGGCCTCTCGTTCCAGTGAGCTCCCCCAGCCTCCTGACGGGCATCACCGCAGTGGAGGGCGTGGTTCTCATTATGTAAATGACCACCATCTTTCTCTATTGGTTTCAAACGACTTCGCCGTCTGAAATGTAAACGGTTCCGTTAAAAATGTCAAAACGCTCTGGGATGGCATCCTGCAATATATGGGGTGTCTCTTGAAACCCGTAGCAAGTACTTTGGTGAAATCAAAGGAACGGAAAACTGACACTTCAAAAAAAATGTTCAAACCACACTGATAGAAAATTCGACAGAGGTGGGCAATGGGGCGGCTGCAAATCACCAGAGGGGACTGTTCATAGAAGGGCTTGTCACAAGTCCAGGTGTGAAAACACACCCAGATACAGACTTCCAGTGAGTCATTAATTAGTCACACGCAATGTCTCTCCTAAAGACAGTTGTACTCCAGGCATCTGTGATCCTATCACGTGAAGGCATGCGGCCACCGCATTCAAAGTGCGAGAGGTTAATCTGTGAAAAGTGGTCCCCCTCGAAAATCCTGAGGTTCACAGATTTCCAATACTGACAGGTTCATGGAAATATTGAAGCGATTGTGCCATCAGCTCTTTTTCAAAAGAAACAAGCTGATATGCGACTGATTCCGGGTTACCACCCGCTGAAGGCGAGCGCTGGGTCACGGCCACCTGCAAAACTGAAGGCCACGGCTACCCGGCATTTTTCTGTCTGGAAAACAAGTTCAGCGTTTCTTTTTCCCTGCCCAAACTAACTGCCACAGCTGGGCCGTCAGGAAAGTGAAAAGTGAAAGTTAAGATTGCTCAGTCGTGTCCGCTACGGTCCGTGGAATTCTCCAGACCAGAATACTGGAGTGGGTAGCCTTTCTCTTCTCCAGGGGAATCTTCCCAACCCAGGTATCAAACTGAGGTCTCCTGCATTGCAGGCAGATTCTTTACCAGCTGAGCTATCAGGAAAGCCATGGGCGTTCAAGAGAGCCTTTAAAATAAGAAAGCCACACCTCTGGACAGAGGGCAGTTCCACGAAGCTGTCAAGTAAACCAGAACTAAACTAGGGAAGAATCAAAGGAGAACCAACACCCCAACAACCCAGAGCTTGTGTGTCACCCGCAGAAGGTCACCTTCTATGAACGTCCCACAGCCTCACAAAGACACAGGTTTCAGAGACAGGGCCTGCTCCACCCAGAGTTAACACTGTCAAGTCTTTGAGGCTTGAAAGAGCCTTCACTTGAGGGGTGAAGGAAAACCTCCCTGCTGTTTTCCTTTGTGTCAAACCCAACGCCAGCCTGCAGAGGTAACGGGAAGCGTCAGCCAAGGACAGTTCTCACCACACAAGCCCAAGTTACATGCTCCAGTGTAACGGGTCACCTCTGTGGATCACCTTTTCAAAACATACCGTGTTTCTAAAAAGTCAAGTTTCCAGCATAGGAAGCCTTTGAAGTTATGAAGTCAGCCCGCACCTGCCTTCCCTCCTACACCCACGGACCGCACAGAAAGGATCTATGTGTTTCCATGAATTTTTATAATTTTTCCTTAGCCCCATAACAGAGAAAGAGGAAAAAAAGGGCAGTGGCTGGCCCGTATCAGTTAATGGCAGAAGTTAGGAAAGTGAGTGGTCCGCTTAAATACGACTGTGCGTGCATGACCACCTCGGTGAGTTCACTGCTGGGCTGGACAGAGGCTGTGTCCTTCGGTTCTGAACGTCAGTGCTGAGTCAGGGTCATCATCATCAACGTCAGGCAGTCCTCATAACTCCGAACCGATGGTGAATATTCACTGACCCAACAGGGATCCGTACCTGTAGGTTGGGCTGACCCTTTGGAACTCAAACTGGGGAAGACGTCAAGAAAATGCTTTGTGGGCTTTGCCTGGTGGCTCTGTGGTGAAGAATCTGCCTGGCACTCCAGGAGGCATGGATTCCATCCCCGGTCCAGGAAGATCCCAGGTGCCAGGGAGCAACTGAGCCCATGCACCACAGCAAGAGAAACCACCTAAATTAAAGGGAGTAGCCCTCCCTGCGGCAACTTGAGAAAGCCTGGCAAAACAACAAAGACCCGGTACAGTCAAAAAATCAAAAAACGCTCTTTGGGATTTCCTATGAGATGGACACTTCGGTAAGTTAACAATGAACAAACGAAAAGTGAGGAATTAACAGGTCCATCCAGGAGAGTCTGGTTCTTCACGGGGGTGTGTGTGGGGGGGTGTGTGTTAGTTGCTCAGTTGTGGCTGACTCTCTGTGACCCCCTGGACTGCAGCCCTCCAGGCTCCTCTGTCCATGGGCTTGTCCCGGCAGGAATACTGGAGTGGGTATCCATTCCTACACCTCCAGAAATTAGCTAAAAATTACCTTCAAAGAAAAAAAGCCCCAGGTTCTTTATTAGCCTAAAACAACTGGTTAATGAGTGATGGTGTTAGAGTTAGCCTAACCGATCTGAATATATCTTTCAACCAACCTATAATAGAATAATACAGGGTGCCCAAACACAGCTTGGGGTTGAGGGCCCGCTTACAGTAGCTAGATAGAGTCACAATAAAGAGGACAGCTGGGCAGGCGGGATTAGGCCCTGGAGGCGTGTCTGATGCCAACCACCAGATCGCCCTTAGAGACACCCGCAACCTCAGCCTCGGCACTGCTGAAATGCCAGCAGGACTGGTCCAGCTCAACCTGTGATGGCGCACATTCTTCCTGAGGAAAAAGTCTGCACTTCAGGACCACCATTCTGTACCCCACACATTTGTGCTAAAATACAATACGTGGGCTTCCCTGATAGCTCAGCTGGTAAAAGAATCCTCCTGCAATGCAGGAGACCCTGGTTCAATTCCTGGGCCGGGAAGATCCCCTGGAGAAGGGATAGGCTACCCACTCCAGTATTCTTGGGCTGCCCTTCTGTTTCAGCTGGTAAAGAATCCACCAGCAGTGTGGGACACCTGGGTTCAATCCCTGGGTTGGGAAGATCCCCTGGAGAAGGGAAAGGCTACCCACTCCAGAATTCTGGCCTGGAGAATCCCATGGACTGTATAGTCCATAGGGGTCACAAAGAGCCGGACATGACGGGGCAACTTTCACTTTCACAGAATGCTTGTCTTTTGCTGACTTATTTCACTCTGTATAACAAGAGTTATACATCACTACACATCACTACAAATGACCCCGTTTTGTTCCTCTTTATGTCTGAGCAATATTTCATTGTATATACATGCCACGGGCTTCCCAGGTGGCTCACTGGTAAAGAATCTGTCCACCAGTGCAGGAGACATGGATTTCATCCCTGGGTGGGGAACATCCCCTGGAGAAGGGAATGGAAACCCACTCCAGTATTGTGGCCTGGAGAATCCCATGGATGGAGCAGCCTGGCGGGCAGCAGTCTACGGGGTCACAAACGAGCTGGACACGGTTTGGTGATGGACATTCAGGTCACTTCCATGTCCTGGCTATTGTAAACAGTGCTGCTGTGAATACTGGGGTGCGTGTGTCATTTCAAACTATGGTGTTCTCCAGGTATATGTCCAGTAATGGGACTGCTGGATCATATCAACGCATGCACGCAGCATCTAGAAAAAAATGGCACAGAGGAACCTCTGTGTAGGGCAGGAAAGGAGACTCAGACTTGGAGAAAGAGCTTGGGGACCTCGTGGGGAGAGTGGTGTGACCAGAGAGAGTACCAGCGACATACATACACAACATACACACTGCCGTACATACAGACCATGCGTGACAGAGATAGCGAGTTTGGAGTCGCTGTACAGCTCAGGGAACTCAGCCCGGGGCTCTGTGATGACCTAGAGGGGAGGGAGGTTTAAGCGGGAGGAGATATTTGTACAAATATATGCTTCGGGGGCAAGGGAAAATATCTCTATGCGTACTTAGATTTTTTTTTTTTCTCAAAATAATCCTCTTGCTATGCCAAGTCAACAGAGCCTGTTCATTTCCTTGGTTGTTAGTCCTCCGTGAACATCCTCTCTCTGCAAACATCCAAGTCCAGAGTAGCAGAGAGGTGACTTCAGCCCTGAGGAAAAAACAATGCATCGTGTGAAGTTTAAAGTGTTGGGACTTCGTTGGTGGGTGGTTGCAGGTTCAATCCCTGGTCAGGGAACTAAGATCCCCCATCCAGTGGACATATAAGCCCGTGTGGTTTACAAGTACTGAGCCCAGGCACCTCAACGAGAGAGGCCGGTGTCCCAGACTATACAGAGCGTCCCCAAGCTCTGGGCACCACCCACCACGGCAAGGGAGAGTCCACATTGCAACAGGGAGCCTGTGCAATGCAAATAAAGATCTTGCACGCTGTAACTAAGACGGGACACACGCATAAATAAATATAAAAAAATAAACAGCAGGCATCTTTCAATCATTCATCATTTACACTGGCCCTCTCTGGAATATTCCGCGTATTCTTGGTGAACCGGGCACACTTGAAATTCACAGAGATTCGTCACTGCTTTCAGACAAAAGCATAATTTTCAGACGCAGAGCATAAGTTATAGCGTCCCTTTTAACTGCCTTACTTTTGAAACAAAAAGGTTTTGCAGATGGGTTTTCAACAGTCATGCAAATCGCACCCTATTTTTATGGTAAATGCAAATCCTTCAATAGCAGATGATCTATAATAACAGAAAAGGTGTCGTCAGAGTAGACTGTTAAAAACTTAAGTGGTGTGAGGTTTTGGTAGAAGTCATTCTATGTAGTTTATCATAAAAAGCGTGGAAATAATAAAACTTGGATCCATTAGAGAAACGTCAGTCTGTTAAGAAAGGGAAAACAGCAATTATTTTGAATTTGAGACAGTAACTGTGCCAGGTTTCCAAGGATCTTAGGGTAAAAAAAAAAAAGGAAAATGGGATGGATTATACAGACTTCAGATAAGAGTGTTTCCAAAGGAACGTGGAGGAACGGAGCACAGATATGTGGCTTCTCGGGGGCCTGAGTTGCTATGAGTATAACAATGGACTTCTGCAAATGTAAGTAAGGACTTGGGAAAACCGCCCAGCAAGCACTGAATTGAACACAAGCAGTGCAACAGGATCTGCTGGATGTGTGACAGGGAAAGTGAGGAAGCAAGAGAGATTTCTCTTTCTGCTTGTAAAGAATGATGCCAAGTGATCCTGTTTTTCTCTTCAAATCACACTCCAAAAAGTAACCAAAGGCTACGTCTCTCATAGTATATCCTGATGGCATCCAAAACTGTACATAACACAACAGCATCGGTTTGGCATGAAAGAAGTTGGTCACGTTTGCACAAAGAGTCAAGTTAACACTTGGCAGACAGGAGTCAAGCGCCCTAGAATCTGCCTGTGAAGGTGAACTGTTACATCAGCTAAATTGGTTGATGAGCCTCATCCCGGTCTTCTGGAAGAGGGCAATCTGAGCATCTGGGATCTCAAGTGAAACTGAAAGTCGCTCAGTAGTGTCCGACTCTTTGCAACCCCACGGACTAGGCAGTCCTTGGACTTGTCCAGGCCAGAATACTGGAGTGGGTTGCCTTTCCCTTCTCCAGGGGATCTTCCCAACCCGGAGATCGAACCGAGGTCTCCCGCATTGCAGGTGGAATCTTTACCAGCTGAGCCACCAGGGAAGCCCAGGGTCTAAGCCCAGGGTCTCAAGATATTATTCAAAATATTGAAAGTCCCTGCAAACACTCTTCTTCTTTTTTTTTTTTTTCCTAACTTTAAACTTTTTATTTTGTATTGGTGTATAGGCCAATTAATACAGTTGTCATGGTTTCAGGGGGACAGAAAGGGACTCAGCCATACACATACATGCATCCTTTCTCCTCCAAACTCCCCTCCCATCCAGGCTGCCACATGACATTGAGCAGAGTTCCCTGTGCTGTCCAGCAGGTCCTTGCTGGTTCTCCATGGTAAATACAGCAGTGTGTCCATGTCCATCCCAGACTCCCTGACTATCCCTTCCCCCATCCCTCCCCCTGGTGACCATAAGATTATTACAGAGTATTGAGCAGAGTTCCCTGTGCTGTCCAGCAGGTCCTTGCTGGTTCTGCATGCTAAATACCGCAGTGTGTCCATGTCCATCCCAGACTCCCTGACTATCCCTTCCCCCATCCTTCCCCCTCCCCCCATAAGTTCGTTCTCGAAGTCTGTGAGTCTGTTTCCGTCTTGTGAGTTCATCTGTATCATTTTTAGATTCCACATGTTAAGGGGTGTCACCGGCCCCTCCTTCTATGTCTGACTAGCTTCCGTCAGTATGACACTCTCTAGCAAACACACCTCTGTTCTTGGATTATGCAAACAGAAAAACCACACTACTCATGCATGTGTTATGGCTTTTTCAAGGGTACCACCCCTTGCCTATTTTCCAAGGATTTAAATACATTTACTCCCAGGAAGCCGGGAGAGCCTCAGTGGTTTGCTCACGTTGGAGAAAAACACACAAGAGAGTCCCTGAATTGATGATGGCCTTCCTACATGCTCCATTTAGGCAGGATTCATGTAACATAGCCATTATTTTTTAGAGACTTTTTTTTTGGATGTGGGCCATTTTGAAAGTGATCATTGGACTTTGTTACACCATTGCTTCTGTTTCGGCTTTTGTCGCCACGAGGGGAAATGTTAGCTCCTAGACCAGGGATCGAACCTGTACCCCTCCATTGGAAGGAGAAGTCTTGATCACTGGACCGCCAGGGAAGTCCCAATAGTAACTTAAAATGGAGTATAATGATTTTTATTATAATGATTTTATTATATTTATATATTTTATTGTGTATATATATATATTATGTCTTATTATATTTATTTTTATTATACATTTCATTATTTTATATTTATAAATATATAAATATTTGCTGTTTTATTTTATAATGTTTATTATATTTTAATATATATTCATTGTAAGATTTTTATTATAATGATTTTATTACACATATATATTTATATATTTTATATATAAAATGTATGTTTTATTATATTTATTTTTATGTTTCATTACTTTTATTATATTTCTAAATATATAAATATTTGTTGTATTTATTACATTTTATAATATGTTTATTATTTTACTTTGATATGTATTTATTGTATGATTTTTATCACCTTTATATATATTGTATATTTATTTATATCTAAAATATGTTTTATTATATGTTTCATTGTTTTTATTATATTTACAAATAAATATTTGTTGTA